>CM071929.1:32133185-32628347 GCA_016081115.2 Rehmannia glutinosa | reverse complement strand
AATATTTTGTATTAAAAAACTAACCACTAAAATTACTTTCTATTTAACATAGTTTTGATTATTATTATTCAATCAAGAATTAAAAATTACTAATAATATTTCACATCTTTAGTAAAAATTATATTACATATATTATATAATTTTAAGTTTGTGATGAATAATAAATTAAAAGTATAAATGTATTGGCTAATAGAAATATTCAATTATAAATTAATTTAATAGGGACTATATTAAGTTTAAATAATTAGCAACTAAATGTAAAATGTAATAGATTTAATATTAAGCATTAATTAGTCAAGTTGTGAAAGTTAATTTAGAAAATAAGTACAAATTATTAATATTAATTGCTTTTAAAATAATTTTGTTATTTTAATAAACTAATAGGTAAAGATAAAATGATCATTGTTTTGACTATATTAGTATAAAATAATATTCTAAAAGTATATTGGGATAAAGTTATACTAATTAAGAATATAAGGGGGTAAAGTTATACTAATTAAGAATATAAGGGGGTAAGTGATACTGAGAGTATAAGGGCAAAGTAAGATTTACCTTATTTTTATTTTTATTCTTCTTTAAATTTCGATTTGCTGAATTCAAAATAGTGGGAGAGTTTTGAAATAGAGCGAAATGGTATACTGAATCCTAAAATAATATTTTTCTCAAAAAAAAAAAAATCCTAAAAATAATAAAAATGTAGTGAAAACTAAAAGCGCAAATCACTTGGGGACTAATATACAATTACCCAAAACTAATGGGCCAGTTGTTTATAATATGTAACCCCTGAAATTTCCTCCCACTGTCAGTTCCTGTACACTGTTGGGGTTTTAGAGATTTCATAGAGACGATGATGAGTCTGTTCCCCACCTCACTGGCCCGCTGAGTCGACCCACCAACGTCTAATTGAGTTCGTCAAAAACTGCCTCATCAACATCTTCACTCCCCTTACGCCACTGTATGCCGTTTTTGCTTTCTCGTTCCCTGTCTTTTTTTCTTTTGATTTATTTTTGTATAATTTCATGTACATGCTCGTATCTTTTACATATATGTTTTTTCCACTTTATTTGTGTGTGTGATTGTTTATGGGTTTTGGATAGGTATGTGATCTCATTGTGGAAAGTACCTGATGATAAAGTGGATGAAGCCTGATTGGTCACTACATTGGCATTGGTAACTCAATGATCTTATCATTTTAACTGCTTAACTAGTTTAGTGATTACTGACGGATTATTGATTACTACAGCTTGTTCTGGAAACACATTATTTAGAAGTCCATTTGAAATTATCAAGCCATTTCTGCACTTCATATGAACAATGGAGTTCTAGTTCTAAATCACTTTTCAAAATGGTCCAAAACCTCGTAGTAATAGCAATTGATTTCTTAGACAGACGCTAAAGAGTTCTTTTTTAATTTGCTAAATGGACCTTCATTCCACAAGTGTTCTGCAGACATGCACTTATTTTGCTATGTTGTTACTTCCCATTACTTGGCCTAGTGTTATTCTTTTGTATTTCCTATGTGTTGAATGTATTGAATGAGGATGAATTTTAGTACATGATGTGAATTTACCTGTGCAGATGTGACAACATCTGAGTGAGTGAAGTGAAGCCTGAGAGTCGACGAAGGCTTACACTTCTCTGAGTTTTCTAGGTTTGATCCTTGCATTGTGAGCCATTTAAACCCCCTATATACTAAATATGATCTGTACTTTTATGATGTTGATCCTCAATGGGAAAGACCTATCTTGAAATGCTTTTTGGATGAGTTGATGTCTGCATGAAGTAATTTCTTTTCATATGCAATTGATTCTACAATGGAAGGGAATGGAGTACTAGAATGAAAAGGATGAAAGTGAATTACTAGAGAATTTTCTTTGGTTTTTTGATCAAAAAGAAAAAATGGTGCTTTCTGTTTGAGATTGAAAAGGGAACAGAACCTACAATAAATCCTTTTATAAATCAGAGGCATAAGCTTATCATGTTGGGAGGTTTATTTGAAAAACAGTGTGGAAGAATAAAGACTTTATTTTTCTTGTGAACTCTTTTGCCTGCTTCCTTCCATTGATACCAATTGCCTATTTTTTTCTTTTTTTCATTGTTGTCAATTCTATGTCCAGACAAGTTTGGGCTGGTACAGTTATTTCTGAGCTTTTAGTTCTCACTTCCCAGCAAACCCTTTGTTTTTGGCCTTGTTTGCTTTAATTATTATGCCCATTATAATTCATATTTGACAAACGCATGTCTTCTACAGGAAGATATAGACAGGACATTGAAGAACAAGGAAAACTAAGCTGATATTGTTTTCTGCATGCAGCATTTGCCGGGTATGATATCCTAGCTGGTTTTCTCCTGGTATGTATGTGCTAAAAGACAAGATTAGACATAACCTTAAACTCATCTGCTGACAGTTATGTGTTGAAACTGAGGAGAAATTGAAGAGACTGCTGCACAATGTCTCATCTGTTAGTTTGAGGTTACTTTCTTTTGGTATTACTCCCGACTCATCTACTATATGGTATGGAATTAAATCAGGGATTTTGTTGTTTGTTGCACAATATATACTTTGCAGCATATATAATCCTTATATTGGGCTTTCATTGATGCCGTTTTGTTTCTGACCTTATTATATATTACTTGAGTTTTGAGTGTCAACAATTTGACGTTAATGGGTTCAGAACTTCATATCACTTTTCAATTTATAGTCAATTATCTCCAAATACCACTTGTGTGATACCAGTTGTATCCTTTTCCAGCCATATCTAGTACTGGTAGCTAATTGGGTGCTATTATCACTGGTGCTAAGTAAAATACAAAAATCTCTTAATCTCCTCCATATTTTCTTATTTATCATATACATGTAGTTCGACTGCCACTAGTCACGCGTTGAATAGAACATTCCTCTCTCCTGTGTTACATTATGAGATCCTGTGATATGCAGTGTTCAGGAGCTACTGTTTGTACATGTTTGCTTGCCATCAATGATCTAAGGTTTTCTTGAGACTTTTATGGTTTACTGAACTAACACATGGATTTCTAGGGTTAGTACCAGAAAAATGTTGAAGCATACCACAATAAGGGTGGAATGAAGCCCAACATTTTTCCAAACTCCATCAGATCTGGAGAGCTACATGATCACTTTTGAAGTTGAGGAAGAGAAGTATGTGTGCGATAAGATCTTGCTCTCCATTTAATTTTATTATTTTCTTGTGACATTTGATCTCCCTGATATAATCAAATAATTTCAAGGTTCCCATTTTTTTTGGTAAAAAGTACCAGCTGAAATTTTATGGGTGACATGTCTGGTGAAACTCATTGCTAGTCCATTTCCAAGTTTGATCAGGTTGATATTTTTGTCTTATGATTTGTGCACATATATGACAGTTATCTTTTGTTCCTCCTCAGTTCTGTTTTGGTGTAAACACATCTCTAGGGTTCATGCACTCTAACTGTGCATCTATCTATCTGGAGCTTGCTATTTTGAGGTTCTAAGATATGTAAATTAGAATACATTCCAATACCAATCTTAATGCATGATAATGTTGAAGTGATGTTTCCACAATCTGATGGTATCTTGGGTGGAACTGAAGGTTTGCAAGATGGTCAGATGTTCATTTCAGAATGTTTTTCTCACATACTGTATTTGGGCACTCTGTAATGAATGTCTGACATTTCTCAAATCGTCCAAAAGTAAAGTCAAATTGTGATTAGGCCACTTCTGTAACACTTGACCTTATTTGCTTTGACTCAATACTGATATGCAATTCTTGTCAAAAGGTGTAAAGGTGTCATGTATGTACATGAAATAATGCATTTTGCTCAACTTCCTAATATCTGAGAATTTATTTACACTTGACTTCCTATACTAAAATTTGTAGTAAGGCAAGAAAAATCATGTTACCCTTTATTTTTACCTATATATTTTTCGTTCAGACAGGAATTCACCGTCCAAGTTTCACATAGGTTCATGCAAAATACATGCATACTATATGCTGACTTTAATAATTATTTCAGAAAATCTTTTTAGTTTAACTTGGAAAATCTTGTCTAGATGTCAATGTTTTGTCCATGTCCTATATAAATGTAGCCATGCTTCTCATTTTTGGAATAACAGTGCAAAAAGGACTTCTTATTGAATACGATTAGCATACTGAGCCTGGGACACTCTTATCAACACTAGTTTTCATTTTTTCATCACAATCACTATGCGCCTGTTCTATATGATGGTAACTGAACATATATGGTTAGTTCTATAATTCGATTGTAGAAGTATAATAGACGATTCATCAGCATAACACTTAGCTTTCTTTTGTTTCTTTAAAGAAAAAGAAAGAAAAATCTCTGATTTATGATTTTCTCATGGTAAATTGTCCAGAATTATATGTTCCTGAACCAGTAGGGGATTAAGAACAGAAAAGTATTAGCTTTTGGTTATCTATTTAATTATAGTTCCTTTTTTCTTTTTCTGTTTTTGGTGGGCAGGTGAGCAGGGAAGGACTTAAAAATGTGTATGATGGGAAGAAAGTTGAAATCCTTGTGTTTGTGCTCCCAATGGATTAGAACCCAATGAGTTAGGCTCTGGGAGCCATCAGTGACCAGGGCCCTAAGCCTGGCAGTTATAACATTTCTCTTTTAGCCTTAGGTTATTGAAGCAATTTTCTTGCTCTTATTCTGTCAGAAGAAACTTCTGAACTGAGATGGATGCATCATACTTTTTTTATAGCCTGTGGTCGCTTCATCTCTTCCATGAGACATTGTTCATCCTTGCAACATATGAAAAATTGCATTGTATTCAGTTGTATATTGTTATACTTGCCAAAAATCATAATCTAAGGATTTTTAAAAACATAAAAATAAAAATATTCCCTGTTCCTTTTGAAGCCCGTGTTTAGGACATGCATTATATATATAAATAGTACATTGAAATTCTCATTCATTTTTCTACGATATTTCAAATTCTATCATCAGATTGGTTACTATGTTCTGCAGGTTGTAGAGAGGCTGGTCTTGATTATGTGGAGATACAAAACTTGACTGAATTTTATGATGACAACAGGTGATATATTTCTCATCAACTTTGGCATCTTATTTGTTTCTGTTTGTGTCCAGTGCTTCATTAGTAATGAAATATACTCTTCTAATTTATGAAATTTGTCTTTCTAATTGCTCAAAGTTATGGTACAGATTTATATATTGGGAGTTAGAATTTTGGAGTTAAGGTGGGTTCAAACTTGAACTAAAACCTCTCATGTCTCTGGGTAAGCATAGTGACTTAGGACATAAAAAGCGAATAACCTGGATGATTGAGCTTATGTTCCTAACTACTCGAATGCTCTTGCAGAAGAAAACGCTCCTTAGCATAGCCTTGAGGAAAGTCCTGAGTGCGCCTTACACTTGGGTATTTGCTGAACAAATTGTGTTAGAATTGCTGAACGGAGGTCTTTGGGGTTATTTAGCATGAGTAGAAGTGTAGAACCTCATTATTTTTACTTTCATTGGAAGTACCTCTTTGTTGAATGGTTTGTGAAAATGTGTCAAAAATTGGAGACGAATGAGATACTGAGTGTGGCAGTGTGCAATCTTTTACCAGAACCACCATGTAGACTTACTAGTTACTAGTTAAGGTCGATCCGGAATTGGCTCGAACAGTAGAGTACATGACAGAATTTCTTGTTGATCAAATCTCAAAGATGGCTTATTGTATAACATGTTTCTAAGACTGCAGAGACAAGTTGCTCTGCCTTTCTTAATGGAATAGTTACTTTACTTTACATGAGTTCTATCTTCTCTATTTCAAATATTAATATCAAATTTATGAGACGCTACTGGAGTGCTCTTTGAGGAGGTTAGGTATATAACTAATATATGCCCAATTGTCACCTACAACTGGGTGGAGGAATTGAGGTTGAATCTGTATCCTAGGGAATATGTTCTGTTGTAAAGTTGCGGAGAACATGAAGAATGATATGAAATCTCGTGTCAAGAAGAATACTCTTGCATATTCAGTCAACCTAACCATTAGAAGAGCTCCTTTAGAAGCTGCTTATATTTACAGTTTTGTTAGAACTTGTTCTGCTACCTCTGGAAGCTCAAGTGAGGATGAGGAAACTTTCATTGATCATGTCAAGCGAACTTTACATAGGCCTCACATATGTCAACTCTCAAAATTACCATTGTTATTTGAAGGGATTTAAGGAAGGCGACTTACTGCAGGTACATTTAAG
Source organism: Rehmannia glutinosa (assembly GCA_016081115.2). NCBI lineage: Eukaryota > Viridiplantae > Streptophyta > Magnoliopsida > Lamiales > Orobanchaceae > Rehmannia > Rehmannia glutinosa. The sequence continues at coordinate 32,622,126 of CM071929.1, read as the reverse complement.
GAAGGAGATTATGAATGACTATCACAAGATGATATCGAAAATTTGGCCATGTAAGGTTCTGAGAGAATCAGTGATAGTGCGTACGACATACACTTTTCTGACAACTTCCAGATTAGCCCCATATTAACTAATGCTGGCTTCTATTGGTATAGTGGGTTTAAAGGAATGGACAGAGGGAGGAAGGTCAAATCTGCAAGAATCTTGGATGTCAATGAAGTTAGCTCAAAAAGGGAAAACATGTGCCACAAAACTTCTAATGAAGTGGTTAAGTAAGCTAGCCAAAGAGATATGCGTGGTTTCCAGAAGAAGTGTGTTCCTGGGCTTATCCAAAATATCTTAGTACTTTCTAGTTAGAGCCAAGTTCTTTAAGTTGTCGCAAAATTGATTGAGGAGCATTTTTTTTTTTTCCGTTTTGTCCAAGTTTATTGTTTTACTTCAGGTTGTTCTCCTCTTAAGTGTCTTTTGCACGTTCTGGTTCAATTTTGATTTGAGTTTCTCTCAGTCACTTAAATAAGGGTACTTTGGCAGGAGTTTTTGTTTCCAATAAATGTTGCAGTAATGTTATGTTATGTGGTTGCCATCATTTATATTAGATTCTCATGACTCTTGGTAGTTTAAAACTAGGAATTTTATTGTAACTACACTTGTTCTCAATCATTTATGTCTTGCATCAATCTTCTGTGCATATCTTCATATTTTTTGCTATTCACTCAATTTTCGCTCCTCAAAGAGTTTTCTTGCATCTAACTGTCATTAATTCCCTCAAGCAATCAATTATTAAAGCTAAAATCAGCCTCAATCAACTTACACATTATATATCAAACATCACATGCAGAGAATGTTGGGCATTAAAAATATTATTTTCATATGTAGTCTACGCTTTGTGGTGGGATTTTCGGTGTTGTGACCTCTTATGGTCTTACCAAATATGGTCATATACAGTTAGCAGCAATTTAATTATTTTTCTAACTATAAACTCTGGCATGTTGAGTGGGTCAACTCCTTTTCCAAAATTTCTTTGTTTAACAGATTGATACCATTGAGGAAAGATTACTAGGTAGCTGTACTTTGTTTCGATCTTTTATTATATTTAATTTTTTAGTTCAAATTCTGAACATCGTAATTCTGTAATGGTGTAGCTGTTGGGTGTTCAATGTTCAAAGCAGCTCTTGTGGCTCCTGTTTTGAAACTTTTAACTCTATGCTTCTACTTTATTATATCATTTAGAGCGCTCACATTTTTAACTTGGCTCTTAAGAGCACAATTGGCAGGAATGCTCGTGGACGCTGGTCATAATCTCGTTGATCAAAGGGGGCGACTTCTTCAGAGATCATATGATGTTTTAGGTGATTCCGCACTTCATACTACACATTATTTCATAGAAATGATTAGTTTCTCTGATTTAAATACTGTTGGGTACTTTGATTAAGTGTTCCATTGCAGGTCTATACACCACATTCATCTTTCAAAAGCCAGATCCAGATATTACCCCTCCTCTCATGACCCCATTGTTGGAAGATGGAAGCCACAATCACGATGAGGCAAGTGTTGTGGTTTTAAGAAGACCATATGGAACTTAACTTTTGGCAGCTATTAGTTTTATCACGAACTGAGTATTCAGTTATGTAGTTTGTTCCTAAAAGATTTTAATCATAGATTGGCTCTAAATTTTCACTTCTGTGGTAGGAAAGGTTTGATTTTTCAGAAACTTAAATGGCGCTCACTCTGACTCCATCGTTCCTTGACCTTTGATTTCTGCGTAGTCTTCTTCAAAGAAAATAAAAAGTGATCAAATGTAAGAGCACCTGGGAAATGCCTTATATGAGTGAAGAATTAGTTTCAAATCCTCCTCTTCTTGGGAGGTAAATGTAATAGAAAGCCAAGCATAATGGAAAATACAACAAAGCAAAAATAGGCATATAGAAACCATAGATTGAATTTTTTTTAAGTACCAACAGTGTGAGATTCACTGTAAAGCAGCCATGTTTCCTGACCATGAAATGCATTGCTCTTTCTAGAATTATGGTTCTCAAATCCGGAGCAGAAATCTTTTATATACTTTAGTACTCCATGATAGATATGGTATTCCTGACTTAAATAGATTATTATAGTTTAGGAATGTTATGAATGCAAACAAATTGTATGATTGTTATCTTACTTTACTACTTTGTGATTGTTGCATGTTTAAACTTGACAAATTACAAATATCTTAAGTGTGAAATATCTGATTTTATGAAGTTTAAGCATGTTTAACAATTCTTCCAACAGACCAATCTTCTTTCTTCAAGTCTTTTGGACTTTGTGCTATATGGACAGTTTCCTAAGTAATAATTTGTATAAGAAGACTTTAATTTGACAGGTGCAAATATGTTAAGGATGACTCATCAATGTCGTCATAACTCAATTGATATATGGGCTCATATCAGTTGGGTGATACATCATTACATTCTCCCAATCTATAGAACCAATTTTTAATTTTTAACAAAATCTTCAAATAAATGCAAGCAACCATACGGATATATACATATAGATGAAGCTGGACACATATACATAGGCACACACCCATCCAACTGCTTGCCGTTGGTGCGATTACATCCACCACCCCACCTGCAAACACACATAGACACCAGTCATGCACATTTGCAGGGATAGCCTTGTAGATAAAGAGATGTGGCTGTGGGTTGATAGTATTTTGACAGAGTTTGACTGACTCAAAGTTGTGAATGGAGTTCTCTTGGCTGATATAAGTGTTGACTGCACATTGAACTAGACGTAGAGAATCAACATGAGCAGCACCGATGCAAGAGATGGCGATTGTGAAGACCAAGTTTGTAGGAACAAATCTAGCCAGCAAATCTAACACCAATAGGTGAAGATTAGGGTTTTGGGGAGTGAAAGTGGGTTACAATTTCTGAGTAGGGTGAACCGTAAGGAATTTGGTTATAATCTAGGATATGATTAGAGATCTATCTTAAGGTTTAGAGGGTGGCGGGATGGTGGTTGACATGATTTTATTTTTCATTCTCTTTTGGGATGATTAAATGTATTCTCAAATGTTTTTGCCCATAGTGACACTCACTAAAGCCTACTAGTTTAAAAGATCGAGTTAGATCACTCATTTAGACCTATTGTTCATGCTTAGGAATATTTAATGATGGTCACATACACACACATATATATATATTATATATCGAAAAATAAGAGTTTGCTACAATAAAAGAGAGATACTTACAAAAAATTGTGATAATGATGCTTTGCAGTCAGTCGTGGAATGCTTGACAATCTCATGAACGAGAAAAGGAGATATCTGATATCCTCATTTTCATCCTTTGCTCTTTATTCTCTGGTTGGGAGCTCGAGCTCCGGATACTCATGTTTATATTTCTCCTTTTTCCTAATATGAAAGGGGTAATTTATAGGCGAGAGTTCAACTTGGTATGGAAGAAATATAATAGTTGTCCTCATTAGCAAGGGGCTAGGGACATATTTACGAGGAAAGATCTTGTTGGTACATATCTTTTCATCATTTATTGTCGGTCTAATTTAGGTATTTTCTCATCAAACCGCAGATGGCAGGGAATTCAAGAGGAAAGTGAGGGGCCTCAATCCATGAGTCAGTCTTATGGTAGCTCCATATCTTATGTGAATCACTCTTTCAACTTAGTATCGTAACATCAAAGACTTGGGATGAGACGAAGAAAGAATTTTAGTTTAAGAAGATTAGATACTGCAAAGGGTCAAGAAAAAAATCTTATACTGTCCATCAGAGATGGAAATAAAGGAAAGTGAACCAACAGGAACTAAGGAGAAAGAGAGAAACCATGAGATCATTCTCAAAGAAATGCAATCGTAATTGAAGATGAGGACGCCAGGAACTTTTGTAATAAGGAAAGTCTTAAAAAGCCAAAAGAAGACAGTTAAAAGAAAAGTTTAGAATCAACAAAATGAATCAAAATAATTAAATGCGTTATTGATGGATGCAAAGTCTACATAATTAGCATAAGGTTGCATCTTTCATTAGTTCAAATCATAATTAAGTTACACATCCTTTTTCTATAACTGATATCATGGTTTATTATGTGCTTTGTTAAGTCGAAGCATTTCCCCTTTCTGTCAATTTCACACACACTATGGTTTGAAAACAAAAATAATTCGCATTATGAAGATAGTGTTACACGTGACAACTGGAGTTTCTATACAAAAAAATCCAGTTCTTTTTAGGTATTGAGACAGAGCAGTTTTATTATGCAGAGATTGTCTGGGTAGTTATATATCTGTCATTGCTAAACTTAATCTGTTGTTTTAAAAGTTAAGATACAAGTGTTACAAATCACTTAGGCAGGAATTGCCTGCGCCTTTAAATGGAAATTAAGTGAAAGAAAAAAGTGAATTAGAATGTGATTAATCAAGGAACAAGGTGTGACTTCTAAAAGATTATCTGATGTAAATGCCTGAAAAATGAAAGAAAAGCTCAGATTACAACTTGTTTTTAGTGCAATCAGTCAACATTCAAGGTCAGAATTTTCCTCTGAGGTTCTTTTAGCTGCCTTCGGACACAAGGACTTACTGTTGAAGTTGATTTGATGGTGAAAATCAGGGTAACTTGTTGAATGATAATACACGAGTTTAGAAAGTAAGTGAAACTTTAGGTACCTTAACAAAGCCTCAAATTGACCTAGAAGAATGAAGAAAATGCTGAACTGTACTTTGGTGTGGTGAATATAAAACCTTGGATTGATAATATCACACTAGATACTTTTATCGAAAAAGTTATTAGTTTAAGTACAGGGCTAAACGGTAAGATATTCTAGATGATCAGGCTGACTGTGGAGGTTCTGTGAAGTGATGCTTTCATATACCAATTTTAACTGAAACTGTTGCTAAAACTTTTTTCTGCCTTTTACTCATCTTCAGCCATGTATAAAATGTTCATGTCCCACTAGTCACTATTGTATACTTCACATCACACCATGCAGCCAAATTTTAGCATTAACATCAATATTTTCATAATATTCGGTTGTTTGACAGCATGTTTTTTTCATGGCAACTTCACTGGACATGGTCATGTAGATGCTGCATCTGGTGTACATACACTTGATGTAGATCCATCATCAAAGTCTTCTATCTTATATAAAATGGAACTCTTGTTCTTCATCCATACATCAAGTATACTGAGCATATGGTGTAGCATGAATATTACCATTGGACATCTCTTCTTTGACTCTGTCCATTCATGACGCTATCCAAATTGTTAAATGACTAGGCATCTCCATAATGAGAAAAATTTAACTACACGAGGTGTTCCATGCTATACAATGAGGATCATGCCATTCCAGCAAGTGCGGGTGCTAATGCTGACTTGGCATTATCCTCATCATTTGCGCGTAAGAATTTTCGTGCATTAATGACATGGGAATTGATGCATCATGATAATTCACTTGACCCATTGATCTGACTGTTTTTCAACCGAACCTGTCCGTCTTACAAGGTCAATCATGTTAAATTGGCTGCATAGTCGTCCTATTTGCCAATTTTACTATGTAGAGAATTCATTCATCGACTTTGTCAAGTGCTGATCTTTCAGTTAAGATGGGCTGATCCTGTAGTCTTACCTTTATGTTTCCACAAATCTCCGTAATGAATATGCTGACTCTTTCAAGTGCTGATCGAGCTGTCAATCTAACAAAGAATATATCTTTGATTAATTTGATGTTTGAGGTTACTATAGCATTATTGGATAACAAATCATTCTATGCACTAATTTTACGTCTGATGATTAAGTCAGGCTACTTTGATCCTACAGAGAGATTGGCAAGTGGTAAGCTGGAGAGAGGATGACAAGAATGTGCCGCCTGAATCAAGTTCAGGACTGAGTAAGATAATTGAGCAGAAAGGTATATTAGGTCCCGGTCCAGCTGAGCTGCGTTTTTCAGATGCTATTTGAGTATGTAGAAAAGAACCGAGAAGTTCATACACAACCTCTGCGAACGAGCTACGGTGTTTTCACATGAAAGTAATGCATGGAGGATCACATTCATTGATAGTGTATATATGTACATAATTCTTATATCATGATTCATGCTCAAGTAATGGTTGGGATTGGAATGCATTTCAGTTAAACTATTTTCCTTAATTTGCTTCCCCGGCAACTGTGCTTTGTTATACTTTTGATGGATGACATGAATGTAATATTTGTTGATGGAAACTTTAGAAGGCAAAGTAGTTTTTTCTAGCTGAACAATTGTTTATGCTCTGCATCTGAAGATGAGAATTATTTTTTTAATGGAAAGCTGCAGGTGTAGGAGGTGAGAATTTGCTATTTTTTTGTATTTGTGGGGGTGATTTTGGTTTAAGGTACGTACTGTCTTTTTATTTCTCTGTACTGTTCTTTATGAGGATGTAAATAATTATAATTTTATGATTGATTGTGTCACCTATGGCTGTTTATGTCAATGTTGTTTCGAAATTACTATTTGCGTACCTTGTAAATGAGAATGATGGAGATATTATACATGTTTAATTGGGACACTGGCCGCCATGATGTGATTTGGTCATGGGCTTGTATGTTTTGTGAGGTTCTTGATTGTCGCCACAGCCCGCAGGATCTGAATTGCTTATTTAACCGAAGTTTATTGATCGTTTCTCTCTAATTTAAATTTACCCATCAAAATTCATGTCTACCGTGGGTCCATTAAGTCAAGGTGTACATGGCAACAGAATTACAGAACTTTGATTGGCAATATGGGCCAATTGCAAAGTAAATGTTTCCTCAAAAATAAAAAAAAAAAAAAATTGCAAAGTAAATGGGCTTAACAGGCCTTCATACGTCTACACTTTTTCCTCTTCTGGATTGCTTTGGAATATATCTTCTTGGACTCGTTTGGGAAATTTGATTGGACGTGATAAATTGTTTAATCTAAGTTTATCAATTATTTGAGATTTGACTATATGATGCGAATCTTGGTCTATTTTTTTGTCTGACTCTTAGTTGATAGCTAACTGGTCCAAGCTGTGGGGTGCAATTATAGTCGGATAATAGTCCTACCCAATCTCAATCCTTCAGTGAACAATCATTGACAAATTTGTTCTTCATATGTTTGGGTAAGATTATGTTTCTATTTTTTATTTTGGGTAATTTTGTTATTTCGAAAATTTATCCAATTTTATCACCAATATTAAACAAAATATTGTTACCTACTAATAACCACACAACCATAATCACAATTCTCATGCACTTTATTAACCTCAATTATATTATCTAGTCCTAATTTATCCGAATTATTTTAATAATCCAATCAACAATCACAAACAAGTGTTTGATTAATTAATAAAATAAAAACAAATATGTTACACGACAAGACGTGTTGCTAGTATTCTCATGGAAATATTTACAGCTCATTTTTTAATTAAATTTTCTATTCATGAAATTATCAAATTTATTCTGTATTCCTAACTTACTAAAAAAAAAAAAAGGAACAAAAGTAAAAACTAATAATCGAACTAAAATCGAAAAGCACGCACCCCCAAAAGAGTTGGTGTTGATCACTGATAACTTGCCCTTGGTTTTGGACTTTAGCAGCGGTTTTGGGTGGCAAAAACAAATTATGGAGTCATAGGACCGCTGAAAATGACGCACAAAATCACATGTGAAGCGATCACCATCAACTTTGAACTGGTTCCCACATTATATTTCCTATTTTTGTGTTGTTGCACTACTTACCCTGTTCTTTCCTAAAGACTCACCCACACACTCCACTGTGTGTTTGTGCGCGTTTCTTGATCAGCAAAAATGGTGTCCAATCACCTGCTTCTCGAAGAGCCAATAAGAATGGCTTCCATTCTTGAGCCCTCTAAACCCGTGAGCAATTTTTCTCAATCAACTTATATACCCTTGTTCTTTTTAATTTTCATTCAGTTACAATGATCTTACGTTAATGCCTTGTTTAGTTTTAGCACAGCTTTGATGTTGTTTCTGCTACTGTTAGGGCTGAAAAGAAGTGTTTGATCTTGCAAGCTGAAATTGAAGTGATTTTCCCTCTGTTTCTTTGGTTCTTTTTGAATTATGATTTTGAGTTTCTCTCTGCAGAATTTCTTTCCAGCAATGACAAAGATAGTTGGGACGCTAGGCCCGAAATCGCGGTCCATTGAGGCTATTTCCGGGTGCCTTCAGGCTGGAATGTCCGGTGAATTTCGTTGAATCGCTTTCAGCTTCTTTGTTATCAGTTAGATTTTGACAAATGTGAATACTTTAACTTGTGCGTGCTATTTTCTTGAGCTATTTGATATTTCACAGAACTTTTAAGTTTTGAGTTACAGGGAGTGCTTGCAAGCACTAAAAACAGAGCTTCTCGGCTTTTAGCTAAAAATATCACTTTTTAAGTGTTTGCAAATGTCAAATTATGTTTCCGATTTTTCATTTAATCAGAATCTAAAAACACAGAGATGAGTGCTTTAGATTTATGATCCTGCTTCTGATTTGACTTTTACAAATAAATAAGCACTTTTACAACTTTTTCATCAGACACCCCCAACTTCTGATTCTATTTCCAAACGCTACCAACTTCTGATTCTCAACTACTTTTGCTATAGTAAATCACTTTTTCTAAAAACAAAAGTTTTTGCATACACTCCCATAATGGAGTACAAGCTATTGTATTTGGCAGTTTTCTATTTGCAGTTGGACCTTATCTTTTTACTTTTTGATTGTTTGCAAGATTGTAGAACAGAAAGATTATTTGGTAGTAAAACTTGACTAAGAAATTTTTATGGGTCGAAATGAATCCGCATAACTCAGTTGAAGAGTGTGATTATTATTAACTCAGAAAAGAAAAGAAGAGGTTTTGTCATAGCAGTTTTATACCTTAATCCTGACTTTGTGCTTGTTTGGGAGCACTTTTGAGATGGACTTTTGAATCTAAAAGTTCATTGCAATATAACAACTGATGTTTGAATGTGGTTAATTTTGATCCAAAAAGTCCACTCTAAATAAGTGAGAATTGAAGACTTTTTGAAAAGCCACTTACTAAAAAGTCTATTTTCTGAATGGACTTTTGCGCAAGTGCTCTCAAACATACACTTTATCATGTAGCAGTTTAAATTTGATTTCAATTACTAAGTTTAAATATTTGCACGACTTACCTCTTATAATTTCCAATAGTTGCGCGATTTGATTTTTCATGGGGTGATGCTGAATTTCACCAAGAGACATTGGAGAATTTGAAAGCAGCCATCAAGAGCACAAAAAAGCTCTGTGCGTAAGCTTAAAAATTTAGCACTTGTTTTGCACAACAATGAAACACGAGTTATATTTTATTTTGCAAAAACCAAATTTTGTTCTTTATATTCATCAGCTCATGCTCGACACTGTGGGCCCAGAACTGCAAGTTGTGAACAAAACTGAGCAACCTATTTCCCTTGAGGAAGATTCTGAGGTCATTCTAACACCTGATCAAGACAAGGAAGCTACTTCACATTTACTTCCCATTAATTTTACTGGGTTATCCAAGGTAATAATACGGATTGAATCTCATGAAAATTTCTGTGATATTTCAAATTTTGTAGAAGTTGCAGATGGCAGACTTAGGAGTTTTTGCAATCTCTAAAAAAGTGTTTCTCAGCTTTTGGCAAATAAAATCACTTCTTAGTATTTGCAAATGCCAATTTCTACTTCCTAGGTTCTACTTCATTTTAATCAAAATTTAAAGCGAGGGAGATGGGTGCGTGCGATTGGATATGGTTTCATTTTGAAAATAAGAATAGTGAAAAAATTGTGATGAAAGTTTTGGAAATTTTAGAATGTGAATGGATATGTAATGATGAAAGTTGAGAAAATAATGATGGGATGTGATTGGTAGTTAAAAATGCGTGAGTGAACGAATTTGAGAATGTGTAATAATGAATAGTTTTTGTGAAAAAATGTGTAGATGTGATTGGTGAAAGAAAAAAATGAAAAAGGTGAAGGTGAGATAATAGTATATTTTCTCTGAAAATTTTCATAAACAATCTTTTGGTCAAAAAAATTCTCAAAATGAAATCTTTCAATCCAATTGCTTTTCAGACCTTAGATTTCTATTCTGTACGGTTTTGACTTTTACAAACAAATAAGTATTTTTACAACTTTTTCACCAAAAACTTTCAACTTGTGATTCTATCTCAAACACAACCAACTTCTGATTCTCATCTATTTTTACTTCTGCTACAATAAACCACTTCTTCTAAAAGCACAAGCTTTTGCAAACACTCCCTTATTCTTGCTCATGATGCATATGAAAGTCTTCGCATAGGTGAAACTGTAAGATACCAAAATGCCACTGGCTGCCATGCTTCTGTGCTGACTCATGGACTGGAAAAATATTTTTTGTTTGTCTTGTGGATACTCTTTAAATACTAGCATGGAAAAGCTTACAATTCTTGTGATGTTCGTTAATATTTTTCGGTGGCCTTACTGCATTGGATCTCTGAAAGGATGGAGAATCCTATAATTCTTGAACCTTCCAGTATTGTGGGTTAGAATTTCCATTTCTCCATTGCTTTCGTTGAAATCAATAAATTTTTTATCACTTTATAGTTGAAGCTGCTATTATAGATCAACCATTTCATAGAGGTGTACTTCTGACTGTGCAGGCTGTAAAGACAGGAGACACTATTTTCATTGGTCAATATCTTTTTACGGGAAGTGAAACAACTTCAGTATGGCTTGAGGTATGAATGGCGACATTGTCATTATACTGACTTTTTAATTTTACATTGCATAAGCCCACTAATACAGTTTTCCAATCATGCTATGCTCTGAAAAATTCATCAGTCGGGTGATGTGTAGTTCAAACTTCATTCCTGTTATCATTCCTTCTAAGTATTTGTACAAGTTACAGCAATGCGATTGTCTAAAGGATCACAGTTTTGTTCATATAAACTAGGGATAATTACAAAAAAAAAAAAAAAAAAAAATGTGCCTAAGTTTTGAGCTAATACCAATAAATCTAGAGTTGTTTCAAAATTACAAAAAGCCTCCTCAAGTTTGATTATATCTTAAATTTAAGGGGTAACACTAATATTTCTATAAATATTTTGAAATGTCTTTTTTGTTTATGAAGGGGAAAATGTAAGGCGGAGTCAAACCTCAATGGGTATTTTGTAATTTTCAGAAACCTCTGGAGTTTTTTGTAATTAGTCCGAACCTCAGTTCCCTTTTTTTTTTTTTTTTTGTAATTATACCTATAAACTAACATTCAGCTATGCAGGTTATTGAGGTGAAAGAGAAAGACGTGGTTTGTATGATCAAGAATTCTGCCACCTTGGCTGGGCCATTGTACACTCTGCACGTCTCTCAAATTCGCATTGAACTTCCTACTCTGACTGAAAAAGATAAGGAGGTATGTGTTAGTAACATTTCTCGTTTGACTGATGATGGCATGACAAATGAGGCCATCGTCGAAATCATCAAAGGCCAGTCGTTTTAGGTGTGTTTAGTATGATGAGCACCTCCTTTTTAAACACGTATCTCAAGCATGCTCAACTGTTCCTTTTGAAATGTGTCGAATTAACTTCATACCGATAATAGGTTATAAGCACGTGGGGTGCTCGCAAACAACATAGACTTCCTTTCACTTTCATACACACGGCACGCCGAAGACATCAGACATGTGAGTAGTGTTCTTGTCGGTTTTCATGTTGTTGATAGTCGAATTTTGTTGCCTAATGGGATGGTGGTCTTTCCATGTTTTTTCAGGCTCGTGAATTTATATCTAAATTGGGTGACCTCAGTCAAACACAGATTTTTGCGAAAATTGAGAATGTGGAGGTCGGTAATATCTTACACTTTTTCCAGGAAAACCTCAAAATTTGAAGCTGGATGTTGAGTCGGGTGAATTTTTTGTCATAGTTATTCTCATCATCTTTTATGACAGGGTTAATTCATTTTGATGAGATTCTTCAAGAAGCTGATGGAATCATCCTTTCTCGTGGAAATCTTGGAATTGATCTCCCACCAGAGAAGGTTTGTTGTAGGATCTTAATGCATGATCCATTGCTAAGCTCCTCGAGAGTTTTTTTTTTTTTTTTTTTTTTTTTTTTTTTTACGTCCAAGTAGATATTATTCAATGCGGGATCACTGTATACAAGTGGATTATCATAATACCAGTTTATGGGGACTGGTGAAAAAAAGATCGGAAACATAAGATTCGTTAGCCAACAAAAACTTGGGAAAATTTCACTTCATCATCTCCGTGTAGTGTGTTGCATCATGCATTATCTGTCTTTTTCTCCTCTTGTGTATGATCGTGACACTTAAATATGTGTTGTTCTGCTGTGATGTCTGCCTTGTTCATGTATTAACTATTCTTGGATTATTCTTCTATTGCTTCTAACATCATTTTTACTGCATTCAGGTTTTTTATTTCAAAAGGAAGCTGTTCACAAGTGCAATATGGCAGGAAAGCCTGCAGTGGTCACTCGTGTTGTAGACAGTATGACCGATAACTGAGACCCACTGCGTGCTGAGGCAACTGATGTTGCCAATGCTGTACTTGATGGTAGTTTTCAGTTCACATCCGTGGTTATGTAATTAATTCCTGAAGGTGCCATCTGAGTTACACACAACACCTGAAATACTGTTTGTAGTTGAGGATCACTTCACCCGACACATTGTGGGTAGCATATGAATGCTATTATTTTTTGGGAACTTGTAAATTTTATACTGTATTTTTTTGCATTTGTGTTTCAGGCGGCGATGCAATTCTTTTAGGTGCAGAGACACTGCGGGGACTTTACCCTGTAGAGACTATTTCTATTGTAGGTAAAATTTGTGCTGAGGAAAGTCTCTCTCTCTCTCTCTCTCATTTTTCTTGCTTTTTTTTTTTTAATTACAAGAAATGAAAAAGGATAGAATGGAAAGATCTTCCTTGTGACCCATGTGCACAACATTTGACCGTGCTCTTTCCACTTTTTTCTTGCTGACTACTATTCAACCATTCTATTAAAATGTCTATATTGGAGAACACTGGATATTTAACTTTTACTTATTCTGATCACTGGACTACACTTCCATATTTATGTGTGTGTGTGTGTGTGTGTGTAAGAATGTTATATGTGGACAGTGATGCATGTTGTACGAATGAGTTCAAAATCTACTGAAATTTCAGGGCCTTCATTTGGTGATAACAGTTCTCATCAATCAGCATTGTGAGTGAGTATCTTGTGGGTAAGAATATTTAAATTAACATATTTGTGCAGGCAGAAAAGGTGTACAATCAAGATCTCTACTTCAAAAAAGACTGTGAAGTACGTTGAACCGATGTCACACCTTGAATCTATTGCTTCCTCTGCTGTATGTTGCTCTAAAAACATGCACCTCTTTCCTTTTCAATCAATACGTTTCAGCAATAAATAGGTTCTCTAACTACTGCTTTAAAGGATTTCGGTTCATACATTGTCCTTTTTTTTTTTCTTTCTTTCTTTTAATGTAGGTTCGTTACATGCATCAAGGTGAAGGCATCAGTTATTATCTGTTTCACTTCATCAGGACGAGCCGCTAGGTTTCTTTTCCTATATCTCTCTGTGGTGTTTGGTCGTGTTTGTTTGTAATTGTGTGTTGTGTTGCACACATTACATGTAAGTGCCTGTGCGCATATGTGTGTGGATGCAGGTATGCCACTTTGTGTTAAGCAGTGTAAAATTCTCAAATAGTTGACTAATGTATGCTGAAACAAAATGTCTGAGTTTATAATTATAATATGGAATTGTTACAAACCCTCCTGAGGTTTGAGCTAATTACAAATAAAAAAAATCTAGAGATGTTTCAAAATTACAAAAGCCCCCCTCAGGTTTGAGTATGTCTTAAATTTAAGGGGAATTGTAATATTTCTATAAATATCATTGGAGGTTTTGAAATATTTTTTTGCTTATGAAGGGAGAAATGTAAGACGGAATCAAACCTCAAGGGTATTTTGTAATTTTCAGAACCTCTGGAGTTTTAAGTTTTTTTTTTTTTTTTGGGGTTGAGTTTTTATAATATGCAGGTTGATAGCTAAGTACAGACCTACAATGCCTGTAATATCTGTTGTCATTCCACGTCTAAAGTCAATCAACTCCACTGGACCTTTAGTGGCGCTTTCGTGGTAATATTGTGGGTTACACTCATATATATGCTGTTACAAATTTGTCATTATAATTGACAGATTGAAGTTTGCGTTTATCTGCTTTACATATCATTTTTGGTTCCATCCATCAAAATCTCTAATACTAGTATAGCAACTATTTGGTTTCTATGATGTTGTCGTTGCCATTTTTCTGTCTGCCCTATTAATTTCATAATATCTGGCAAGTAGATATATAACTTTATGAAGAATTATCTTATTGTCATCTGATTGGCTTGCTTTCATTGTTTCCTCGGGATTATTACATTTTGGGTCCCTGATGATGTTATGTTTGCTACTAATTCAATTTCTGTCCATATGGTTCAGTGGTAATAATTAATTTTTAACCGTTCAACTTTATTGACAAATTTAATCCCTGCTGTCAACTCTCTGTTAATTTCTTACGGAGTTAAAGTTGCACTTGTTCAAGGGAGTAACTGTTTGAAAAATTTTCAAAATTGTGGGACCAAGGGACTGTTTGCAAACACTTTTGCTCTTGGATGAAGTGATTTATTGCCTCAGAAGCGGCAAGTAGTTGAGAGTCAGAAGTTAGTAGTGTTTGCGAATAGAAGCTGCATATCGATTAAGTTAAGACAGAGTGTTTGATGACTAAGTTGTAAAAAGTATTTGTGTGTAATAGTCAAACCAGAAGCAGAATAAAAAATCTAAAGCACCCCCTCTCTCTGCTTTTAGATTTTGAATAAATGAAGCAGAATGAGAAACATAAGTTGGCATTTGCAAACACTAAAAAGTGATTTTTCCAGCTAAAAATAGAGAATCACTTTTTTTAGTGTTTGCAAACACTCCCTAAAAACGCGAGGGACGTAAACAGTGATATTTTGAATGCTCACATGCTTTGTATTGGAGGAGTTTCATTAGGAGTTAACAGGGTTTAAACAGCCAAAACTATTTCTAATTAGAGCTGGAAAATGATAGCTACAAAGATGAAGAAGCACCAATATTAAAATTATCTTGTTTTTCCTTCCACCTGCTAAATTATTATGTGGTTAATAGTATCTGTTTTCTTGATTTTCAAGTTCCTTTTACTGGCAGGCAAGGCAATCTTTGATAGTTAGAGGGCTTTTCCCCATGCTTGCTGATCCTCGACATCCGGTAAGTCGAGTATCACAGAGTTGTTCCAATGACTTAAAAGATAATTCAGATTTTCATCTTGTCGGTTAGAACTCAAGAGCTCTAAACTTGAAAACTGATTATGATCCTTGTTAAGCGTACTGCATTCTTTATTGAACCGTGTTTAGTATGGCGTAGAATACACAAGCAAGCGTAAATGTTTGATCCTTTTTTAAATAATCTCACCTTCACCTTGTCATTGAATGGAGTTTTTGTTTTAAATTACAAAAACCATCCCTCAGGTTTAGCCTAATTACAAACAACTCAGTTATCTTTCGAAATTATTAATACCCCTCGAGATATTACATTTATCCCTTGAGCTTTATATTTGTTTTTCAGATATTCCCCTCAATAGGTGCAACTTGTAAAAAGAAACAAATAAAGGGTATTAGTGTTTTGAAAGATAACTAGATTGTTTATAAGTCTAAATTTCAAGGATAGCTTTTGTATTTAACCATTTATTATATTTTTTTTTTTTCTGAAAATGATGGTTAATGTAATGCAAACCTTCTCACCCTAAGGTTTGGTAATTGCTGTTTCAAAATTACAAATAACCCCATCGGTATGATTATGTGTTAATTTTAAGGGTTAGCACAAGTTTTCAAAAATATCATGGGTTTTTGATATGTTTTTTGCTTATGAAGGGGAAAATGTAAGATGAAACAAACTTTAAAAGTTTTTTTGATTTCAAAACTCTATGGGCTTTTGTTTGTACTAGGCCAAATCTCAGGGTGTTTTTGTAATTATCCCTTAATGGTTTGCAAACCTTCTCGAATTCTGAAAGTTTGATGATTATTGCATCTGTGAGATCTAAGATCATTGAGCTTGAGGATTAAAGATGTTGATCCTGGCTTATAAAACCGATCACACTTGTTTGCATCTGTGGTGAAGATCATTGATAATTAAATGTTGATCCTCTTTGTCACACTCTTTTGTTGCCCTTTTTGCTTGAAAACTAATCTTTGTACATATAAAGCTGAAGGCAGGACAAGACATGGTGAGTTGTGTTTATGTTAAGAGACTTGGCATTGTAGTTACTTAATGATGGGAAATAGTGTTTTTGTAATATAAGTAGCATGAATCTAATGCATCCCTCTGGATTTTATATGGTTTTGCAAATTGAAATGTGGATATTATGAACATATCTCTGTAACTAAAGCCTGGAATTTAATTTGGATGTATTGTTAATGGTA
Organism: Rehmannia glutinosa; assembly: GCA_016081115.2. Taxonomy (NCBI): domain Eukaryota; kingdom Viridiplantae; phylum Streptophyta; class Magnoliopsida; order Lamiales; family Orobanchaceae; genus Rehmannia; species Rehmannia glutinosa. The sequence continues at coordinate 32,605,670 of CM071929.1, read as the reverse complement.
TCATAAAATTTAGATTTATATATACACGTTATGAAATTCAGTTATGTGATATCCTTTGAGTATATATACCCTTTTTTTCCTTGAGAAAAAGAATGGTAAAATTGGAGGGGTTGTATGGTTTTCATTCCAATAGAAACAGTCATTGTTGAGATGATTTTTCAACTGTAATTGATGGTTGATTATTAAATCAAGAGTTCTTTTGAGGGGATGAGGGAGTCGACTTAAAAAGGTTTTGATATTAGTATTTTATTAGGATAATTACAAAAACTACCACTAATATTTGAGTTAATTACACAAAAAAAACCGGGGATATTGAAAATTGCCAAAAAGAAAAATTGAGGTTTATTTCGTGTTAAATGAAAAGGCATAATTGCAATATTTTTACAAATGCTAGATCCCCAATTTTGTGATTTTCTGGCAAAAGTTCAACTGTCAGGCAGAAATTGTCCTGAAATTGGGATGGTCGAAGAGTTACCGGGTGATGTTGTTTATAACAGAAAATAAGTGGGGGACCAAAATTGCAATTTTCCCTTTTATTTGTACACTATTTTTTATTTTAGAACCTCATGAATACATGATGTCAAGAAACCTGCTGAAAGATAACAGACTGATTTATTACACACCATAACTGTCCCTGATCAAGAGGTAAAACACAAAATTACCTTTTCCTTCCTCTTGGGTAATACATACATACCACGACACACTTAAAAGAGTAAATTCATCGTACTCCATACATGGTTATTCTTTCTTGTGCCATACATGTAAGATAAGTACAATAACGTAGATATATGTTTTTTTGCCATCAGCTCATGGTAGAGAGTTTGATGATAAAAGGTGGATGTTGTAAGTTCTTTCTGAAGAATTAGTACGTTATTCAGCTAGTGGAATCTAATCTTCGAGCTCAATGATCTTAACAACAGATGCACGCCAAGTTTCTGGCAACAACGTACGATCGTGCGGTTTTACAACGCCACATGCCTTGCCGTGATCCAAAGCAACTTTAGGACGACTGCTAGGTGCATTTGCGCCTGATCTCGGCCTGCAATATGGAGCATGACTTGTATTAGCAGAGCCTCTGCGCGATTCAGAATGCTAATAAAGATTTGTGAAAAGCAAGTGCCAAATTCACCAAACTATTTTGCGTCATACCGAACATAAACAGAATAAAGCTATGTTGGACAAGTATTGAACATTTCAATTAGGGTTAATTACAAAAACTATCCCTGAGATTTGGCTTAATCATAGAAAACTCCAGTTATCTTTCAAAATTACAAATACTCCTTTGATGCTTGTTTCTATTTTACAAATTGCACCATCAAGATGGGAGTATTTGTTAGCTAAATACAAATCTTAACTAGAGTTTTTTTTCGAAATTAGATTAAACGTTAGGGGTAATTTTTGTAATAATCCATTTCAAATATGTGGCTAATGATGATTTGAAGAGATCTTTGGCATTCAAGTCCAGGGAAGAACTTCAAAGGGCTTATCTTTAATGAAAACCAAATCAAGGAAAAAAAAGAGGACAAATATCTTACCGGATGTCGAGGATCTGCAAGCATGGGGAAGAGACCTCTGACTATTAGAGATTGCCTTGCCTGCCAATAAAATAATTTTGCCAATCAATATGAAGAACATGGTTCTCCAAACAAACAAAATTAACCAACAATATCTTCAGTAAGAACATTCATTTAAGCAGCTTAAGTCTCATTGACTAAGAAATTAAATGTAAAGTTCTAGGAAGAGAAACTCAATAAAACTTAAAAATGAACATGATAAATCCAAATTAAAGAATGTGTATTCCTTTAGCATAGCTCCATAAATCATAAAATCAGCAAAAAAGTACCGCACTACTTAAGCCAAAATATATTTGACAATATTGGATTTGAAAACTCAATAAATATCGAGGACCAAGAAAAAAAAAACAATTCGAACCATAAAAAGCCAGACATGCCGCATGAATTTAACCCCCCCAACATAATACCTCAAAAGAACCAGTAAAGGTCCAGCCGAGCTGATTTGTCTTAAGACGTGGAATGACAACAGATAAAACAGGCATCGTCGGTCTGTACTTGGCTATTAACCTGCAATTGTTGTTTCGAAGGACAACAAATCATTGCATGTCTTTTCAGAAAGTCAAAAATTTAGCAAAGCATTCAAATTATCATTTTTTAATACAAACTTGAATATCTTTTGGGGCATTTTTATGCCCGCTAAGCATATACTCTCACAAAGGACCAAATAAACGAGATATCGATTACTATAGAGAGAAATATAGAACCTTGCAGCTCTTCCTGATGAAGTGAAACAAATAATGACGGATGCCTTCACCTTGATCGCAGCACGGACCTACAAAAGCAGTAACTTTTTTTTACGAATAATTTGAAACACCAGATGCAAAACCTGTTTATGATACTGATATAGATAAAATAGATTGAATGAAAGGGAAACAAGTAAGGATTCTTCGGCTACGTACTGCAGAAGACGCTATTGATTCCAGGTGCGTCATTGGTTCGCCAACAAACTTGACAGTCTTCTTGAAATAGAGATCCTGATTGTAAACCTTTTCTGCCTGCACAGAGTATATTGAGTTAACAGGCCGACTAATAAGATACTCTCTCTAGTATGTAGATGATGACCCAAGTAGAACAAGTATAAATCACTAGCACCAATATGCATCAATCTTGGTAAACCATGGGTAAATTGTGAAAATACCTGATTAGCCTAATTAAAAAAAAAAAATCAATTATTTTTGAAATTATAAATAACCCTTAGGTTTGTGTTTGTTTCAAACGCTCTCTCAAAAGGTGAAATTTATAAAATAAAAACAAATTTTAAGGGAGTTTTGTAGTTCTGAAAGATAACCATTTTTTTAATATTATAACTAGATTAAAATTCAAGGGTAGTATTTGTAATTCTCCCCGTAAAACATTGTTTCAATAATAGAAATTTCTTGCTCGTTGGATTTGCTATTTGGGTTGGTTGGTGGAATGACATAGCTGTAATTAGATTTCTCAGAGTGATAGATAAACAAGGAAGAATGTAAGATAAAACCTCACCTCAGCACAAATTTTACCGACCGTTGATATTGTCTCAACAGGGTATAATCCCCGCAACGTTTCTGCACCTAAAAGAATTGCATCACTACCTGAAAACAAGTGAAAAGTGACACTTGATAAGCTTTTAAGTCTCCAAAGCAGGATGCAACCAATAGGTTACCACCAACGCATAAAAACAGATAAAATATTATCACCAAATGATACTGAGAACACCTTAAGAAACTAACACGAAACTAAAATATCAACATCGAATGGGAAAGATACCATCGAAAGTACAGCATTTGCAACATCAGTTGCCTCAGCACGAGTGGGTCTTAAGTTGTCGGTCATACTGTCTACAACACGAGTGACCACTGCTGGTTTACCCGCCATATTGCATTTGTAAAGAGCTTCCTTTTGATATATAAATACCTGAATACAGTTTTTTAAAAAAAAAAGGCTTGAAATAGACAATAAATAAAAGTAAAACTTGAGATTTGGGGTAAATACAAAAAAAAAAAAAAAAAACAGAGAGTTTCAAAATTACAGAAATCCCACTGAGATTCAATTAAAATCTTACATTTTGCCCCAAACGTTAGTTGGCCTAACGAATGGGGCTATTTGTAATATTTAGAAAAGCTAAAGGATGTAATTGTAAAATGTCTGACAGTTTGAGCTATTTGTAACATTTAGAAAGTTGAGGGATATAACTGTAAAATATTTAATGATGTCAGCAAATTCAGTCAATTCAGGTTAGGTTGGGGTCAAAATGTAAGACGAAATAAAACCTCAAAAGAGTTTTTGTATTTTGAAACTTCTCTATGTTTTTTTTTTTTTTGTATAATTACCAAAACCTCAGTTTTGTTTCCTTTTTTTCTTCATGATTGTCCAAAAAAGTGTGATGACACAGTTGAAATTAGGAGACAATCAATCATGCATCTAAATCCTAAGATGGACCTTCTCTGGTGGTAGATCTATTCCGAGATTTCCACGCAATGAGGATTATGCCATCTGCTTCTTGAAGAATCTCATCAAAATGAATCAAACCCTGCAACAGAAAGATAAGAAATTCTGATGCATTAGTTCAAAGATCAGTGCAGCTTAAAGTATATAAGTTGTTCAGAAAATTGAACAGACTTCTGACCTCTACATTCTCAATCTTTGCAAAATTTGGGTCTGGTTGAGGTCACCCAATTTAGAAAGAAACTCACGTGCCTGATCAAAAATGAAAAACATCAAAATCTATTACCAAGGAAATTAAAGCATCATTAAAAGTCAATTTCCTGAAATACATTTTCCGTTTTGTAACTAACACTTGCTCAAATATCAATTAGAACGCACTTACATGTCTAACATCTTCTGCCCGTCGAGCATAAGAAAGTGAAAGGAAGTCTATTTTGTTTCGAAGTCCCCACGTGCTTATAACCTGATAATGGCATGAAAAAGAGATGCCATGTAAACTATGGACAAAAAAGGAATATGATTGTAATTATTCAGACAGAATAATAACACGAGCTTGACAATAATTTTTTAAGCTCATTGTTGGAGAACAAGCATGAAACAGTATGAAGTCCAATATGGACATGATATCATTAATCAGACAAGCCGAAAATATATACCTCCTTATCTTTATCAGTGAGAGTAGGAAGGTCAATGCGGATCTGAGAGACATGTAACGTGTACAACGGCCCGGCCAATGTGGCAGAATTCTTGATCAGACACACCACATCGTTCTCTTTCACTTCGGATACCTGCATTGTCAGAACTCAACAATGAATGGCACAGATATTCATTTTATTGCACTTATAACACAAGTTCATGTCAGAAATTTGTACATTAGTTGTTCAAATATTCAGTTCGGAACTGACAATAGGAATGAAGCCTGAACTCCAAGAAATCCTACTGATGCATTTAGAGTGTTTGCAACTGTAAGAAGAAGTGATTCTCAGCTTCTAGGCGGAAAAAACAGTTTTTTTTTCTACCTAGAAGCTGAAATTCACTTTTTTTAGAGTTTGCAAACAGTAACTTAATATGGTTGCACGTTGATCAACAACTTGTAAGAGTGGACTTGGTGAAAATAAGATTTCTGAATATTTAAAGACGCAAAATACTACGGAAATGACATAAACGTTTCTGGTGTTTCCGTACCTCCAGCCAAACTGAAGTTGTTTCACTTCCAGTAAACAAGTACTGGCCAATGAAAATATCGTCTCCCTTTTTTACTGCCTGCAAAAGCCAAGAAACTTATGTTTGTATAGTAGCTTGATGCATAGTCACGTACACGTCAAGTCAATATTGCTCAAATAAAACATCATAGAATTTCCAATGGACACAAGATCGGCATTTTACCTTGATAACCCACTAAAATTAATGGGAAGTAAATTAGAAGTAGCTTCTTTATCTTGATCGGGTGTTAGGATGACAAAAGAACCTTCCTCAAGGGAAATAGGGCGGTCGGATTTGTTGACAATAAGTAGCTCCGGACCCACTGTATCAAGCATAACCTGATAAATTCAATTTTCTTTTGTTATTATTATTAAATGGAAAGACTTTGTTATCTTATGAATAATTATCGAGTTTACCGCATAGTTTTTTGGCAGACTTGATGGCCACTTTCAAGTTCTCCAATGTTTCTTGGTGAAACTCAGCATCGCCCATGAGAAATCAAATCTTGCAACTATTGAAACATTAAAGGCTTTAAATTAAATCAACGGTACAATAATTTAACATCAAACTAATCTAAAATTACTCCCTGAGCGCAAATACGAAATCGGTTAAAATCTCCAAAAAATGCAGGACAAGGTAATAAATTGCTATCGCCACACTCATTTCTCTTGCAAATTGGCGAACTTCAAATGCTCTTATTACAGAAACTAAATACGGTACTTATTTCGACCAAAAAAAAGAAAACCAATGCCAACACAAGGTACCGACTAACGATACCAAACTAAATCAACTTTTGCTGCAATGTAACACCAAATTAGTTGCTTTCTTGTTCTTTTTTTTTCCTTGAACTAAAGAAATAGCGTTACTAGATTCCTTATCGAAAATAGAGTAATTCTGGATTTTATGACAGTTGCATACAACACTTGTTTGGATCAAAGGATCTGACTGCATCAAGACATGCTTTTCTTACATAGACCAACAATAAAAGCAGACAACTATCAAAATATTCTCCTGTCAGATCTCATATTGCAACCAACCAGTACCCCACAATTATGTAAATGTCAAGTACCAGTGTAGCTAAGCAAGATTAAACTAAAAACAAACATTTCTAGAAAAGAAAATGAGTTAAGTAAATCACCAGACATTCCAGCCTTAAGACAGCCAGAAATAACCTCAACAGACCGCGAATTCGGGCCTAATGTCCCAACTATCTTTGTCATTGCCGGAAAAATTCTGCATAAATAATGTCACTCATAATTCCAAAAAAAAAAAAAAAAAAATTACTATTAATTTTCAGAGTCATTACAAGATCACTAACTTCTTTTTTACATCTTAACTCAAAGAAAAATAAAATAAAATCAATAAGTACATAAGTATACATTACATAGTACAATTTGAAGCAGAATTAAAAATTAAGCTCAGCATTATGATCAATTCACACAACCCTTTTCTCTACACACATTTACTGGCTAAGTTCAGGGGGAAAAAAAGGGGAAAAAATATTGAACAAAAAATGGGGGGAAAAGAAAACATTGTAAAATAAAATAAAAAAAAAGTAGTTACAGGCTTAGATGGCTCAAGAATGGATGCCATCCTCAGTGGCTCCTCGAGAAGCAGGTAATTGGACACCATTTTTTTCTTTCACGCAGAAAAACACAGTGGAGAGTGAGTTTTTTGTGTGGATAAAATGAAATGAAATCCTGATGAAGTAGGTAGCTGGGAGCAATGATGATAGAGTGAGAAGGAAATAGGACATTGTTGGTGGCTTGTTATTTACTTTTAGTGTGTCCATTTTCAGACCAAATCAATGTGCTGTCGCTTTTGTTCCGTATTTGATTGAAAGGATTAACGAACACTTCGTTTCATTCGTATTTCTTCTGAATCTCTCTCCCTCCCTCTCTATTTTAGTACCTACCCAAAAAGTTAAATATAATAAAGATAATTACTAAAACTACCGTGAGGTTTAGTCTAATTATAAATTGCAACCCGATTATCTTTTAAAATCACAAATACCAATCACAAATACCGCTTATTTTTGGTATACAATTTACCCCCCCTCAATAGGTCCAAATTTTAAAATTTTAGATATAAAAGTCTAGGATGTATTTGTATTTTGTATTTAAAAATAATTCATTTTCTTTTTGAAAAGGTAGTATTTATAATTATTTCTATATGATATTATATATTATCAAAAAAAATAGATACTAAAATCAAATTTTTCATATCATTACTTTTATTTAAAGAATAAGTTCACTCTATTTGGATGGAATGATTTGAAACTATGCATATCAAATCCATAATAACAATTGGAAATTTTTAAGACTACGAATAATGTTCAAATCCATTTGAAAATAACAATTTCACAAACGTCTGATTAATCATTAAGCCAAAAATCGCACAATTCCCAAATACACACACCTATGTATAAAATTGTATGCCCATGCATATCATGCCCATATCGCGCCAACCCCATATACATATACAAAAAGGCAAAGATGACACTCTTTTAAGCGAGGCACGAAATATATTTTTTGGCGTAAATTTATAAAATGATTAATGAAAATTATTTCAATAAAATTTAAAAATATTTGTAATTTTAAAAAATGTCAAAAATCCACAAAATCATTTTCATAATTTATTTTAAAATAAAAAAGACCTAAAAAAGCGATAATTTATAATTATTTTGGTATAAATATTGATTTATAAATTTTAAATATAAAATAAAATATTTTTTAAACATTTGCTTATTTAAAAATATGAAAATTTATTTAAAAGTCTCAAAATCACTGCTATGAAAAGTGGATTAAAAATGATTTGAAGGCTTTCATTTACCAAAAATTCAGATTTTTATAAAATCAAATGAGTTACTCTTTAAAATATAAATTGAATAATTAAACCCATTTGATATTAACTTATTTTGATTTATAAAATGAGTTGAATATGTCTCATAAATTTAAACTCGTGAGACATTCTCACATGAGACTCATTCTATAATGGATTTAAAATAATTAAAATATATTTTTGGAGTCATCTTGGATGATTTCTTTTTTCTTACTTAGAGTCAATTGAAATTTGAAATCCTTCCTACATATCCTCTCTCCAAATTCAAATCCTCTCAATCTCATCCACATGGGATCTAAGAAAATTATGGAAGAGGGAATTAGTTACAAATATACACACTGTGTATACGTGTGAGAGGCTTATAGGCTTATATCTTATGCAAATTTCATCTTTCCTTATCACAACGCGTTTAAACCCGTAAACAACACATGTCTTTGAGCGGATGAAGTTATCATTGGGGGACAAAGGGGAGGCCACACTAGCCCCAACCCGACAGTGTTAAGAAATTAAAAAAATAAACAAAATTAGTTATAACTTATATGATTTTTGAGTTTTTTTTATCCGGCTCACCATCACTTACGTGTGCCGACTCCGACATTAAAAGCAATGTGTTAGCAAAGTGGACTAAATATAGAGAAGAACGTATGTTTTCAGATTTTATTTTCTGTAAGGCCTTTCCATTCACATTTTATGTATTTTAATTTTTCTTGATTTATGGATGAGATTTTCTGGGAAAAGAAGGAAAACGTATGTTTACTTCGTGTCGTATATGGAAATCTTAGCGGTCCCCAATCCCCATAGTCCATAGAGCATTGCATTGGCATAATGGACAAATTGTGAAAGCGGAAGACACTACTCCCCGTGCTTCATTATTTGACTAGTGTTGAGGGAGAATAAAGAAATAACATGGCCCATTATGTAATCTTAGTATCCAAACGTTATTTAGTGATAAGACAAAAATTGAGAAGATATTGACAACACTTCATTATTGTGATAAACTTACTTTATACCAAAAACGATTATGAGCTAGTTTTTTCTTTCAATCAAATTCAAAATCTAACATTGTTGATGTCAACTGAAATTTTAGCTTCAAATTCTAAGCTCAAATACACATCGTTAATTAATGCTGAATTAGATATTTCAGTAAATATATATTAAATAAACACATCTCCTACTTTATTTTTGTAATACGTTTTTTCAAATGGAAAAGAAATATCAATGAGCCACGGCATAAAAACAGCAACTAAAAGTCAAAAACCGTGGGTAGCAAGGGAAGATCAAAGATTCATGAAACATGTTTCGTTTTCTGAACTTGACTTAAATTTGGCTTGTCACGGAAACACAAAAGGTGGAAGGTTTTGTCAAAAGTTGACCAGTTGGATCGAGATTTCTTGTTCCAACGTTCATTTCTACTATATATACTAAAAGAAAAAAATGCAAATGTTAATACATGTTCACGCCATATTTTAAATTAAGGATTCTATCTATACCATATTTTAAATTTGTTATCAATCAATTTATTATACCTTTAAATTTTTTAAAATCAAGGATTCTATATATACTATCTTTTATTTATTAACTTATTATATTATATATTAATTTGTTATATTATACTCTCTTCCCTCACAAACTTCCCCCAATCACCTCAATTACTAAGCAATCATACTTTGAGTGTTTGCAATGATTCTCTTTCTCAAAGAATGTACTAAGTCCATTGAAGTTGTGACTTCAAAGAATGCCAAGGGAGTGGAAATTCTTAAGTGCGTGAAAAATGTTTTGGTCCTCTATGTTGGCCTACTTAGGAATTTAGACCGATATTTTGGTATAATACTAATTTACATACACTATGTTTCAATTTTTTGCACTTTCGGTCCTTTTCTTTTTGCTGGAAATCCAAACGTCACCTACAATTGCGCCTAGTTGGCAAAATTTACACCGGAATATGCCGATATCAACTCTTATTTGGAGATTTGATGATGTTGTATGTCCTTAATTATGTGTAAATTTAGGCCAAAAAACAAAATAAATAAATAAAAATCAAATTCTAACTAGGCAATAAATGGAATTCAAATCATACTTTTATATATCTAATAGACTATTTACTCTGTTTTTTTCCTAATCATCAATTACATCCAATCAATATATTTTTTAATAAAAATCATCATCTCCAACCATCACTATCGTATTTTCATCACCTCATATTCAGTCACACACTATCAGAATTCATTCTTATTTGTCATTCAAATTTTTTTTCACACTATTCCCCATTTTACATGCATCTCACTGGAACTTACAAAGTGGTAGACACAAACAACTAATGCAGTAAAACTGTAACACACCACAGTGAAACAGTCCCTTTGCTTTTACTAAAGTAGTAAACTACAATTGACGTACAAACTCTTGACTGTTGGTAAATTCATTTTAAGTCCTAAGAGTTGGCCTCATCAGCAAGGAATGGGTAATCCGTGTAACCAACCACAGGATCATGCGAATAAAACGTGCTTCTATCATACTTATTAATAACCGAATCAAGCTCAAATCTCCTAGGTAAATCCGGGTTAGCCAAGAACAAGCGCCCAAACGCAACAAGATCAGCTTCGCCTCGTCTCAAAACTTCGTTTCCACCATTTCTATCATATCCCCCCGCGACTATAAAAGTCCCTTTAAAAGTTTTTCTCATAGGCAACAAGCTTCTTTTAGTTTCTTGTTTTTCAAATTGTGTTATCATTCTTGGCTCAATCACATGGCAATACAAAATGTTGTATTTGTTAAGCGCCTCGGCCAAGTACAGGCCGAGCGAATCGGGGCTCGAATCTCCACACTCGTTGTAATCAGCGTAAGGCGATAGCCTAATCCCAACTCTGTGTGATCCAATTTCTTGTGCAATTGCTTCGACTATCTCCAATGGAAAACGACCACGGTTTTTTAAGGTCCCTCCGTATTCATCTGTTCTGTCATTTACTTGGTCTTTTAGGAATTGATCAAGCAAGTAACCATTTGCTGCATGAATCTCTATCCCATCAAAACCTGCAGTAACAACAATAGTGAATTTAATTTGTTTTTCCAAATTGACTTAGATAAAATTGCACGAAATGAAATACCTGCTTCAATGGCATTTTTTGCAGCCACTCTAAAATCGTCGATCACTTGAGAGATTTCCTCGACTGTCAATCGATGGGGTGTCGAAAATATTGCTCCGTTAGAGCCTCCAATATCCTTATCAGTTTGAATTGGCTTGTCAGTGCAAGAAATTGGTGGATTGCCATTAGGCTGAAAACCTTCCAATAATAAGAATGAAGAAATTAAAATTAGCATGCACACTTTAGTGTAATTTTGATATGTATGCCAATAATCTATAGTGTGGAATAGAATATGAAATATCATTTTAGAATAGAAAATCTTCGTGCGGACAAAAACAAATTAACCAGATAAGGTAAAAAAAAAAAAGGGTTTACTATAATTTGAAACTCTGCCAGCATGCCAAAGTTGGCAGAAGAATATCCCTCCTTTCTCATGAACACCTCTAACAATTGGCTTCCATGCCTCTACTTGTTCTTTTGTCCATATGCCTGGAGTATGTGGATATCTTCAAAATACAATAAAGCAATTTAAAGCCATATATTACAATTTATCCAAAATGAAACACTTTGGCTCATGCAATAATTCCAATTTAAGAATGGTATTTTATAAAAATAAAATAATATAATATAAAGCAATTTAATTTTTCCTATCATAGATATACACCGACAAAAATTACTTTTACTTTTTTTTTGAACATATACTAAGTTGTGGATATCGCAATTCGCACACACATATACACGTACACTTACACACAAATTGAAATAGAAAATGATGAAATACAAATTACAATAGTAAGTTACCCTTGAGCTGTGTCTGAGATTCCAGAGGCTTCAGAAATCAAGAATCCACCATTTGTTGTTCTCTGTGAGTAGTAAAGAACTGAATGTGGCTGTGCAATGAAATTATAAGACCTCATTCTTGTCATTGGTGCCAAAACTATCCTGCAAAAACATTAAAGAACCCAAAAAAAAAAAGTAAGTTAAACTAACTATTTTAAATTATACCTATCTAATAGGACCCACTAATTACAATCTTACAAATATAATATTATATATTAAATTTAAAATATTTAAAGTGGACCCCATTATCATTTTTTCAAATGACTATAAATATTAAAAACTATTTCAAAGCTCCACAACCAAACACATTCTTATTTCCAAATCTACATAAAATCTAATTTCATTCATTCAATCAAATATAATTCCAATTTTCACACGAAAACCAATAATATTTTAAAAATCAATTTTCAATACTAGAAACTGGAAATGGACCTTGAAATTTGGTTTTGTTCACTCCGAACCGAATAAAATCAAATTCGAGTCACGTTATATAATTTATTTCCCTCCTAGTTATTCAGCCATTTTTCAATACATTCTGTCAAATTAATAATTTTCTTCAAATACTTACAAACAAATCCAAACACTTCTCCAGAAATTCAATACTTTATCAGCTCATTAACTTCTATTATTTTTACCACCAACTTGTATCTCAAGTGGTATTACTCACCCATTAATTATAAGGTTGTTAGTCAGGGCTCGAACCCTGTATCATTTAATTTCTTTGAAATTTATCTCTTCCTCCCAACCACTACTCCCAACTTATTTAAAAAAAATATATCATTTTTAAATATAACAATATGTAGATATATGTGTGTGTAAATATGCCTGTGATCACTGTAGAAAAACACACACACACACAGAGACACACACAAAAATACCTGTGGGATAGATCAAAGTTTGCCATGTTGTATGCAGTTAAAAGAGGAATAATGATCCCTTTTTCATCTCCCTCTCTGTTTTCTTCCATCTTCATAAAATCTGTTGTATGTTTCTACCTCCTATCTCTGTGTTATCCTATTAGTATTGCTAAGAATAGTCAATTGTTTTTATATATCTGTACTTCTGTCGTAGTAGCAAAATTGTTTTTTGCTTTTTTTTGGTCTTGATCAAAATTAAATGACGTGAAATTATTTAAGAAGAGCAAGTCTTTTGTGAGACAGTCTCACGGATCTAAATCCGTGAGACGGACCTCTTAAGGGTTCCGTCTTTAGAACATGAATCATGAAAATAAATTTAAAAATAATAATAAAACATGAAGAAACAAAAATAAACCCTAAAAACACGAACTATGAAGAATAAACCCGAAAAACAAAAATAAACCCAAAAAATAAAAAATAAACCCTAAAAAAAACTAAATATCCTAAAAACCCAAATCAATTAAAAATAAACCCAAGAAACAAAATAAACCCTAAAAAACAAATATAAACCCTAAGAAAAATAAAATCTGAAAAAGAAAACCTTTAAAACTTTGTGTAAGGACACCGTCTCACAGATCTAAATCCGTGAGACCGTCTCACGCAAGTTTTTGCCATTTAAGAATGAGTGGCCACGGAATTAAATTGCCTTTTGCATATTTTTAATTTCAGCCGGTAAGGCATGTCCAAGAGAAATTGGCCACGATTGGTCATAATCCAAATTAATCATACATAGAAACAATATGTAAAATGATTTGTTTTCGAATTTTACTTATACATTGATAAGATTATATTAAAAAAAATTACATTTTTTTAGAAATAATTCAATACATACATATAGTTACTTGATACATAACTTTTGTTTATAATATTCACATATAAATGTATTATTTTTATGAAATAATTTGTATCCACAAATCTATGAAATAATCCATGCAAATTTATCACTGCGAGTCTATTGTTTGGCACCATGGACTTGGCCCATGATTAGATGGTGGTGGCTGAATTTACCACTTAATTAAAGAGATTCTTTAAATGTAAAGAGCATCTCTTACATAATAAAAAATATTTTTTGTTTAGTTTTTTACATCTTCCAACAATGTCTTTGTATTTGACTCTTTATTTTCTCTTATCCCAATATTAATTTATTGTATATGGGATATTCGATGTAATTTAAGATGTTTTTCAAAATTTGTGTTACTTTTAGAAACTGCTATTCAAAAAGGTAATTGAAATTGCATGAAGTCCAATGCAATTAATTATAGGGAGTTGCCTTGATCTTCAAATTTGGAAAGTGAAAACTCATTCTTTAAAATTAAATGTTAAAATAAAGAGTCTTTACTCTTTAAATGTTTATTTCCACAAACAATCAATATCTATTAAAGATTCATCATCACATCAACACAATTATTATGTTTTCTCTATCCATTCTATTTTCACTTTTCAAAAAATAAAAATTCATCAATATTCACTCAGAAAATGAAAATGGACGAAATGAAAGTACAATCAATCACATCCTATATAATCCAGATGGGTCAAATGTCAATGTTTTAGAACCTTGATTAAATGTATACCCTAAAGTCTAAAATCTGTTTAAATGCATTTGGCGCAAATAAGAGCTTCAATCTTTTACGCATTCGCTAGCTTTCGCAATCGTTGGTTTCGTTTAGGTGAAAGTTTGAAGAAAAAAAGGCGTGCCAAATGTTTGCAGATGTGACATTTTGACATACATCATACCCAATCCGACTTCCCAAACAAAATTTAAGAAAAATTACACAATCCAATCAATATCTCAAACATGTACCCAAACATAAAATAATACACTCGTCAACCAAGGGCGAATGCTAAACCATTGATTCTGCAGAAATTTCAAATTTTTTCCCCCATTTCCCTACCAATTATTTTTTCCCCTTAAAAAACACATAAATTTTTTTTTCTTCATTTTTTTCCACGGAAAACGGACAAAAAAATTTTGGGGTCTTGTGAGGGGGATGGCCCCTAGCTACGCCCCTGTCGTCAACAGTTCAATCATTCTGCATCCAATCCTATACTATCTATCATATCAAACTCCCCAACGCGTTTTAGACCATCTCCAACCCATAACACCGGATTTGGTGTAAAAACTACATCAAATTTGGTGTTTTAGTGTAATTTGTCAAAATTATCTCCAACCCATTACACCAAATCTCACATCAAATAAGTATTTTATTCTTTTTTATTTTTATTTTATAGTAAGCAAATTTATGTATTTATACAATTATTTTATTTATTTATAGTTTATTACTATTAATGTAATTAACTAAAAATATATATTTAATTAATATTAAATTAATTAATTATATTAAAAAAATATTACAATTAATATTAGCATCTCTTTAGTTTAAATTATCATTGTTTGTTAATTATTATTATTTATAGAAAATATTAATTAATTATTAGAACCATATTATATAAATTAATTATATATAAATTGGAATTTAAATTTGAAATAGAAGAGAATTGGAGAGCAAATGGAGGATATTGTATTACACCAAATTTGGAGTAAATGAATAGTGTTACACTAAATTTGGTGTAATACTATTCACTATACCAAATTTGGTGTAGTGTTTAGAGTTGGACTGTAGATGCTTTTTTGTATATTTAATGTTATATTGTGGTATTTGAAGTTGGGTTGGAGTTGGCCTTAGTGAATAAATACAATACTATTGAATCCAAATAACTTTATCAATTCTATCAGCAAAGGCAAACATCGAATTAGAGTAGCGATTGTTTGATATCCTTAATGATTTGTGTTTTTTGTAATCATCATTAATAATTTGTTTTGATAAGGCCATTAGGTGTTACTGCGCAATCCATTTAGACCCAACTACATTTATAAAATTAATATATATGTGCTATAGCCTATAGCCTATAGCCTATAAGTGGCTGGAAAATAATCATATTATCATTTTTGACCTTTTTTCCTTTTTTCCCCCGAAATTTTTGACCAATTTCAATGAGTACATTTAGGATTTTTACACAGCATCCTATATCATCTCTTTGCCAGAAACAAATTAAAAGATTATTCATGATATGATAATATTTTTCCACCTTTTAATCATACAATCCAAATATAAGAATATCAAAAAGCACAGATCGGATTGGTTTCAAAAAAAAAAAAAAAAGCACGGATCGGATATAGATATATATATATATATATAACAAGCATATCAATTATCATCATTTCACTTTCATTTCATATTCAATCACAGTCTCAACATTGGTTTTTATTTTGCAAAAGGACTTTTTTCCGTGATATATATGTTAGTCCAAGCGGCTACGATAATCTAGAGGGGGGGTGAATAGATTATCTCCATCTTTTCGATTTCGCCCTCTTTTTAAAATCGAATGCTCAAACAAAATAAGAAAGGTGCGGAATGTAAACAACACACATCGATTTAAAGAGGTTCAACCCACCTGGGCCTAATCCTCTACCACCCCAAAGATATCCGGGATGGATTTCGAAAAGAAAAGAATTTTATTAATTACCAAAATTAATACAAATTCAACTTACAACACCTTGAAGAGCACCACACTCTTCTTCAACACCATCTTTGGAGATTACCACAATCTCCCTTTGAAGATTACCACAATCTTCCTTCAACGGCACCTTGTGAAGATTTCCACAATCTTCAACCTTGAAGAATACCAAATTCTTCAACACCTCAATAAGAAGATTACCACAATCCTCTTCACCTATCACCTAGATCATCCAAGTATGTTCTTACCACAAGAACACTCACAAGGATATCTTGTGTTTGAATGATAACCAAAAATCAAGATTACAACTCAATAATGAATAATACAATTTGAGTGCAAAGTGTAATCAAGAATAGCCTAGACCTCAAGGATGTGAAAGTGATAAGCTAGGCAATTTTACAACAAGAATAATAACAAAGAAAGACCAAGTGTTTGCTTGAAGTGTATCTTGTTGTGTTGTATCTCTATTGTTGTTTGAATGAAGCCTCTATTTATAGGAGAGGTCTTGGCTTTGATTTCCGGACATTGGCTCCTCCTTGGGAGTGATTTGCTGCAAAAGAAACCATTTAAAATCATCAATATAGTCATTAGAAATCAATCCCACAAAATAGGGAAAAGGCATTCAAAACGCAACGGATAGTTTCTTTGATAAAAGGGGGTTCGACCGGTCGCGTGAGAGATAAGATTGAAATTGAATTCTCGCGAATTTTTACATAGGGGACCGGTCGAAGGGGGTGCGACCGGTCGCCCTCTTAGTCGTGACTCGGCTGTTGCCTTGACGTTTTTACGAAATAGAGAAGTCGGAACAAAATCAAACTTGCAGTACAGGTCTCCTCACGGCCGACCGGCCGACCACACCGGCCGCCCACCTGGTCGACCGGTCGCCCGCGCCTGTTTTATTACGTCCCATTTTCTGTTTCTTAGCTCAACTCAGTACGGGTTGCCCTATAGGCGGCCGGTCGAGCTTGAAACAAATGTGTTGTCCAATGTTTTATTGAAAATAAACTTCAAGAAATACTCCGAAAAATAGTAAAAACATTTTAAGTTGATCGGAAATATTTAGACAACATTTAGGGACATAGTTTTGGTTTGAAAACATATTTGAACAAAGTCGAACATAATCATCAAAATCATGATAAAAACATTTATCTAACAAACTCCCCCTTTTTGATGATTACAAACCAAAACAATTTTCAAGAGGACGATTTCGAAAAACAAAATAATTTTCCGGTTTATGAGTAAACTATCCGTTTAAAAACACATTTTACAAAAGCTCCCCTATCAACAAGCACATTAAGAAGAAATATTGCATAAGCTAGAAGACAAGCTTTTACAAAATAAACAACAACTCCATGAGCTTAGAAGTTCCCCTTGTCACAAATACTTATTATCCATGCAAACAAGTTCATAAAACAATCATTGGATCGAGTTTTCTTCACAACTTATGGCCTTAATAAGCCATAGCTTGTAGCTTCTATCATGAGCTTTTATTAGCTTCTTTGAGCTAACGAGCCAATTTCCCCGTTTCTCCCCTTGGAATCATCAAAAGAATGTTAGGATGATAGAAACATCATAGAAGTATATCAAAGTGCGCCAAAGAAATGGTTTATCAACCATTGAGCAATTTAGCTTAAACACCAAGGAAAATGGGAGAAATGTATCATGAAGAGTTCATACGCTCGTTTTATTTCCCAAAACATGATCTCAATGAGTATAGAAGACTTTTGGAAGCGAGAGAATCGTGTAGAAGTTGAAATTTTCATTGAAACATTTCATCGAACACATTGTGGGCGTGAAAATTAAAAAGAGTTGTATATAGCCCTTGTAAATGATCCAAGCCAAAAAATTTCATCATCAATACACATCAAACATCATACAATACAACATAATAACTAATCTCATCAAGATTATAAGCAAAAATTATCAAGAAATATACAAGAAAGCCATAAACTCAAGGGTTCAACCCAATTGAGCAAAGTAAGGAAAATTCTTACCATTTGATCGGAAAAGATGAGCAATGATGATGATAAACATGCTATATAAGGTCCAAGATATGAATTGAATGCATGAAAATCAATTTTGAGTGACAATAGTGTGCATTTGGCAAAGGGGACGAAAAATGGCAAAAAGAAGTGAAACTGTCAAATGCTGAAGACAGAACGAACTTAAACCAAAATTTAGCCTTTAGGGCGGCCGGTCGTGGTTGAGGGCGGCCGGTCGACGTTGAGGGCGACCTAGGTTGCCCTCAACCTCTTCAAATTTACTGTTCAAAATTTTTCAAAATCCGAATTTTCAACCAAAAATCCGATTTTTCGCCCCTAAGTTTTAAAAACATGCAAAATGCAAACGTAGACCTCATTCAATATGCATTATGCCTAACCGAGCTCGTATTGACGCAAAAGTCTCGGAAGTTAGCGGTTTTGTAAAAATGTCCGCTAATTGATCTTGAGATGGCACAAACGATATCTCAATTTTTCGTTTTGAAACACAATCCCTTAGAAAATGATGTCGAATCTCAATATGTTTAGTACGGTTATGATGAAACCGGGTTTTGAGCAATATTTATAGCGGATATATTATCACAAAAGATAGGCACGTTTTCAAAAGAGCATTTGTAATCCGCTAAGGTTTGTTTCATCCAAAGAAGTTGAGTACAACAAAATGCGGAGGAAATATATTCGAACTTCGGGCCGTTGAAAGAGAAACACGCTTTTGCTTCTTTGAAAACCAAGAAACTAGGCAATCGCTTAAAATTGACATGATCCGGAAGATTTTTCCGATCATCAATATTACCCGCATAGTCCAATCACTATAACCTTTAAGAGAAAAATTTTCATTCTTTGGATAAAATAAACCATATTGAATAGTGCCTTTCAAATATCGAAAAATCCGCTTAACGGCACTCATATGAGATTCTTTTTGATTGCTTTGAAAACGAGCACATAGGCATACGGCATGAAGAATGTCCGGTCTACTAGCGGTTAAATAAAGTAAACTACCAATCATACCTCGATACTGGATTCATCAACCGTCTTGCACCTTTTTCATCTTTGTCAATTTTGACATTGGTTGCCATGGGAGTCGAGACGGTTCTTCTTCCTTCTTCAATGCCGAACTTCTTCAAAAGTTCTTTTGTATACTTTGATTGCGAAATATAGATACCTTCTTGGCATTGCTTAATTTGAAGTCCAAGGAAGAAGTTTAGCTCCCCCATCATACTCATCTCGAATTCACTTGCATTAACTTGGAGAATTTCTTGCACAAAGATTCATTAGTAGCACCAAAGATAATATCATCAACATAAATTTGCACAAGTAAACAATCTTGCCCTTTTTCAAAAACAAAGAGTGTAGTATCAACTTTACCTCTTGTAAAACCATTTTGCAAAAGAAAGGAGCTAAGTCTATCATCATACCATGCACGGGGTGCTTGTTTTAAACCATACAAAGCCTTTTAAGTTTATAAACATCATTAGGCCTAGAAAATTTTCAAACCCCTGAGGTTGTTTTACATAGACTTCTTCTTGAATAATACCATTTAAGAAAGCGGATTTAACATCCATTTGGTAAAGTTTGAAATTTTTGAAACAAGAATAGGCAAGTAAAATACGAATAGCTTCTAAACGTGCTACGGTGCAAAAGTTTCATCATAGTCAATACCTTCTTCTTGACAATACCCTTGAGCTACTAACCTTGCCTTATTTCGAACAATGTTGCCTTGATCATCAAGTTTGTTCCTAATACCCATATTGTACCAATAATTGTTTGAGATGGAGGACAAGGTACTAATTCCCATACATCATTTCTTTCAAATTGATTCAACTCCTCTTGCATTTCCAAAACCAATCTTCATCCTCAATAGCTTCCTTAGCATTTTTAGGCTCTTTTTGAGATATAAGAGCTTTCTCGGCAAAATTCCTTCGAGTCATTACTTTATCAAGGGGATCACCAATAATAAGATCTTTTGGGTGATCTCCCTTAAATTTCAATGCTACGGGAAGATTCGAAGTATCACCCCTATCTTCTTGAGGAACATTTGAACTTGAAGGTTGATCATATGAAATAGAAGGTTTATCATTATGAGCATCACTTTGAACAATAGGTTCAACAATATCTGATGGCTCGGAAGCTACTCCTAAAACCGTAGGCAAGTGCACCTATCGTTTTATAGTAAAGCTAAGCGAGTATCGAGTGTCATTCCCACGAGGACTATGATTACTAGTAATTACCGTCTTTTTATTATCTAGCCTACAAATTCGTCAAATAGTTTGTTGCAAAATAAAATAAAACAAAAGCAAATAAAAGTGGAAGAGGCAACTAAGAACACGAAAGATATCGATACACTTGGATTGGAAGATGTTGGATATAAATGTGCTTGAATGTGAATCCCTCTAGAACGTCTTTGTGATTTTACCAAAATAAATACAACCATAACCCTTAAGTTTTAACCATCCCTTAACATATTTTCATGCTTCATGGACCGTAGGCATTCCTAAATTAAGTTAAACCCTTTCTCAAGGCGAAAAACTCCTAACCTCAAGTTGATTAACTCAAATCTCTTTCTAGTTAAAACCCCAAGATTGCATTAACGATTTGTGAATTCCCATATTAGGTTTGACCCTAATCCTAAGATTTATGTCGTCCCCATATCTAGGATTGCATGCAACTCCTTTCACTTATATTGGTTCTATTTCACCATGAATCTCTCGATTTCCTATGAAAAATAAACTTCAAATCAATATTGCATGCATATACCAATTCGAATAAACAAGCATAACATAAGTGACTCGCATAAAAACATAAGAAAATATATTAAAACATTCAAACCAATGATCACAAATAAGTTCTAGGGTTCATCATATTCAAACACTAGCGATTTAACTCATGATGGATTTGAGAATGAAAACAACAATTAAACAAGAAGTTTCATTCAAATCAACATGAATACTTGAAGTTAAAACTTCCAAAACCAACATAAGACTCCCCCCTTGGAAGTATGATGATGAAGTGGTGGAGTTCATCTTTTCTCCGAGCGATCTTCAATCCTTGTGCCTTAGCGCCTCCCCATGGTGATCCAAGCCTTCTAACTCTCTTCCTCACTACAATATGTGTTTCTCCTCTCCAAAATATGAACTTTCATTCCTAAAATCTGATTTCCTTGTATACCAATGAATGAATCCCCCCTTCAACCCATACTCTTGGCTTTTATAGACATTATTTTGGAGAAAGTATTCCTTAATAATGTCATCTTTTGATAGTTTAATGCTCAACTTTATGAGTTGGGTTGTTGGGATCATTATTTCCATGTGATCATGTGGGAAAGTAAGGAATTAATACAACAAAATGAGGTGTAAATGTGCTCAAAAGTTGTCAAAAAGTTTGGTAGATGACTTTTTAACAAATTCCACCGTAAATTGAAGTCGAAAGTGATCCGAACACGCCCATATTGCATAAAACGGTCAGCCGCATCTTGTTTAATTGTTCGGAAGTCGATAACATGGCCGTGCTTCCCAACACGGCCAGGCCGTGTCTCTGACACGGCCAGAAGTGTTGTGGAACACGGCCTGGCCGTGTCGGAGAGGCTGTTTTGTGCAATTTTTTCGAAGTTTTTCGCTCCGTGAACACGGCCGTGTTGCCCAACACACCCAGCCCGTGTTGGACCAAAAAGGCCCCGAAATGACGCGTTTGGCTTGGGATTTCGAGCGTTTTTGCATCCTTAAACCCCTGGTATGTTTTGACATGAATCCATGGTCCAAAATTCACCAAAATTAGCCCCGAATGGTCAACCTACACCAATAAAAGCACCCCACGTAGTATAAACAATGTACAATCAAAAACTAATGAAACTAACAACAAAATAACTCAATTTCTACTCAAATACACACATAAAACATGCATAAAAATACACTTATCAAACCACCTCCAACTTTGAACTTTGCTTGTCCTCAAGCAAAACATAAAACCATATTGAGGGATTCAATACATCACAACACACAAGGAAGATCTTTTTCTCAACACATTGAACAAAAGCAGTCAAATTCTTAGCCCTCACAACACAAATTAGCCATTAAGTAAAAACATAGTTAGTTAAGCGATCGATTGTCAAGTAAAACATTAATATCAATGGGCCATATTTAGAGTTGAACTCATCACTCCACAAATACTGATAGTTATGCATAACTTCAATCCAATAATACCATGAAAATACAAGAACTCAATATATTTTTGTAGTTAGTCTATTAGTCATGTAACCAAGCTTTTGAACTTTATTGGAATGAGAAATGCAAGCAATATACATTCTTTTTTTTTTTAGGACATGTTCGAGGCATGCTTCCATTAGGTTTAAATTTTGAATTTTCGTTCAAACACTCCTAGGGTGGTTTCCCATACTCATATTTGTGTCGCCGTTTTACGTAAAAGACAAACATGGGGCTCATGAATGCTCCTAGTTACTAAGCAACAACAAATAGAGGAGTATAACCTCGATTGGACCTTTTTTGTCTTTTTTTTTTTGCTATTCTTTTTTTTTCTTTGCTTGGTTTAACAACTAGTCAACCACTACTAAATCAAGAGTTCTCGGACTTTCATAGACTAAGAATCGTCATATATGTCTTAACAAATCAAGTATCATAGTGTTAGAAGTCTCGTCTAAATTCAACCCACACCCATGTCAATCTATTCAAGACAATCAATTGCTTTGCATTTAAAAATACATATTATAAAGCTAATTTTTGTGTAATTGGGCCAATTTATTGACTAACAAATACTCAATTTGTTTCCTTGAAAAATCATATCTTCCATCAACAAAATCAAAATAAATATCAAGCACACAAGCATTCCAAAAACAAATTTAACAAGCATGTAATCACATTCACCTCCAACTTAAAAATTCACATTGTCCTCAATGTGAAAGAAAGAGATGAACATACAAACAAAAACACACAAAAACGACAAACTAAAAAGAAAAGAAGAAAAAAAAAAGAAAAGAAGCGACCTTACTGCGAGAGTGAAATCGATTTGGAGAGATCATTGTGTTGTTCAATCTAGGGTCTTCTTGGGCATATGCACACCTTATTGTGGAGGTTTGTCGCGCGGATTGGTCACAATATTACCAAGTAAAGTTTCCTGATCCGCGACGAGTTTCACCTTCCGCCCAAACAAGAAAAAAAAAATTAAATTAAAAAAAAAATGACTAGATTAATAAAAATAAGGTGTTCCTAATATCACAATCCCTTGAACGGCGCCAAAAACTTGATGGCTCGGAAGCTACTCCTAAAACCGTAGGCAAGTGCACCTATCGTTTTATAGTAAAGCTAAGCGAGTATCGAGTGTCATTCCCACGAGGACTATGATTACTAGTAATTACCGTCTTTTTATTATCTAGCCTACAAATTCGTCAAATAGTTTGTTGCAAAATAAAATAAAACAAAAGCAAATAAAAGTGGAAGAGGCAACTAAGAACACGAAAGATATCAGATACACTCGGATTGGAAGATGTTGGATATAAATGTGCTTGAATGTGAATCCCTCTAGAACGTCTTTGTGATTTTACCAAAATAAATACAACCATAACCCTTAAGTTTTAACCATCCCTTAACATATTTTCATGCTTCATGGACCGTAGGCATTCCTAAATTAAGTTAAACCCTTTCTCAAGGCGAAAAACTCCTAACCTCAAGTTGATTAACTCAAATCTCTTTCTAGTTAAAACCCCCAAGATTGCATTAACGATTTGTGAATTCCCATATTAGGTTTGACCCTAATCCTAAGATTTATGTCGCCCTATATCTAGGATTGCATGCAACTCCTTTCACTTATATTGTTCTATTTCACCATGAATCTCTCGATTTCCTATGAAAAATAAACTTCAAATCAATATTGCGCATATACCAATTCGAATAAACAAGCATAACATAAGTGACTCGCATAAAAACATAAGAAAATATATTAAAACATTCAAACCAATGATCACAAATAAGTTCTAGGGTTCATCACATTCAAACACTAGCGATTTAACTCATGATGGATTTGAGAATGAAAACAACAATTAAACAAGAAGTTTCTTTCAAATCAACATGAATACTTGAAGTTAAAACTTCCAAAACCAACATAAGACTCCCTGTTGGAAGTATGATGATGAAGTGGTGGAGTTCATCTTCTTCTCCGAGCGATCTTCAATCCTTGTGCCTTAGCGCCTCCCATGGTGATCCAAGCCTTCTAACTCTCTTCCTCACTACAATATGTGTTTCTCCTCTCCAAAATATGAACTTTCATTCCTAAAATCTGATTTCCTTGTATACCAATGAATGAATCCCCTTCAACCCATACTCTTGGCTTTTATAGACATTATTTTGGAGAAAGTATTCCTTAATAATGTCATCTTTTGATAGTTTAATGCTCAACTTTATGAGTTGGGTTGTTGGGATCATTATTTCCATGTGATCATGTGGGAAAGTAAGGAATTAATACAACAAAATGAGGTGTAAATGTGCTCAAAAGTTGTCAAAAAGCTTGGTAGATGACTTTTTAACAAATTCCACCGTAAATTGAAGTCGAAAGTGATCCGAACACGCCCATGTTGCATAAAACGGTCGGCCGTCTTTGTTTAATTGTTCGTGGGAAGTCGATAACATGGTCGTGCTTCCCAACACGGCCAGCCGTGTCTCTCGACATGGCCGTGTTGTGGAACACGGCCTGGCCGTGTCGGAGGCTGTTTTGTGCAATTTTTTCGAGTTTTTCGCTCCGTGAACACGGCCGTGTTGCCCAACACACCCAGCCCGTGTTGGACCAAAAAGGCCCCGAAATGACGCGTTTGACTTGGGATTTCGAGCGTTTTTGCATCCTTAAACCCCCCGGTATGTTTTGACATGAATCCATGGTCCAAAATTCACCAAAATTAGCCCCGAATGGTCAACCTATAAAAGCACCCCACAGTAGTATAAACAATGTACAATCAAAAACTAATGAAACTAACAACAAAATAACTCAATTTCTACTCAAATACACAAATAAAACATGCATAAAAATACACTTATCAAACCACCTCCAACTTTGAACTTTGCTTGTCCTCAAGCAAAACATAAAACCATATTGAGGGATTCAATACATCACAACACACAAGGAAGATCTTTTTCTCAACACATTGAACAAAAGCAGTCAAATTCTTAGCCCTCACAACACAAATTAGCCATTAAGTAAAAACATAGTTCTGCGAAGCGATCGATTGTCAAGTAAAACATTAATATCAATGGGCCATATTTAGAGTTGAACTCATCACTCCACAAATACTGATAGTTATGCATAACTTCAATCCAATAATACCATGAAAATACAAGAACTCAATATATTTTTGTAGTTAGTCTATTAGTCATGTAACCAAGCTTTTGAACTTTATTGGAATGAGAAATGCAAGCAATATACATTCTTTTTTTTAGGACATGTTCGAGGCATGCTTCCACTAGGTTTAAATTTTGAATTTTCGTTCAAACACTCCTAGGGTGGTTTCCCATACTCATATTTGTGTCGCCGTTTTACGTAAAAGACAAACATGGGGCTCATGAATGCTCCTAGTTACTAAGCAACAACAAATAGAGGAGTATAACCTCGATTGGACCTTTTTGTCTTTTTTTTTTTTTGCTATTCTTTTTTTTTTTCTTTGGCTTGGTTTAACAACTAGTCAACCACTACTAAATCAAGAGTTCTCGGACTTTCATAGCACTAAGAATCGTCATATATGTCTTAACAAATCAAGTATCATAGTGTTAGAAGTCTCGTCTAAATTCAACCCACACCCATGTCAATCTATTCAAGACAATCAATTGCTTTGCATTTAAAAAATACATATTATAAAGCTAATTTTTGTGTAATTGGGCCAATTTATTGACTAACAAATACTCAATTTGTTTCCTTGAAAAATCATATCTTCCATCAACAAAATCAAAATAAATATCAAGCACACAAGCATTCCAAAAACAAATTTAACAAGCATGTAATCACATTCACCTCCAACTTAAAAATTCACATTGTCCTCAATGTGAAAGAAAGAGATGAACATACAAACAAAAACACACAAAAACGACAAACTAAAAAGAAAAGAAGAAAAAAAAGAAAAGAAATGACCTTACTGCGAGAGTGAAATCGATTTGGAGAGATCATTGTGCTGTTCAATCTAGGGTCTTCTTGGGCATATGCACACCTTATTGTGGAGGTTTGTCGCGCGGATTGGTCACAATATTACCAAGTAAAGTTTCCTGATCCGCGACGAGTTTCACCTTCTGCCCAAACAAGAAAAAAAAAACAATTAAAGAAAAAAAATGACTAGATTAATAAAAATAAGGTGTTCCTAATATCACAATCCCCGGCAACGGCGCCAAAAACTTGATGGCTCGGAAGCTACTCCTAAAACCGTAGACAAGTGCACCTATCGTTTTATAGTAAAGCTAAGCGAGTATCGAGTGTCATTCCCACGAGGACTATGATTACTAGTAATTACCGTCTTTTTATTATCTAGCCTACAAATTCGTCAAATAGTTTGTTGCAAAATAAAATAAAACAAAAGCAAATAAAAGTGGAAGAGGCAACTAAGAACACGAAAGATATCGATACACACTCGGATTGGAAGATGTTGGATATAAATGTGCTTGAATGTGAATCCTCTAAACGTCTTTGTGATTTTACCAAAATAAATACAACCATAACCCTTAAGTTTTAACCATCCCTTAACATATTTTCATGCTTCATGGACCGTAGGCATTCCTAAATTAAGTTAAACCCTTTCTCAAGGCGAAAAACTCCTAACCTCAAGTTGATTAACTGAAATCTCTTTCTAGTTAAAACCCCCAAGATTGCATTAACGATTTGTGAATTCCCATATTAGGTTTGACCCTAATCCGGAAGATTTATGTCGTCCCCATATCTAGGATTGCATGCAACTCCTTTCACTTATATTGTTCTATTTCACCATGAATCTCTCGATTTCCCGGTGAAAATAAACTTCAAATCAATATTGCGCATATACCAATTCGAATAAACAAGCATAACATAAGTGACTCGCATAAAAACATAAGAAAATATATTAAAACATTCAAACCAATGATCACAAATAAGTTCTAGGTTCATCACATTCAAACACTAGCGATTTAACTCATGATGGATTTGAGAATGAAAACAACAATTAAACAAGAAGTTTCTTTCGAAATCAACATGAATACTTGAAGTTAAAACTTCCAAAACCAACATAAGACTCCCCTGTTGGAAGTATGATGATGAAGTCTTTGGAGTTCATCTTCTTCTCCGAGCGATCTTCAATCCTTGTGCCTTAGCGCCTCCCCATGGTGATCCAAGCCTTCTAACTCTCTTCCTCACTACAATATGTGTTTCTCCTCTCCAAAATATGAACTTTCATTCCTAAAATCTGATTTCCTTGTATACCAATGAATGAATCCCCTTCAACCCATACTCTTGGCTTTTATAGACATTATTTTGGAGAAAGTATTCCTTAATAATGTCATCTTTTGATAGTTTAATGCTCAACTTTATGAGTTGGGTTGTTGGGATCATTATTTCCATGTGATCATGTGGGAAAGTAAGGAATTAATACAACAAAATGAGGTGTAAATGTGCTCAAAAGTTGTCAAAAAGCTTGGTAGATGACTTTTTAACAAATTCCACCGAAATTGAAGTCGAAAGTGATCCGAACACGCCCATGTTGCATAAAACGGCGCCGTCTTTGTTTAATTGTTCGGAAGTCGAGGATAACATGGCCGTGCTTCCCAACACGGCCGGTAGTGTCTCTGGACACGGCCGTGTTGTGGAACACGGCCTGGCCGGCCGTGTCGGAGGTCTGTTTTGTGCAATTTTTTTCGAGTTTTTCGCTCCCGTGGCGAACACGGCCGTGTTATCAACACACCCGGCCCGTGTTGGACCAAAAAGGCCCCGAAATGACGCGTTTGGCTTGGGATTTCGAGCGTTTTGCATCCTTAAACCCCGGTATGTTTTGACATGAATCCATGGTCCAAAATTCACCAAAATTAGCCCCGAATGGTCAACCTACACCAATAAAAGCACCCACGAGTATAAACAATGTACAATCAAAAACTAATGAAACTAACAACAAAATAACTCAATTTCTACTCAAATACACACATAAAACATGCATGAAAATACACTTATCAATATCCTCTTCATCACTATCGTCATTGGGTATTCTTTCAACACCCGAGGCTTCATTAAATTTGACATGAATAGATTCTTCAACTGCACGCCCCAAACGTGACGCGACAACGATCAATCACTTAAACAGAGGTAAATCAACAAATAAACCAAAGATACAAAACACCAAGTGAAATAGAGTCTAATGCAATGAATTATAACAACCACAAGTACAAATTATATCTTAAGGTCCGTAGTATCCGAATACAACCCAAAAGATTATCTTAATTAACTTACACCAAACAAAAAAAAATGAAGGAGTCCAACAACAACAAAAAAAGTAAAAGGAAATATCGCTCCACATCGCCGATAGAGATTCAATCTGCGGTAGGTTCGATGTCTTCAAATAACTCTTCATCTAAAGGTTAGGAAACGAGGAGGGAATGAGACAAAATCTCGGTGGATGGGGTGATCGTGTGTAAGTGTGGCGATATAAATAGTTAATGCGAGAAATTTAGTTGTATGAAAACGCATGAGAGATGATGCATGATTTCACACACAGTCCACAAGCGACGTGATAAATATATTTAATTAATATACTTATACAGTTAAGAAAACAGTTCATGGTCAAGCGGCACTATGGTCCAAGCAAACAGCGGGAGGATTGCGTACGGTTTTGTAACGCCAATCCTATGCAAGACAAGTAGCGGTTGCGTACGGATTTGTAGCGCCAACCTATGCAAGACAAGTAGCGGTTGCGTACGGATTTGTAGCGCCAACCTATGCAATACAAGTAGCGGTTGCGTGCGGATTTGTAGCGCCAACCTATGCAATACAAGTAGCGGTTGCGTACGGTTTGTAGCGCCAACCTATGCAATACAAGTAGCGGTTGCGTGCACGGATTTGTAGCGCCAACCTATGCAATACAAGTAGCGGTTGCGTGCGGATTTGTAGCGCCAACCAAACGGGTCCGATTAACTCCGGAATCGTGTGGATCGACAAGCGATTCCTTCGTTCTTCCTTGTAACTCCCGAGCAAGATGGTCCAAGACTGTCACCTTATCGCTCCGTAGGCAAAGACAAAATCCACAGTGGAGCTAGCAAGGCTCGGATTTGTCATAATCATGATTATACCTCAAGTACTACGACCCGCTTCCCTTGGACAAACTCCGTCCCTCGCCATTGCGGGATTAGGGCGATGGGGCCTAAGAGTGGAATAGCAGCCGAGCTGCCCGGTTCCCATCCCCGACGTATCCATTCCGATCGTGAGCTCGACACACCAAGTTGACTCAAGCAGAAAGTAAACACAAGTTCATGTAGTCAACCAGCAATGAGTATTATTGATTCGGGAAGTAGTTCATGAAAAGTTCTCAAAAATTTGCACAAGATAGTTATGGCGTTGGTGGAGTTATTTGGATGAAGATGATTATCGGGAGGATAAGCAATCTTCGATATCTTGAACGATTAGGTGGAACATAAGTCCCGTTATAGATTCAAATCGCAAGACGAGAAGTCGCCGCGATCGGGTATTAATCGGTCAAGGCGATCCTAAGTCAAGGGTTTTTGAGAAATTAAAATATTTTAATTAAATTTTAAAGTAAGAGAGTCCAGGGCTGTTTCTTTTAAAAGAAAATAATTTGAGTTAGGTCCTTAAAAAAAATAAAATTTACAATTAGCCCCGTTTTGTCAAAACCAATACTTTTGGGGTTAAAAGTTAAATAAATAAATGTCCCGACCTTGAAAAATTATGAGGTCAGTTCCTAAATTCTCTAAATTGTTCAGAGATTCAGGTTTTTAAAGTTTTGAGGTCGAGTTTTTATAAAATTCTCACATTGGCCCAAATTTGTTAAAATTGTCATTTCGGGCCTTAAGTTTAAAATAATCGGAACTCACAAACCGGAGGGCTTTTAATGTGATTCCAGTTGGAAAATGTCACTAAGGTTAGTGGGATATTGGAACAAAAACAGTTTTAAAACGTCATAAGTATAGGTCCCTTAACTTTTGAAAATCTCATTTTTGTCCCATTTTGAAATAATTGCCTTTAAGGCTTTTAGGGTCCAATTGTTATGAAATTTGAACCTTGGGTCCAAAATATAATTATGTTATAGGTAAATTATTATTTCCAGGTACATGGGCTGTATAAGTCCTGGAAATTTCATTTGGGTCCTCAAGTTTAATCTTTTACAATTTGGTCCTCAAGTTTTATAAAATTACTTTCCAAGCTCTAAACACTTGGATTTTTTGGAATACACATAAAATATGTTATTTCCAGTCCCTTAAGAGTTAAAATTTCAAATTTTAAATTTAGGGTCTGGTACAGTTTCGAAATTTGCAAAATAGCCCTTAAACTTCTCAAATTTTACAATCTAGTCCTTGGGCTTTTAAGGGTTGATTTTATTTATCTAAAAACTCTTAAAACTTTATTAAAATGTCAAAACATCATTTTTGGACCTGAGTACAGTCCCAAAATCGAAATTTGCAGAGAGGTCCCTTAAGTTTTATTTTCTTGCACTTAAGTCCACCAACTTTCCATTTTTGCATTTTAAGTCCAAAAATCGAAATTTAACCAATTATGCTCGACTTGTCCAGGTTATAGGTCATTCAAAACATATATTTCAAGAGTCATAAACATACATATCCATCTCATACAAGAATTTATCAAATGTGACAATAAAGTGTACATGTATGTCCTAATTTTCGGTAAATCGCATTTTGAGCAACACTTGAGAAATTTTTCAACTTGATACAAGAAAATAGCATGCAATACATAATATATATCTCAAATGCTCAATAACAAAATACTACATGCATTTTTATGAATTAAAACACCTAGAAGTTGAAAGGATTTTTCCACCCACCTTAAAGATCGGTTTGTTGGTGAAAATGGGATAAATCTCTCTCGGTGAAGGAATGACTTAGGTCAGCCCCTAAGTCAAGGAATATCAAAAAATATAGGAGTTATAAGAATGTGGTTAAAAATTAAGGGAAAAGAAGAAGATAGTGAGAAAATTGGAAATACTACACTTACCTTGTGTAGTGAGTAAAATGTGACTAGTAATGGCTTCCAAGTATAAGGTTTTGGTCACCCTTAATGTCAACCACCAAGGTCAGCCCCTAAAACTCCAAAAATGAAAATGGAGTGTAAAAATTTGGAAAATAGAAAGAGAAAGAAGAAAGTGTACTAAAAATTCCATTTCTTACCTTATAGTCCAACTTCTTCACAATTTTTCTTCAAGATGACTAGTCTCTTAACTTCTTCAAAGGTCTTCTAGGTATACCTCAAATTCAAAAATCAAACTTAAATTAGAAGGTGAAAGAGGTGAGCTAGAAGGTATAAGAATAGATTGAAGAAGAAAATTTCTTACCTTGTGTAGTGTATATGGTTCGAATTTTTGAAGAAAATGGGAGATGAATTCTTGAAGTTTTGGTTAAGTGTTAGTGAAGAAGATGAAGAATAGGTAGAGAGATGTAGGAGGATTTTTAGAGAGAGGTAAGAGGAATTTCAAGACTTAGAAGAAATTTGGTGTTGGTGAAATGAAATGGGAAGAATAAAAATTTTGTTTTGTTTTGATTAAATGATAAGTTAGAGTAATAATTGAGGGAATTGGGGAAGAAAGTAATATTTAGGTATCTTTATTAGGGACAATGGGCCAAAATGCTAAGCTTAGGGAAATTTTTAATTTGGTCTTGTTTGACCAATTGGATGATTGAAATGGTGGGATTAATTTAATGTGTAGGTTTGAATTAATGGTGTATAAATACACAAGAGGAATACACAAGGTGTACATGTACAAGAGTTGAGAGATATTTCTACACCAAAAAATTACACCAATGCCGTCCCCTAAGTATTTTGGTAATTCCATATATTTTTTTCTTTCCAAAATTGATGATAATAGATGAATAAATATCAATCTCCAAAATAATTAGTGATGTCCTTGATCACTTATAAGTCTCATGATCACTTAATCTAAATCGAATTCTTAATTCTATAAATTATAATCCCTAAAATAAATAGTCTCTTAAAATTCTAAGGTGACTAATAATACACCAATAATAATAATGATGATCAACCAAGTGATCATAAATGCGAATTAAAATTAATAAATGATTATGATCACAAATAGAAATTAAAAGAATTAAATGCAAAATATATTTATCATTAATATTTACCCAAAAGTGACGCGGTAGAATTGTCAAATAGTACAAAGACGACGATCGTGATACAAGTACATGTTCGAATAAAAATCGAGGGCTTCACATTCTCCCCTCCTTAAAAGAATTTGGTCCCCAAATTCTCTTGAATAGTTCTCGGTATTGATTCCTCATGTCTTTCCTTCTCCCATGTTGCGTCTTCGTCTCGATTGTGGTTCCGCCATACAACTTTAACCATTGAAATCTCTGCACGCAACCGACGTGTCTCACGTCAATGATTCTGATTGGTTTCTGGTGTAAGATAAATTTTCCATTAGAGGAGGAGCATCACGAGTGATAATATGCTCGGGGATCCGGTTGGTACTTTTTCAATCTCGACACATGGAATACATCGTGCATTCCCGCATATCTTGTTCGGTAACTCAAGTCTCAGTAGGCCAACTTTCCGATCCTCTCGCAAAATTTTGTAAGGTCCAATATATCTCGGACTCAATTTGCCCCCTTTTCTTGGATTGATCAATCCTTTTCGTGGCAAGAGTCCGAGAAATACCTCATCTCCTAAACTTCAAATTCCAGTCTTTTCTCCTCTTGTCCGCGTAACTCTTTTGGCGGCTCTAAGTCGTACGGGATCCGTTCCTTGATCAACTTGACCTTCTCCATAGCTTCCGAACTAAGTCGACCTTTGGAATCGAGGTGACTTCCATTTTTCCTTCGAGTCCATTGGTCATCAATCTCCCAAAGTAGAGGGATCTACACTTTCGTCCATACAAAGCTTCGTAGGTGCCATCCCAATCGTGGCCGATAATCAAGTATTATAAGCGAACTCGGCCAATGGTAAGTGCGAATCCCAACTTCCTTGGAAATCCAATGTGCATGCTCGCAACATGTCTTCCAGGGTTTGAATTGTCCGCTCAGACTGGCCATCGGTTTGCGGATGTCTTCTTTGTCTTGAAACTTAGCGAGTACCCAATTCCTCATGTAAGCATTTCGAACTGGAGACAAACCTCGGGTATCATGCGATACTATGTCGATTGGCGATCCATGCAATCGGATGATCTCTGGATGTAAATTTGCGCAAGTTTCTACGCAAGTCGCTTCGGTTTTCTTCATGGGTAAGAAATGTGCGATTTCGTGAGTCGGTCTACGACTACCCAAATAGCATCATCGCCTCGTCTAGTCCTCGGTAGATCCGTCACGAAGTCCATCGTTATATGTTCCAATTTCCACTGGGGAATTCTCAACGGTTGTAATAAACCGGATGGTCGTTGGTGTTCCGCTTTTATTCGTTGACAAGTCAAACATCTCGCAACGAACTCTCGCTTACTTGGTTCTTCATGTTCACCCACCGAAATGTCGTTTCAAGTCCTTATACATCTTGTTTTCTCCGGGTGTATAGTGTATTTCGAGCGGTGTGCTTGGCTAGAATTTACTCCTAATCGTCACTCGGTACACAAATTCGATTCCGAAATCGATGATCCCATCTTCATGTACTTGAGAATTCTAATCCTTCTCCTTTAAGTATCTTCTCTTTCGGTCTTTGAAGTTGCACATATGTCTCTTGTCTTTGCTTTGATCTCGTTCGATGGGTCGGGTTTAACCGAAATATTAGCACACAAAATTTGAGTTTTGGTTCTTGTCGGATTCAAGTGCTCAACTCTTCTAATGATTTCCTCTCGAATCATTAGTCTAGCTAAACTCGCCTTTACTCTCAAGGCGTCGCCTACTACTTAGCTTTCCCGGGATGGTATTGAATATCAAAGTGATAGTCCTCTATTAGCTCCATCCATCTCCGTTGCCTCAAATTGAGATCCTTCTGAGAGAATAGATACTTTAGGCTCTTATGATCTGTGTAAACCGTGAATGTTGCTCCGTAGAGATAGTGCCTCCATTTCTTTAACGCCAACACTATTGCTGCCAATTCCAAGTCATGCGTTGGGTAATTGGCTTCATACGGCTTGAGTTTCCATGATGCATAAGCAATGACCTTTCCTTCCTGCATGAGCACTGCTCCTAGTCCTTCATTTGATGCATCACTGTAGACGACAAAGTTTTCTGTTCCCTTTGGAAGGGCTAAGAATGGAGTTGTAGTAAGTCGTTTCTTTAGTTCTTGGAAACTAGTCTCACACTTGTCATTCCACTCAAACTTGACTTGCTTCTGGGTTAGCCGAGTGAGTGGTCCGGCTATCTTGGAGAAATCCTGGATAAATCTTCGATAATATCCAGCTAGTCCTAAGAAACTTCTGATCTCCGTTATAGACTCGGGTTGTTTCTATTCAACCATTGTCTGTACCTTCAAAGGATCTACGGCGATCCCAGTGCCGGATACTATGTGTCCCAAGAATGCGACTTCACTAAGCCAAAATTCGCACTTGCTGAATTTGGCATACAGCTTGTGCTCCCGTAGTGTCTCCAAAACAATTTTCAGATGGCGTTCATGCTCTTCTCTAGACTTAGAGTATACAAGTATGTCATCAATGAATATCACTACGAATTGATTCAAAAAAAAAACTCGATGCATCAGATCCATAAATGTTGTTGGTGCGTTTGTCAGACCGAAAGGCATTACTACAAACTCGTAGTGTCCATATCTGGTCTGAAATGCCGTTTTGGAAACGTCTTCTTCATAGATCTTGATTGATATTATCCTTGTTGTATATCAAATTTCGAGTACACCGTCATTTCCTTGAAGTTGATCAAATAGTTCGCCTATCCTCGGGAGGGGATATATAGTGGTAACATCTAGTCGAGATCATATAATAGTCACATCCTTAATGTATCTTATCCGGGATACCTGAACCACAAGTCAAATTCCCTTACTTAAGCTTGTGCAGGTACTTGAGAATGAATAACACAATGGTATTATCATTGATCAATATACTTAGTGATTCCCCTACTATCATTTTCCCAAAATAATATCATTAGGTGTCTAGATCCCATAATATATCACATCCAAATCATATACTCATTAAGAGATATCCTCATATTCTTCGAGTCTCACCATATCAGGCTTTATAACTTCTAAATCACGGATTTTCTAAATCACCTAACGTCCAAATAGAGGAATATCCGGATATCTAAACACTATAATAGCCCAAAAGAGTTCAAATATTCCTCCAAAATTCAACTTAGGTCAACTAGTAGTGGTACCTAATCCAAGGTCGATGGAACCTATCCTGGTTAAACAAAACTAAAGCGGATTAGGCGAATGTAAGGAAAAAGATAAGGAAGAACAAGAAAAAGAATGACTAAGGAAAGTCGGTCGAGAGTCAACTAAGTCAAATCAAGTATGACTATGTATTCTCCAAGTATAAATTCGACTTAACATAAACATCAATAATACGGTTCTATGCCATTATTGAAATCGATTTCACAACTTAATTAGTCAAGTCACTGGTACTACCCAACACAGGGGTCCTATCCTGGGTCACTTCGGTGTAAGTTTCCATCTTACTAGCCGAGCTCGATACCATAAATCGTCACGCCCCAAACGTGACGCGACAACGATCAATCACTTAAACAGAGGAAATCAACAAATAAACCAAAGATACAAAACACCAAGTGAAATAGAGTCTAATGCGCGGAATTATAACAACCACAAGTACAAATTATATCTTAAGGTCCGTAGTATCCGAATACAACCCAAAAGATTATCTTAATTAACTTACGGTCAAAAACGAAATAAAATGAAGGAGTCCAACAACAACAAAAAAAAGTAAAAGGAAATATCGCTCCACATCGATAGAGATTCAATCTGCGGTAGGTTCGATGTCTTCAAATAACTCTTCATCTAAAGGTTAGGAAACGAGGAGGGAATGAGACAAAATCTCGGTGGATGGGGTGATCGTGTGTAAGTGTGGCGATATAAATAGTTAATGCGAGAAATTTAGTTGTATGAAAACGCATGAGAGATGATGCATGATTTCACACACACGATCCACAAGCGGCGTGATAAATATATTTAATTAATATACTTATACGATTAAGAAAATTCATATGGTCAAGCGGCACTATGGTCCAGCAAATGCGAGGATTGCGTGCGGTTTTGTAACGCCAATCCTATGCAAGACAAGTAGCGGTTGCGTGCGGTTTGTAGCGCCAACCTATGCAAGACAAGTAGCGGTTGCGTCACGGATTTGTAAGCGCCAACCTATGCAATACAAGTAAGCGGTTGCGTCTGACGGATTTGTAGCGCCAACCTATGCAATACAAGTAGCGGTTGCGTGCGGTTTGTAGCGCCAACCTATGCAATACAAGTAGCGGTTGCGTGCACGGATTTGTAGCGCCAACCTATGCAATACAAGTAGCGGTTGCGTCACGGATTTGTAGCGCCAACCAAACGGGTCCGATTAACTCCGGAATCGTGTGGATCGTGGCAAATGATTCCTTCGTTCTTCCTTGTAACTCCCGAGCAAGATGGTCCAAGACCACACCTTATCGCTCCGTGGCAAAGACAAAATCCACAGTGGAGCTAGCAAGGCTCGGTTTGTCATAATCATGATTATACCTCAAGTACTACGACCGCTTCCCTTGGACAAACTCCGTCCCTCGGTTGCGGGATTAGGGCGATGGGGCCTAAGAGTGGAATAGCGGCCGAGCTGCCCGGTTCCATCCCCGACGTATCCATTCCGATTTGTGAGCTCGACACACCAAGTTGACTCAGCGAAAAGTAAACACAAGTTCATGTAGTCAACCAGCAATGAGTATTATTGATTGGAGCGAGTTCATGAAAAGTTCTCAAAAATTTGCACAAGATAGTTATGGCGTTGGTGGAGTTATTTGGATGAAGATGATTATCGGGAGGATAAGCAATCTTCGATATCTTGAACGATTAGGTGGAACATAAGTCCCGTTATAGATTCAAATCGCAAGACGAGGAAGTCGCCCGCGATCGGGTATTAATCGGTCAAGGCGATCCGGTAAGTCAAGGGGTTTTTGAGAAATTAAAATATTTTAATTAAATTTTAAAGTAAGAGAGTCCAGGGCTGTTTCTTTTAAAAGAAAATAATTTGAGTTAGGTCTTTATAAAAAAATAAAATTTACAATTAGCCCCGTTTTGTCAAAACCAATACTTTTGGGGTTAAAAGTTAAATAAATAAATGTCCCGACCTTGAAAAATTATGAGGTCAGTTCCTAAATTCTCTAAATTGTTCAGAGATTCAGGTTTTTAAAGTTTTGAGGTCGAGTTTTTTATAAAATTCTCACATTGGCCCAAATTTGTTAAAATTGTCATTTCGGGCCTTAAGTTTAAAATAATCGGAACTCACAAACCGGGAGGGCTTTTAATGTGATTCCAGTTGGAAAATGTCACTAAGGTTAGTGGGATATTGGAACAAAAACAGTTTTAAAACGTCATAAGTATAGGTCCCTTAACTTTTGAAAATCTCATTTTTGTCCCATTTTGAAATAATTGCCTTTAAGGCTTTTAGGGGTCCAATTGTTATGAAATTTGAACCTTGGGTCCAAAATATAATTATGTTATAGGTAAATTATTATTTCCAGGTACATGGGCTGTATAAGTCCTGGAAATTTCATTTGGGTCCTCAAGTTTAATCTTTTACAATTTGGTCCCTCAAGTTTTATAAAATTACTTTCCAAGCTCTAAACACTTGGATTTTTTGGAATACACATAAAATATGTTATTTCCAGTCCCTTAAGAGTTAAAATTTCAAATTTTAAATTTAGGGTCTGGTACAGTTTCGAAATTTGCAAAATAGCCCTTAAACTTCTCAAATTTTACAATCTAGTCCTTGGGCTTTTAAGGGTTGATTTTATTTATCTAAAAACTCTTAAAACTTTATTAAAATGTCAAAACATCATTTTTGGACCTGAGTACAGTCCCAAAAATCGAAATTTGCAGAGAGGTCCCTTAAGTTTTATTTTCTTGCACTTAAGTCCACCAACTTTCCATTTTTGCATTTTAAGTCCAAAAATCGAAATTTAACCAATTATGCTCGACTTGTCCAGGTTATAGGTCATTCAAAACATATATTTCAAGAGTCATAAACATACATATCCATCTCATACAAGAATTTATCAAATGTGACAATAAAGTGTACATGTATGTCCTAATTTTCGGTAAATCGCATTTTGAGCAACACTTGAGAAATTTTTCAACTTGATACAAGAAAATAGCATGCAATACATAATATATATCTCAAATGCTCAATAACAAAATACTACATGCATTTTTATGAATTAAAACACCTAGAAGTTGAAAGGATTTTTCCACCCACCTTAAAGATCGGTTTGTTGGTGAAAATGGGATAAATCTCTCTCGGTGAAGGAATGACTTAGGTCAGCCCCTAAGTCAAGGAATATCAAAAAATATAGGAGTTATAAGAATGTGGTTAAAAATTAAGGGAAAAGAAGAAGATAGTGAGAAAATTGGAAATACTACACTTACCTTGTGTAGTGAGTAAAATGTGACTAGTAATGGCTTCCAAGTATAAGGTTTTGGTCACCCTTAATGTCAACCACCAAGGTCAGCCCCTAAAACTCCAAAAATGAAAATGGAGTGTAAAAATTTGGAAAATAGAAAGAGAAGAAGAAAGTGTACTAAAAATTCCATTTCTTACCTTATAGTCCAACTTCTTCACAATTTTTCTTCAAGATGACTAGTCTCTTAACTTCTTCAAAGGTCTTCTAGGTATACCTCAAATTCAAAAATCAAACTTAAATTAGAAGGTGAAAGAGGTGAGCTAGAAGGTATAAGAATAGATTGAAGAAGAAAATTTCTTACCTTGTGTAGTGTATATGGTTCGAATTTTTGAAGAAAATGGGAGATGAATTCTTGAAGTTTTGGTTAAGTGTTAGTGAAGAAGATGAAGAATAGGTAGAGAGATGTAGGAGGATTTTTAGAGAGAGGTAAGAGGAATTTCAAGACTTAGAAGAAATTTGGTGTTGGTGAAATGAAATGGGAAGAATAAAAATTTTGTTTTGTTTTGATTAAATGATAAGTTAGAGTAATAATTGAGGGAATTGGGGAAGAAAGTAATATTTAGGTATCTTTATTAGGGACAATGGGCCAAAATGCTAAGCTTAGGGAAATTTTTAATTTGGTCTTGTTTGACCAATTGGATGATTGAAATGGTGGGATTAATTTAATGTGTAGGTTTGAATTAATGGTGTATAAATACACAAGAGGAATACACAAGGTGTACATGTACAAGAGTTGAGAGATATTTCTACACCAAAAAAATTACACCAATGCCGTCCCCCTAAGGGTATTTTGGTAATTCCATATATTTTTTTCTTTCCAAAATTGATGATAATAGATGAATAAATATCAATCTCCAAAATAATTAGTGATGTCCTTGATCACTTATAAGTCTCATGATCACTTAATCTAAATCGAATTCTTAATTCTATAAATTATAATCCCTAAAATAAATAGTCTCTTAAAATTCTAAGGTGACTAATAATACACCAATAATAATAATGATGATCAACCAAGTGATCATAAATGCGAATTAAAATTAATAAATGATTATGATCACAAATAGAAATTAAAAGAATTAAATGCAAAATATATTTATCATTAATATTTACCCGTCAAAGTGACGCGGTAGAATTGTCAAATAGTACAAAGACGATACGTGATACAAGTACATGTTCGAATAAAAATCGAGGGCTTCACATCAACAACCATGCTAGTCTTGTTGTAAACCCGATATGCTTTGCTCTTGGTTGAATACCCCATAAATATTCCTTCATCGGCCTTAGGATCAAGTTTGTCCAATTGATCCTTAGTATTCAAAATAAAGCACTTACATCCAAATATTTTGAAATAACTAATATTTGGAGTTCTTCCTTTCCAAAGCTCATATGGAGTTTTATTCATTTTAGACGAATATAAACTCGATTAATGACATAAGCGGTACTTACGGCTTACCCCAAAAATATTTTGGAAGAGAAAATTCATTGAGCATGGACCGACTCATTTCTTGTAGCGTCCGATTCTTCCTTTAGGCTACACCATTTTGTTGAGGTGTCCTTGGGCCGAAAAATTGTGTGTATATCCCTTGGTTTCACGAAGACTCTAAACTCACCGTCAAATTCTCCGCCTCGATCACTTGAATAGTTTTAATAGTATCTTCCTTTTCATTCTCAATGCGTCTACACAACTTAACAAACTCATTAACGGCATCGCTTTTATTTGCAAGAAAAAGAGCCCAAGTGTATCTAGAAAAATCATCGACAATGACGAAAGTGTAATGTTTTCCACTTAGACTAGCCGTACCAATATCCCCATACAAATCAAGGTGAAGCAATTGTAGGGTTTGGTAGTGGAAATTTCATTTTTGGGCTTAAAACTACTCTTAACTAATTTGTTCTTTTGACAAGTGTCACATAAGCCAAGATTTTCAAAATTCAATTTGGGTAGTCCTTTTACATGTTGGTTTTTGTAAATATTTTTCAAATTCTTGTATCCAACATGTCCGAGTCGCCTATGCCATAAACTCGTTAAATCATTATTGGCGACAAGACAAGAAACATTTTGACTAACCAAATCACTAGTACAAATTTTGTAAAGATTGCCTTTTCTATTTGCTTCACAAATAATATTACCATTTTTAAGAATAAGGCATTTTTCTTTATTAAAAGAAACATCATAATTTGAATCACAAAGTTGGCTAACACTTATCAAATTAAACTTAAGCCCTTCTACTAAAAGAACATTATAAAGAGAGAAGGAAGAGTTACCAATTTCTCCATTTCCAAGAATTTTTCCTTTGCCATTGCGAACATGACCATACCTCTTTCTTGGAGCTTGATGTTGGTAAAAAGCTCTCTCTCCCGGTCATATGGCGTGAACATCCGTTGTCCACGAGCCATTTCGAATCCTCCATGGTTGTTATAGCCCCTATTACCTCATTATTTTCATCGTCTATAGCCATAAGACCATGTTCGGTTTCACCTTCCTCGTCGGATGTCTCGAGTAGCTCATCCCAAGTTTTGACATCCGCATTTAGAGCCTTCTTTTTCGGAAAAACCTTTTTTTTTTGTTCCTCCTCATTGAGTTTTGGGCAATCGGCTATGAAGTGCCCGGCTTTCCGCACTTAAAGCAAGCATTATCTCTTGGTTTTCTTGCTTTATTTTTATTCACAAAATTTGCAAATTTTCGAACAAGTGCGGCCGTCTCCTCATCATCATCATCATCATTATCATAGTATGCATTATTAGAAGAGGAAGTAAGACCTTTAGGAATATTTTGCATACCCGATTGATTGATGGTTGGTTTGGTATTTTTCCTCTCCTTGAGATAGACTTCACGATGAGGAGGTTCCCGATGAGCTCGTCAAACTTGAGTGTCTCAAGATTTTGTGCTTCCGTGATTGCCGTCACCTTTTCGGACCATGAGCCGGGAAGAGCATTCAATACCTTAGTCACTTTGTCTTCTTCAAGATGACTTTACCGAGGGCCACAAGAGGATTGACAATGTTGTCAAGCCTTTCCACCATCTTGGAGATGCTTTCACCATCATACATGTTAAAGTTTTCAAAGTCTTTAACAAGCGTGGTCCTTCTAGCTTGCTTGACCTTCTTTGTCCCTTCATATATAGTCTCCAATTTTTCCCAAACCTCATGTGCCGACCTTATGCCTCGTATGCGATTGTACTCGGTGGCGGTAAGTGAGCAATGCAAAATATTTAAGGCCTTACCGTTTAGAGAAAGCCTTCTTATCATTTTCATCGAACTCCTTAAAAGGTTTAGGAGCCGAGGTGCCATCCTCCATTTTTTTCGTTGGTTGATCAACTCCTTCAATAACCACATTCCATATGTCAAATCCGCACCCTTGTAGAAAGCACTCCATACGGTCTTTCCAAAATGCGTAGTTGTTGGCGTCGAACAATGGTGGCTTGTTGGTGGAGCGCCGTGGTGAGATAAGCGTCATTCGTAGCCATGGATCTTTCCTATTTACTCGGAATCGAGCTAGCCAAAGAGTTTGGCTCATACCACTTGTTAGTCAAGCGGCTACGATAATCTAGAGGGGGGGTGAATAGATTATCTCCATCTTTTCGATTTCGCCCTCTTTTTAAAATCGAATGCTCAAACAAAATAAGAAAGGTGCGGAATGTAAACAACACACGTCGATTTAAAGAGGTTCAACCCACCTAGGGCCTAATCCTCTACCACCCCAGTATATCCGGGATGGATTTCGAAAAGAAAAAGAATTTTATTAATTACCAAAATTAATACAAATTCAACTTACAACACCTTGAAGAGCACCACACTCTTCTTCAACACCATCTTTGGAGATTACCACAATCTCCCTTTGAAGATTACCACAATCTTCCTTCAACGGCACCTTGTGAAGATTTCCACAATCTTCAACCTTGAAGAATACTAAATTCTTCAACACCTCAATAAGAAGATTACCACAATCCTCTTCACCTATCACCTAGATCATCCAAGTATGTTCTTACCACAAGAACACTCACAAGGATATCTTGTGTTTGAATGATAACCAAAAATCAAGATTACAACTCAATAATGAATAATACAATTTGAGTGCAAAGTGTAATCAAGAATAGCCTAGACCTCAAGGATGTGAAAGTGATAAGCTAGGCAATTTTACAACAAGAATAATAACAAAGAAAGACCAAGTGTTTGCTTGAAGTGTATCTTGTTGTGTTGTATCTCTATTGTTGTTTGAATGAAGCCTCTATTTATAGGAGAGGTCTTGGCTTTGATTTCCAGACATTGGCTCCTCCTTGGGGAGTGATTTGCTGCAAAAGAAACCATTTAAAATCATCAACATAGTTGTTAGAAATCAATCCCACAAAATAGGAAAAGGCATGCAAAAACGCAACGGATAGTTTCTGCGATAAACGGGGGTTCGGCCGTGGTCAAGAGAGATAAGATTGAAATTGAATTCTGCGGATTTTTACACGGGGGACCGGTCGAAGGGGTGCGACCGTCATCCTTAGTCATGACCGGTTGCCGCTTGAGCGTTTTTAAAGCAGAGAAATGCGGAACAAAAATCCAACTTGCAGTGCAATGTCGCACGGCCGGCGACCGTCGACCACACCGTCGCCCACCTGGTCGACCGGTCGCCCGCCCTATTTTTATTACGTCCCATTTTTCTTTCTTAGCTCAACTCAGTGCGGGTTGCCCTATAGGGCGCGGCGAGTCGAGCTTGAAACAAATGTGTTGTCCAATGTTTTATTGAAAATAAACTTCAAGAAATACTCCGAAAAATAGTAAAAACATTTTAAGTTGATCGGAAATATTTAGACAACATTTAGGGACATAGTTTTGGTTTGAAAACATATTTGAACAAAGTCGAACATAATCATCAAAATCATGATAAAAACATTTATCTAACAATATATACACCTTTTGGCCCCTGCATCTCACGGGAATATAA
This sequence comes from Rehmannia glutinosa, assembly GCA_016081115.2. Lineage (NCBI taxonomy): Eukaryota > Viridiplantae > Streptophyta > Magnoliopsida > Lamiales > Orobanchaceae > Rehmannia > Rehmannia glutinosa. The sequence continues at coordinate 32,561,605 of CM071929.1, read as the reverse complement.
AGACATATATGTGTTAAGCTAGAGAGAAAAGATGATATTTCATTATTGTGAAAAACTGACATGATGTGTTACAGCTAAGACTTATTTATAGATGGAAGAGAGGGGAAGCTAACTGCCATGTAACAGAATAACAGAAAGTAACTAACTATGTAACTAACTACTTCTAGAAGATTCTAATACACCTCCCTCAATCTGGAGTATGGTGCTTGAGCAGAGTTGTACTAGCTGTGAGTGGGAGTTTACTGCAGAGGTGTTGAAAACGAGCAACTGACAAACTTTAGTTAAAATGTCCGCAGGTTGATCTTCAGTGGGTATATACCGGACCTCAACCTGTTTGGCAAGAACCTTTTCCCGGATGAAATGCACATCAAGTTCTATATGTTTTCGTCCTGGCGTGGAAGACTGGATTGGAGGCAAGGGCAGAGGCACTTTGGTTGTCACACCATATCACCGAAGGGGATGCAATTTTTAGATCAAGTTCAAAGAAAATAGAGAGTGTAACCAAATGAGATCGCAGCAGATGTCGGCCTAACGAGCGATATTCGGATTCAAAGATCGGACCTGGAAACCACAGTTGTTTTGGAACTCCAGGTTAACGATTTCCACCAAGCATTATGCAATGTCCACCTGTACTTCTTCTATCATCAAAATCACCAGCCCAGTCTGCGTCTGAAAAGCCTTCGAGTAACATATTCTTAGCAGGATGAAAAGAGAGACCAAGATGTATAGTTCCCTTCAAGTATCTGAGCAAGTGTTTGCATGCAGTCCAATGGTTGATAGTGGGAGCATGGAGAAACTGAGAGAGTTTGTTGACAACAAAATTTATATCTGGTCTTGTCATAGTAAGATACTGAAGAGACCAACAAGATCTTGATAAAGTGATGGATGTTCAAAGAGTTTGCTGTCAGTTAGGTGTAATTTGTGTGAACAGCTCAATGGTGTTGATGTAGCTTTACAATTTGTGAGTCTGTTTTTGTTGAGTAATTCATGAATGTATTTTGACTAAGTAAGACACATATGATCTTTAGTTCGTGTAGCTTCTATCCCCAAAAAATAATTCACTTCGCCAAGTGTTTTTAAAGCAAATTTGCTGCCCAACAGCTGAATGATCTTAGCAATCACCTCTGAATCTTCCCCAGTAATCAAGATGTCATCCACATAGACAAGCACCAAAAGTAATTTCCCAGAATACCTTTGATAGAACAATGAGGTATCTGATGTGGACTCCTTAAAACCAATAGAAATCAGAAAATCTTTAAGTTTATTAAACCAAGCACGTGGTGCTTGTCTGAGACCATAAAGTGCTTTATTTAATTTGCAGACTGCATTTGGGTGCTCAGATGAAACAAAACCCTCAGGTTGGTACATAAAAACTGTGTCATTTAGATCCCCATGAAGAAAAGCGTTATTTATGTCGATTTGCTGGACTTGCCAACCTGATGTAACTGCAAGAGTAAAGATCAACCTGATAGTGCATGCCTTGATTACTGGACTAAAAGTTTCAACAAAATCAACCCCAACCTGCTGTTCAAATCCCCGGGCAACTAATCTAGCTTTGAACCGTTCAACACTTCCATCTGATTTGTACTTAATTCTGAAAATCCATTTATTTGTTATGACATGCATCCCTTCAGTATAGGGAACTAAAGACCAGGTGTTATTGGCAATTAGAGCACTATACTCTGCATTCATTGCATCATTCCATTTTGGATCCATTAAGGCTTCTTGTACAGTAAAGGGCTCAATGAGACAAGGGCTGGAAGTATGAGTATGAAAGAGTTTAGGTTTGTGAATTCCAGATTTTGACCTGGTGACCATTAGATGACCAGAGACTGAAGGAGCAGGAGGGAAGGAGAAACCAGGAGGAGGGGAAGGAGATTGATTAAGGGCTTCAACAGTTGGACTGTGAGTAGATGATGGTGAAGGAGAGTGTGTGCAAACATCAGGAGCACCTGATGATGGAGAAGATGAAGATAGAGCGGGGCTGGAGAGATAGGGGCTGGAGGTAAGATAGGAAAATCAAAAGACTGAAGAGTGAATGATGTTTGAGAGGGAGAGGAAAACAACTCAATATATGGAAACTCAGATTCATGAAACTCAACAGTATGAGAGATGTACACTCTTCCTGTAGGACTTAAACATCTGTAACCTTTGTGGGAGAGGCTATAGCCAAGAAAAAGACATTTTGTGGATCGAAATTGGAATTTGTGAGAATTATCAGGTCTTAAGAATGGATAACAAGTGCAACCAAATACCTTGAGAAAAGTGTAATCGGGAGCGATCAAATAGCAATTGATAAGGGGACTTAGTGTGCAATACAGGGGTTGGAATGCGGTTTATGACAAACACAGCAGTATGAAAGGCATCCCACCAAAATTTAAGAGGCAATGAGGCTTGAGCAAGCATAGACAGAAATCCAACCTCAACTATGTGGCGATGTTTTCTCTCGCTCTCCCATTTTGAGCATGAGTATGAGGACAAAGATGACGGAATTGGATACCTAATTGAGCAAGAAAGGGAGCTAGAGATCTATATTCACCACCCCAATCACTTTGCAAGCATTTTATTTGGGTGTTGAACTGTCTCTCAACATAAGCATTAAATTGCTTAAAAATAGCATAAGCATCATATTTATGTTTCATTGGGAAAATCCAAGTGAAGCGTGTGAAATCATCAATAAAATGGATGTAGTATGAAAAACCATCAATGGACTGGACAGATGATGGTCCCCATACATCAGAGTGTATGAGCTGAAATGGAGTGGTAGTTTTCTGTGTTTGAGAAACAAAATGCTTTTGATGTAATTTGCCAAGTTTACACGCATCACAAAAACCAACATTATTTGAATGAAAAGGAACATGTAAGTGTTGTAAGACAGAAGAAAGAGTAGCATTACAAGGATGACCTAATTTCCTATGCCAAGTGAGAGCTGTTTCTGAAGACTGAGAAGCAGTAAATGCTGCTGCTGAACATGATTGATTTGTTGAATGCTTGACTGATGGTGAGAGAGAGCTGTGAGGGTGAAGTTGGGTGAGATCAAGTTTGTAGAGTCCATCCTTAAGAGTGCCTTCCAACAGAATCTTGTGAGAGGTTTTGTCCTTGACATAACAACAGTCATGAAAAAATTCAATCAAGACATTATTGTCTTTAGTGATTTGGGAGATGCTTAGAAGATTTTTGGTGATGTTAGGCACATAGAGTATATTATTCAGAAGTAAAGGTTTTGAAGTAGAAGAACAAGGAATAAAAGAAGAGCCAACTTTTGAAATGGATAGGGTAGAGCCATTACCAACAAGAAGTTTTTCTGGACCTTGATAGTCAGCACTTTGCAGAGATAAGTTCTCCATGTCAGCGGTCACATGTGTGGTGGCTCCACTGTCAAAATACCAACTCCCATCACTAGCAGATTGAGAAGTAGAATTAGTTAACAGAGCCTGTGGACTTGAATCACTTCCAGTAGCACTTGAATTTCCCAGGAAGCTCACATCAAAACGTTTGTAGCACTTTAAAGCCACATGATTTGGTTTACTGCATAATTGACAAATGACTCTGTTTGAATTGTTGAATCTGCCACCAAATCATCCACGGCCACGACCACGAGGGAATCTACCGCCTCCTCGCATACCAAACGAACCACCTCGACCATAAGCAATATTTGCAGAAGGTGGAGCATTAGCATTTACTGGAACAGATGTGGAACTAGTATGTAATGCTAAATTCTGCACGCTCATTTGATTTTGAAGTCGCATTTCATGCGTCTGGAGTGCATATTGAATATCTTGAATCGTAAGAGCATCTATCCTAGATGTCAGATTCACAACCACAGACTCATAGTCCGATCCAAATCCACCAAGGATATACAAAGCAAGTTCTTCATCAGAAATATATGTGCCTACAGAGTTTAAATCATCCGCTATACCTTTCATTTTGAGTATATATGCATTAACACTGAGATCGCCTTTTTTTGAGTGTTTGTAGCATAAATCGCAGCTGTAACACACGAGATTTTGATTGTGTTTGGAACAAATTTGTTAACACAGACCAGATTTCAGAGGTTGTGGTGCATCGAGTGATATGTCCAAGCATTGATTCTGAAATTGATGATAGAATCCAACTGAACAATAGTTGATCCTTACGTACCCAGGCCAAATATGCCGGATTTGGGAGACTAGGTGAAGAAGAAGACGGATCTGTAGTTTGAAACTGAGTTGGAGCAGCCTCATGTCCAAGCAGTATTCCTTCGAATCCATAAGCTCGAACTGTGGCCAACACTTGAATTTTCCAGTAATTGTAATTGTTTCGATCGAGACGGAGTGCCATGGAGGGGAAATGAGTAATTGAAGCTACAACTGATGACAAGCATTCAGATGCCATGACTGAATTGAGAGACGAACCAGAGAAAATGGCCGGAAAAATTTATGATGGCAGAGAAGAGGCTCTAGATACCATGTTAAGCTAGAGAGAAAAGATGATATTTCATTATTGTGAAAAACTGACATGATGTGTTACAACTGAGACTTATTTATAGATGGAAGAGAGGGGAAGCTAACTGCCATGTAACAGAATAACAAAAAGTAACTAACTATGTAACTAACTACTTCTAGAAGATTCTAATAATATGGTAGACACAAATAAGTAATGTAGTTGTTTTTAAATAAATGGAAATATATATATATATATATATATATATATATAGGGATGAGATCCTATGAGACCATAGCTATAGGTAGGAACATGAGACTCAATCTACACCCTTCAACCAAATAAAATAAAAGGCTAGGATTTAATGGCATTTTAGGGTAATTAAAAAATAGTGGGGACCAAATAGGGGTACAATTGGAATGTTAAAATCAGCCAAAACTGTTTTCCTAAAATCAAGGAATAGAATCTTACCATAATCACCATCTTCTTCTTCCAAACGTGAAAGCATCGTCCAAAAACCAGAAAAAAAAACCCACGATCAAAGCAACGTCTTCTCCCAGCGTCCAAATATCAGCCTTCATCATCGTCTTCCCCCACGATCAAAGCAACATAAAAAACACAGAAATCCTACGCAAAAATCAAACCAACAAATATTCTCGTGATCAAGCAGTATTCCTTCGAATCCATAAGCTCGAACTGTGGCCAACACTTGAATTTTCCAGTAATTGTAATTGTTTCGATCGAGACGGAGTGCCATGGAGGGGAAATGAGTAATTGAAGCTACAACTGATGACAAGCATTCAGATGCCATGACTGAATTGAGAGACGAACCAGAGAAAATGGCCGGAAAAATTTATGATGGCAGAGAAGAGGCTCTAGATACCATGTTAAGCTAGAGAGAAAAGATGATATTTCATTATTGTGAAAAACTGACATGATGTGTTACAACTGAGACTTATTTATAGATGGAAGAGAGGGGAAGCTAACTGCCATGTAACAGAATAACAGAAAGTAACTAACTATGTAACTAACTACTTCTAGAAGATTCTAATAATATGGTAGACACAAATAAGTAATGTAGTTGTTTTTAAATAAATGGAAATATATATATATATATATATGGATGAGATCCTATGAGACCATAGCTATAGGTAGGAACATGAGACTCAATCTACACCCTTCAACCAAATAAAATAAAAGGCTAGGATTTAATGGCATTTTAGAGTAATTAAAAAATGGTGGGGACCAAATAGGGGTACAATTGGAATGTTAAAATCAGCCAAATAACTGTTTTCCTAAAATCAAGGAATAGAATCTTACCATAATCACCATCTTCTTCTTCCAAACGTGAAAGCATCGTCCAAAAACCAGAAAAAAAAAACCCACGATCAAAGCAACGTCTTCTCCCAGCGTCCAAATATCAGCGTTAAGCAACATAAAAAACACAGAAATCCTACGCAAAAATCGAACCAACAAATATTCTCGTGATCAAAAACACCAAAAATCCACATCAACGGATCGGTATTGCAATGTCACGATACAGATACCCCTCCACAAAACAGTCCCAACAAGGTAATATTTGACACCAATTCATCAAAGAAAAATGTGAGGTTCGAATGCATGTAATGTTGAACAATCAAAAATTCTCCAATTAATTTTGTACATATAGCTTTGGAATTCTCAGTGCATATAGCTTTGCAAATCAGAACTCGTGTATATTATATACTTAGAGCACATGTGTTTAGTTCGTATTAATGATATCTCGTGTATAGTGTTTCGAATTTGTGTATTTATTATGAAAATATGTATCACATATAATGTAACACATATAGCTTCAGACATATGTGTGTTTAGTTAGTATTAATGAAATGTGTATATAGTGTCTCGAATCTGTATTTATTATGAAAAATGTGTATCACCTATAATATATCCAAAATAGCTTACGTACATATGTGTGTTCGGTTGGTATTAATGAAATGTGCGCATAGTGTCTCAAATGTATGTATTTAGAATGAAATATATGTAGTACATATAGATTCTAATATATAGTGTCTCACATATAATGTATTCCCTAAATACGTTTTTGCCTATTAACAATGCATCTAATATATGTTTAAAGTATTAATTATGAACACAAATGGCATTAAATATGTGTACTTATACAACAAATATTGGTGAGTTCAATTTTGCACCATACGTTCATGTTCTAAATATGGATTTACACGATACATTTAAAATCTGTGTAAATAGTATTCAATTTGTTGTTTTAATATCTAAATATTGTGTTTTTGCGGATCAAGATCCAGTTACACAATACACGTTGGTCGAGGCTCGAAATCTCACCGGATCAACTAAATATTGGATCCCGGAGGTTGAGCAAGAAAAAATCCCTCGTGCCAACATGCATTTCCATACATTGGAGGCGGGAATACAATTTTATAAGGATTATGGTTTGTGTAGTGGCTTGACGTTAGAAGAAGCACTCTGAAGAAATTCAAGAACGAGGATTTATGATTTGTTTACATAATCAACATAAACATACAATATCTCGCAACCTATTTACACATTATCTCACATGTATTACCCACACATCGTCCTTCAATGACAACATCAAGATCAATAAACGTATGTTTTGGAATTATGTGTTTAAAGATGTAGAATTATGTGGTTTTAGTTATGTAATTATGTTTGTTTAGTAATAGCATATTGTTTTTTGTTATTTTGTGCAAGCATGTATATTTGGTTTGGAATTATGTGTTTTTAGATGTAGAATTATGTGTTTTTAGTTTTGCAATAATGTTTGTTTAGTAATAGCATATTGTTTTTTGTTATTTCGTGCATGTATATTTTGGTTTGGAATTATGTGTTTTTAGATGTAGAATTATGTGTTTTTAGTTTTGCAATAATGTTTGTTTAGTAATAGCACTTGTTTTTTTTTTTTTTGCGAACATGTATACTTGTTTTGGAATCATGTGTATTTAGCAATAGAATAATGTGTGTTTAGTTATATAATAATGTGTATATAGTTTTGGGTTAGTGGATACTTAACTGTACATAATTTTGTGTGAAACACATACAATGTAATAACTACAATACAATATTAACGTTGTATAACAACATTCCGACCATATGAACGTGAAAAATGCAAATTTATATTGATTAAAGAGAAAACACCCCACGTCTGAACCATTCATATCCATAATTCAAGAAACCATCTAAGTCATATGCAAATGGCTCCCAAAGACAAAAAAACACCAACGATAGTAAACTAACTATACAAAAATGATGAGCACAATTCTGCATACTACGTTGTCTATTTAAAACAAAACTACAATACGATCTTCCCCGTCCAAAACTTTCTGGCTTCTTCCAAACATCTATCCTTTAGCTCGTTGCTATGGTGGAGGATTATTGCAGCTGAGTACTTCGTGCGTAAGTTAGACAGTTGAGACGCATTATTCTTCTCCAAACCACAATCCCATCCCTTGGTGCCACCGCCCATGTAGCTCTCCATATGCCTCATGGCATATATACCACAATCAACTTTGTTTGTGGTATCTCTCCAAGCATGCATAGTCTAGATGGGGTGAATTTCCTGGACAACACTAGCCATTTGCGGGCGACCTTTTTAGTCTCCAAGTAGTTTGAAAACATCCGAACCTCGCAAAATATACCATGGAAAATAACTTCAAACTTCGTAGACTATATATTATAATTAACCATATCATACTAACTAACAACACATAATTTCAAACTTAAATACACACAATTACATACATATATAAACACACTCATTCTGCACTCAAAAATTATCTTCCCATATCTTTAACTCGATCACTATAAAATCCAAAACATGTGGGGTTGGGGTGGGGTTGGCGGGGGTGTGTATGGGTGATCAGATTGTATCAAATAATTTATTGTTTAGTCCTTCATCTTTTCCAATTCAAATTTCAAATTCACGAAAAATACTTTAATGTATATATCTTTTGATGCATTGGTTTGAAAAACACTGTGCTATTACTAAATAAACATTATTACGAAACTAAAAACACATAATTCTACAACTAAAACACATAATTCCATGACAAGATGCTATCCAAGACATATAGATCTTTGAGTAAAAACATAACGACCAGGACAAATGTTTCAAAGAAATCTTGTACAAATTCTAATACCTTAGAACACAATTTAGAACGATAAAAAACAACATGCATAATCGATTGAACGCAAAAAAAGCTCACCAACTTGTCCTAAGAAATCTCCATATTTCTCCTACTTCCACCAACGCAAGTTGTCGATAATATGGCGATTAAACCTCTTGACATCAAAGGTCACCGAGAAAGATATGCTCGCTCTTACAAATCGGGAAGAAAAACTCGAAACACACTATACATTAGGGTCTTGTAATTAATGAAAAGATTTGAAAAAACGATGAGATTAATTACAAGATTTACCATGTCAAAGTTGTTCAATTTATCGGAGCTCGGGTCACCGAGCTCTGTGTCGAGTCCTTGCACAGACGACTGATACACATAATTCTATAGCTAAACACACAGAATTCTATATCTAAGTTCACATGATTCTAAATCAAATATACCTACACACACAGAATTTTATAACTAAACACACAGAATTCTATATCTAAACACACAGAATTCTACATCTAAGTTCACATCATCCCAAAGGGCAAACTGAGCAAGGAAATGCAACACATAAACTAAACACACATTATTATATACTTAAACACACATACTTTCATAACTAAACACACATTATATAACTTATAAATACACATTATTACATAACTAAACATACATTATTATACAACTAAACACACATAATTTCATAACTAAATATACATAATTACACAACTAACATCACAACAAGACGAAGGTGCGAAATCTCCCAAGATAAATCAGAATTGAGAAGTCGAAAGAAATCTAAACTACAAGCACACAACATAAGAACAACAAAAAGCCCAAAAAAAACATTCATCAAACCTATTGGCAAGATCGAATAATGAAATATATGTTTAAACCCAAAATTGAACATAATTAAAATAATAAAAGCGACCACAAAAACACAAAACAGAACCCTATTATCAAGAACATCAAAATCGAACAAAAACTACATAATCATATGTACAATGAACAACTTAATTTATGAACTCTAACACATTATAAACCTAATCTCGAAATCTCATAATATACATGTGCATATAAACACACATGTAAAAAGATGTATACATTCGGAATAAATTCCAGAAGAAAAAAACGAAAAATCGAAGAAGGTTGGGAGCTTATCGATCCGGTAGTGGTGACTGGTGAGACGACGCATCGATGGCGAAAGAAGGTTGTATTGTAAGCATAAGCGGTCGATCCTTTGCCTCTTCGTCGTCTTCATCGGCGTCGTCAGTGGAGAGGTTGATGTAGATGGAGAATTTCTATTTGAGAGAATTTCTATTGGAGATAAATTTTAGAGGAGAATTCCACAGAGAGAGATGTTGCACAAATCACGGATGAGATAAGGAAGAATTTGAGTTACTAAATTCAAAACACGTCCAATTACAAATATATCCCTTACATTTTACAATGAAATTACTGTAATGCCCTTAAATGAGGCGCCAATGCCTAAAATAAGGAGTAAAATCTGGACCATTGATTATTAAATCAAATGGTCTAAATGTGGTCTTATGTTCTTACCTAAAAGGTCTGGTCTCATTTGATCATATCCCTATATATATATATATATATATATATATATAAAGGAAAAAGTCTTGATTACAAGCCGATTATATTAGCAAAGGAAAAATAATGCAAATCACAAGCCGATTACGTAGCAAAAGAAAAATAATGCAAAAAATTTAGAAAAAAACAACAAAAATAACTTAAAAGCGCAATTTAAGCGACAAATAAGTAATGTAGTCAAATTGTACAAATTTAACACCACTGCAACACGATGTCGTTGTGCTTTTATCTCGATTACAATGGATGTTGTGCTTTTATCTCGATTACAATGGATCAACGAGTTCAGGATGTGATTGGTTATAAAAGAATTTTGCAAAATTTTCGCTCAAATACTTTTTTTGTACTAACATGCAATTGCTTGTGTTTTATTAAAATATGCCATTAACTCATTCTTAATTTTTCTAATCATCACATCACTTCCAATCATATTTTTACTAAGAAAATTTACATAACCATAATCATTACACAATCACATCACAATGCAATATCATTACACAATCATGTCACAATACAATATCCATTTTCTATCTTACATTTCTTATTACCAATCATTATTTAAATAAAAAATATCAAATCAGTTATCATCCATTTTTTCACCATACATCAAATCACGCTCTTGAAATTCATTATTATTTTTCAAGCAAACTATTCGCTCCCAAAACAGACACGTACACAACAAAACATCAATCCATTACACCCTTAACTTTGGTAAATTCCTTTTAAGTCCTAAGAGTTGGCCTCATCAAGGAATGGGTAGTCCGTGTAGCCAATCACGGGATCATGGGAACAAAATGTGCTTCTATCGTAATTATTAATAACCAAATTAAGCTCAAATCTCCTTGGTAAATCCGGGTTGGCCAAGAACAGCGTCCAAACGCAACAAGATCAGCTTCGCCTCGTCTCAAAACTTCATTTCCACCAGTCCTATCGTATCCCCCCGCGACCATAAAAGTCCCTTTAAAGGCCTTTCTCATAGGCAACAAGCTTCTTTCAGTTTCTTGCTTTTCAGACTGTGTTATCATACTTGGCTGCATCACATGGCAATACAAAATGTTGTATTTGTTAAGTGCCTCAGCCATGTAGAGACCGAGCAAATCAGGGTTCGAATCTCTACACTCGTTATCATAAGGCGATAGCCTAATGCCAACTCTGTGTGATCCAATTTCTTGCGCCACTACTTTGATTATCTTCAATGGGAAACGACAACGATTTTCTAAGGTTCCTCCATATTCATCGGTTCTGTTATTTACATGGTCTTTGAGGAATTGATCAAGTAGGTAACCATTTGCTGCATGAATTTCTACACCATCAAAACCTGTAACAACAACAATAAATTTAATTTTCGAATAGATCTACTTGGGGATAAAATTGCACGAAATAAAATCGCAAACACGAGAAGTATTCCATCATTATATGGCAGGATGACAACGGAGATATATATACACATATGTTATATATCAATGGGATAAAATGAACCTGCTTCAATGGCATTTTTTGCAGCCATCCTAAAATCATCGATCACTTGAGAGATTTCCTCGACTGTGAATCGATTATGCTCATCAGTTTGATCTCGCTTGCCTGCAACAAATAGGTGGATTGCCATTAGACTTTGTGTTTTCTGTGTATTTTTGACGGTTATTACTTATCTTATAAAAACTAACCCACAATTTATCCTTGAGAATTAATATAGTCATTTTTATACACACACGTGGTCTGCATGTTGGAATAGAAGATGAAACACCATTTTGGAACAGAAAATCCCATATGAACAAAAAAAAAAAAACGAACCAGATAAGGGGTAAAGAAACTCTACCAGCATGCCAAAGTTGGCAGAAGAATACCCCTCCTTTCTCATGAACTGCTCTAACAATTGGCTTCCATGCTTCTACCTGTTCTTTTGTCCATATGCCTGGAGTATTTGTATATCTTCAAAACAAAATAAACCAATTTAAAACCGTATACAATTTATCCAAAATGAAACACTTTGGCTCATGCAAGAATTCCAACTTATTAAAAAATTAAACTCAATTCTAAATTGGTAATTTTTATACATATGGACGGACGGTCTTGGCCCCGTCAGTTGTTGCTAATTAAATATGTATCCTGCATTCCATGATGATTCTAAATTCCAAGACTCCACATGAGACGTTCCTTTCAGAATAACTCTTGCCTTCTAGGATCACACGAGAGTTCGAACCCATGTCATCCATTGAAATCACATTGTGCTTTACCGCCACATTCTTATTCCGCTTTATTTATACTGTTTTGGATGAATGACACGTGTACAGTTATGACGTCATTTTCTGCATGTGGCATCCATCCAATATAATGGAATAGAAAGTGGAATAGGAAATCCCAACGGGTAAAAAGGGCCAAATTCCTTAGAGATAGTTGAAACAGGCCATATTTCTTTCTGAACTTAAAATCAAAGATAAACACGGAGTAAATAGAATATCTTTTTTGATAAAAGTTAGTTGTGCCACATACACTTACAGTAAATTCATAGAGTAGAAAACAAAAATTGATAGAAATGATCAAATACAAAATTACAATAGTTAGTTACCCTTCTTGAGCTGTTTCTGAGATTCCAGATGCTTCAGAAATCAAGAATCCACCCTTAGTTGTTCTCTGTGTATAGTAAAGAATTGCATGTGGCTGTGCAATGAAATTATAAGACCTCATTCTTGACATTGGTGCCAAAACTATCCTGCAAAAACATTAAATAAACCCAACAAAAAAAAAGTTAAATGAACTATGACACAGTGTGTTATTATTCAGGGGTTAACAGGGAATGTTTCTTTTTTTCTCTCTGTTTTTCTATTTTTTATTTGCTTTGGGATGTACATGAGATCAAAGGAATGTTTTTTTGTTTCTGTTTTCAAAAATCATTATAAAAGGAATATTGTTTTATTATCTCCAAATTAAATAAAACCAAATTCAAGTCGTCATATTATCCAATTTATTTCCCTCCTAATTATTCTGCCCATTTTTCAGTACATTCTGTCAAATTAATATTCTCATCAAGTACTTATCCAGAACACCACAAACAAATCCAAATATTTCTCACGAATTTGAAGATTTTATCAGCCGCACCAACTTCTATTCTTTTCTGTTTTTTTCCCCCATAAATATAACATGTAGGCCTAATTGCAAAATTGGTCCTGTAATTTTGGGATAATGACATTTTATAACTTTAATTTTTTCAGTTTGCAATTTAGAAATTTAGTTTCAAATATTCGGCAATTTAGAAATTTAGTTTCAAATATTCGGCACATTGAGACAAAAATTGCTGAAATTCACATTGACACACACAAAAGTACCTGTGGGATAGATGAAAGTTTGCCATGTTGTATGGAGTTAAAAGAGGAATAATGATCCCTTTTTCATCTCCCTCTCTGTTTTCTTCCATCTCCATAAAATCTGTCATATGTTTCTACCTCCAAACTCTTTGCTATTACGGGGACAAAATTGTTTTCATCTGTGACAAATTAGCAGATTTTTTTTGGCCTTGAAAATGATGTAAAATTATTTTAGAATGAGTGGCCACGGAAATAAGTTGGCCTACGACCATTTATGTGAACTTGCAAATTCAATCTCAGCAGGTGTCGGTGAAGCCGTGTCCAAGAGAAATGGGAATTTGGGAAATTGCCCCTCCAGGCTCCATATGGGGTATTTTTTATTAAAACTTGATTTATGTCCCTACACCCCAACTGCTTATCTCATTGGATTCTGTTCGAATAAAAAATTGAATTCGTAATTTTTTCCAAATTTCAAGAACAATTACAAATACATATTCATTCTCTATACGATATATAACAATGTCAATTTATAGTTTTTCTAAAAATCCTTAGAATTTGGCCAATATGCAATTTTCAAATAAAATTTACTCAAATTCAATTAAATATAATTAACACTATCAAAACTAGCCTGATTAGGAATTTTAGAAACGATATAATTTGCATTGTTAGATATAGTAATTAGTATATAGAGAGTATATAGTTATAATTGTTGTTGAAATGTACAAAAAAATTGCGAATTTAGATTTTTTTCGGAACAGAATTTGGTGGGCAGTGAGGTGGGTCATTAGGTCGGCAGTTGGGGTGTAGGAGCATAAATCAAGTTTTAATACTTTGGGGGTATTTTTCAAAAATACCCCTTATGGAGGGGCAATTTCCCAAATTTTCCGAGAGAAATTGGCCACCATTGGTCATACGAAATCATAGTACAATTAAATCTGTATAAATTAATAACTATGAGACTACAAAATCTATTAATTTAGCGAGATATAAATAATCGATAAATTAATAATCTATTAATTTATAGAAATATAGCTTGTAGAAAGGAAAAAAAATTGCTTGATGATAATTGTCATGCTCATCTAAAAATAATTTACGGATTGAAAATATCGAATTATTTTTCTTGACACAATCAAAATATCGAAAGATTCAAACTTTGTAATACGGGTATTATACAACTGCAGATATGTTAAAACTGCAGAGTTATTGACCAGCGAGCAAATAATCGAGAGTTGCATGTGAATTGTTAAGTACACCATTTCTCAAGAGGAGGAAGCTTAACAAAAGTCAGACATAAAATTCAAGATGACATCAATTTAGGGAAAAATGTAAAAATGGTCCTGTAACTTTAGGTGCTAAGCAATTTTAGTCCTGTCCATTTTGTAATTTGCAAATTTAGTCCTATAACTTAAAATTTATCGTGATTTTGGTCCTGTCCATCACTGGAGTTCGAAAATCCGGCAACTCTCTTGGACATGAAGGGCACATGGGCCATATAAATGTTGAGGTGGACCCGTTCCATTTCAGTCAAAATATTTGGTCAAAGTCAGAGCGAAATTGGTCCTGTAACTTTATTTGGCTAGTCAAAAAAGAAAGAAAAGGTAAAAAAAAAGAAATTTATTAATATATTAAAATATAAATTTATATAAATGTTATAAATCTAAATATATTAATAACTTATAGAATAAAAATACATATATCAATATTAAAATATTTTACTAACATTTTTTAAATTTTTATGAATGAAATATATATAAATCATATAAAAATAAAAGGTTATAAAGACACTACAGTTATTTTAAAAATAAATAATAATAATAATAATAATAATATTAAAAATAGTTTACATTTATAATTTTTAAGTAGCGTAATGTTAAAAATACACCCACCCACCCACCCACACACATATATATATATATACATATATGACAAACCATATAATAAAAATAGTATGTGCACCTAAAATATATATTTAATTTAAACTCAAAATTTTACCTAAATAACAAAAAATTAAAAATTATATAACTGAAAAATAAAAAATGAAAAGAAACTTCATCTTCTGCCCGAACACCTGTCCCTCAAATTTATATTTTTATTTTTTGTACATAATGGTTTTATTTTTATTTTTATAATTTGCTTTATTAAGTAAAGAAACTTTTAAATTTCCTTTAAACAGCTTTTTATGTTATTTAAATTTTAATACTATTTAAATTTCAATACTTTGGAATTTAATTTTTAAATGTACATTTTTTCATTTTAAAAGTCAATTTTTTTAATACTATTTACTTTAATGAAATATATGTATTTCCGAAAACTAAGATACTTAAAAAGTATTATGTTAAATATATTTTAATCATTATTAGTGTAATAGAATAAATTATCTAATATTTTTATAATTTCTTATATGTAACGTTTTTAAAAAATAAAATAATGTAGGAAATTTGTGCTATCTTAAATTTATTAATAAATTATGTAGAAGTTGTAAAGTATTTTTGTTTCATTTATCATTGGCACCCACTTCATAGCTATATATAGTACAACAATAAATTATAATGTGAACTAATTTATATTTTATCTTTTATTATAAAATATATTTTCATTTTTAAAATAATTTTCACATGGTTTTATAACTTTTGTATTTTTTATATGATTTTTATATATAATGTTTTTTATTAATAAAATTAAAAAAATTATTAGTAAATTTTTTAATATTGCTATATATATTTGTATTTTATAAGTTATTAATTTATTTCAATTTATATAAGTTATTTAAATATATATTTTTTCCTTTCATTTTACGTTTTTTTTCTTCTAGTCAAATAAAGTTACAAGACTCATTTTGCTTAGATATTGACCAAATATTTTGACTGACAATGCAACGGGTCCACATCAGCATTTATATGGGGCACATGCAAGAGAGTTGCCGGACTTTCGAACTCCGCGATGAAAGGACCAAAATCGCGATAAATTTTAAGTTATAGGACTAAATTTGCAAATTACCAAATAGATGGGACTGAAATTGCTTATCACCTAAAGTTAGGACTAGTTTTGCATTTTTCCCCATCAATTTAAACAAGAAAAAAATAACAATTCAATCATTTTTTTATAAAGTCTTCATATATTAACCATAAATTTATTATATGGTAAGGGATTATTAATTTATATATTGTATGGGACCAGTATCAATTCTTGTATATGTGTTATCTTTTAAATTTAGCGAATTATTAATTTAACACATTATCTCCAAGTTGGGACCGACTAAAATTATTATTTAAGTGATGTTAGTAATTAATGGAGTATTTAAAATGATCTCTAATAAATCAATAAACCAATCACGGTATCCTAATTCCTAGGGAAGAAGCAATATGGGTTGGTTTTCAAAGAATGAGCCCAGTTTAGCCCTGTCGAATATGACAAGACCTTGACGCATATAACATGCTAATCAGGGGTCAATATCATCCATTGCATATAATCACCATAAAATATAATGGAACATATAAAGCATCATACAATAACATATAACTTATTGGCATGAATGTACCCTACAAGTTTTGTTTTGAGTTCATGCACATGGAAAGTCTATAGAACCTGCAACTGGGCTCTAATACAACCCAAAATTCCGGCAAGAACCTTGTGTCACAAACCGATCCATGGACCTGAAAAGGCGACCCGAATTGCCACCCATTCACAAAGGTAGCTGAAAGCAAGTTCAACTCGTGCAAAAACGGTTATGCGCTTAAACACAAACACACTTCTCCATCACCTTATTCACAAGTGAATCGAGCTATTTGCAAAAGATTTCACATTAAACGATCCAAAAACCAAACGAAGATAACAGCCAGAAAAAAAAGAAGCAAGGATCGGGTTAATCATCAAACAAACTACACTAGTACAAACCTAAAAGGTTTAAATCATGTATCATTTCCTATCTTGAAAATCTAGGTAATCACATACAAATCTTAAGCCAAACAGCAACCAGCAACAAATCACTTCCATCATCCAGCAATACGATGTTTTAAGAACAGATAAGCAAGCGTCATTTCTAACATCCAAGCTATCTCAAGGATCATCCTTTATAAGGTCAACCACATACTACGAATTAAGTGTGGACGACGACTATACAGTGACCAAAAACCGACTGACTAAATACACACATGGTTTGCGGGTCACAACCCTTGGGCTCACATTCCACAATATAT
Source organism: Rehmannia glutinosa (assembly GCA_016081115.2). Lineage (NCBI taxonomy): Eukaryota > Viridiplantae > Streptophyta > Magnoliopsida > Lamiales > Orobanchaceae > Rehmannia > Rehmannia glutinosa. The sequence continues at coordinate 32,543,941 of CM071929.1, read as the reverse complement.
CGGGAAGTGTGTCGAATATTTCCCTCTTTGCTTCCGAAAACTTAACAAATCGGAAGCCTAAGGTTGCCATCACCAAATATTCAACCATTACGGGTAAACATGTACTCAAGAGGCCTTGCAAAAGCAAACGGGATCTTCTATTCCACACCGTGTTTCAGGTGAATGCTCACGTGTATAAGATGACGTCATTATTATACACGTGGCACTTCAATACATCAGATGAGACACCATAGGGAATAGGAAAATGGAACTGATAAAGAATCTTGATTATAAAGAAAGCTCCTTTTTGCCAACAATGGTTATCATTCCACATATTCATCAAACGTTCGGCCACTGGCACACTCCACTAACGTTTTCGCATTAATTTCCCTACCGAATCTCCAAATATAGTTCAGACCAACGAGAAGTTCCGTGATTGCTGCTTCTGTCTTTTCCTGATTCGCAAAGTAAAGTGTTTGGACGAGAAGCACATTTGTTCTAGAAACCAAGTTCTGGTGTTCAAAGCTCCGCTCCGACTGCCACCTCAGCATGTTATGAGCAAGCGGAGCTAACCATTCAAGTGTCGCCCTAATTGCTTCGTTCCATTCTCCTGCAAGAGCCGTATCGTAAAGTGATGACATCATGCTCTTGGCGTAAGGCTTCAGTTTAGCCCTGAGGGCCGCTCGAATGCTAGCTGGCAACATGTTGTACAGATCATCTCTAGCGTCGTTCCCAATCAAGTGAGGTGTTGCTACCAATTTCTCGATGAAAATGATAACATTTGCGTAGTGAAGTGCTAACGCGGCGGCGCCTAGGGTTTCTGGTGGTGGATTCAAAAGCTTGCTCTTAGAAGCAACAACTAATATGTTTCCATTACTCAGGTTTCCATAAACACGGGCGTCTTTCGTTCCATTTAGAACTCCCGAATAAACATCATTAGAATTCGACATGGTTATTCCGTTGGGTTTTTGTTGAAGAATTTTCTCTCTTACATTCGGAGATTTATCACGAAAATGCCACAACCTCAAGGCACTTTTGCTAGCTCTCGAAATAGGGCTGGATTTGGTTGATGACCGGTGTAGTGGACCAGAGTAGAACCCAACACCATCATATTTTTCCGAGATCGGACTAGAGGTAGCCGTCGAGTTCCCAAGTGGGCCCGAGTGGAAATTTCCCATATTGTTCGTTCGCAAGAGCGGGCCGGATCGAGAGATAGACTTCCCCGATGCACCAGAGGAAAACCTAGGGACGTAATTTTCGGATGGATAAACCGATGATTGCATGAAGACAGTTGAGTGGCTACGTCGGCTATTCAAAATATCCGTGACTCTAGAATCTTTAATTCCCACATGATCGGCAACATGATTAATTCCAAATACATGTCCGATCCTGCCATGTACAGTAAATACAGATCTCGCTAAAAGAAGAATTGTATAATCGTAAGTTCGATTCCAGAGAGAATTTTGCTTGAGGTGCTTCACCTCGTGCTGCTTCCATGCAATCTTCTTTTTGTATTCGACCAACGTAATGCTATCCGCGTTATCATTAGCCTTCAATCTCTTCAAAGTCTGTTCGAGATCCGCGAGTGTTTCCATCTCTTGATACAAATTAGTGTTCGTGACGATAAAACGTTCCATCTTCTTGATTTTCCGATCCATCTTCTTCCAAGAAAACTGCCAACCATACGTGTCTGCACCAATCTTAATCAGATCGCTAAATGCTTGCTCGAAACTCTTCAAGAGGGGATCGTTGCATTTCTTGGACAGCCTGGCGACAGCTCTCGCCACGTGTGATAAGTTTTCAGTCATCTCTGCGCATATCAATTTACCAATGTAATCATCATTCTCAGATATAAGCTTCTTAATACCCACTGAATTTGATATCTCCTCTCGTAACCGGGCGACCTGCTTATCGTTTAATGATTGCCAAAGGTGAAGAAGTTTAGTCATCAAGCTTGCTGCTTCAAAAGCCAAAACAGCAATATGTGCCTTTTCAGCATGAAACTCGTGCTTCTTCGAAGTCGTCCACAAATTACGAAACCATGATTGAGTGACCATTTTTTAGTATCAACTAGAGTTCGGAACGATGATCTCCAAACAACTCCGAATAGGACCAGTTTATTAATTCTGAGGTAAAAGGAAAACTGTACAAAAATTGGAAGGCTGTCAAAACCAAATAAATATATCTCCATAACTGGTACAAGTGACAACTTAATTAACAAAATTAGATTAATGCTCACATCAGATAGCAGCACAACAAACATGTAATTTACAATAAACACCGTTCACTCATGATAGATTGCACAACAAAAAGAAATAAAAGCTTGGTTTGATATTTTAGCACAAATTTTGCTTAGCTAAAAACGTATCAGAAACATAAAGAGATAAAGCTTATCTAATTTCTGTAAAAGAGCCATGTTATTGCAAGTATCTTCTCCACACCATAGTCATGTTAAATTTTCCATTTCCACTTTTATAACCTGAATGAGCACAAAAAACATATTTTTCCCTTTTTTTATACAAAATCATATGAAACAGTGCATTAAACCTACCTTAAAATCTATCCATGGCTAATCTGAAAGCATGAAAAAATTGATATCCCACTTATTTCACTAACCCATTCCAGAACGACATAAAATATTTTATTAAAACAATAAAAGAATATAAATGAAGAAAAATTGAGGGGGGACAACAACCCACAAGTAAAAAAGAAAAACCCAGATGCAATACAACATCAAACAATTAAATAGCTTACCAAAGCAACAAATTCCTCCCACAAAAATATTTTCTCGCACAAATAAGCAGAAAAAATCACTTCAAAAACTCTCTTCCAACTCTAGCCTACTACAAATCTACGCAAATAAACTTTTTTCTTCTACTAAAAACAGTTCAACCAGAGAACATATGCATAAAAGAAGCAGAAAAAATGGGGAAACAAAAAAACAAAAACAAAATAAAGACAAAAACAATTAAAAACTCACATAATATTGTTCTTGGAGGAGGACGAAATTATACTGGACCACTATTGAATCTCCTCAGAATCAACAAAAATCACGAGGTTGTAGTAAAGGGATGAAGAAAAAAAATAAAGGGCGAAAAAAGAAAAAGGAAAGAGAATGTAAAAGGTGAGAGAGAGTGGAGAGCAGCAGGAGAAGGGCACATGCAGGAAAAAAGAAGCTGAAAATTGTAGAAAGTTGAGAAACCGTGTGGAATTTATGAAAACATTTATTGCTTTGCACACCAACTCCTTTTCTTTTTTATGTATTTTTAATTAGCCCTAATATTTTCATGATTTTTCTTTATTTGGACTTATTGTTTTTCGTCAGAGAATTGAGAAACACTAAGGCCTTATTTGTTTATGTTTCCAATGGCCAATTTCCAATTTCCAACTATTTATAAAAATGGAATCATGTTTGTTTCTAAATTTTCCAGTGGAAATCATCATTTTCATTTTCTAATTTTCACATAAAACAACATCTCAAACCTATATTTTCAATTTTCAACCCTATACTCTACCATATATCACTCATCAATCATTTTCTCACATTTTCATCCAATTATACATGTGGGGTCCTCCATTACCAACTCTATCTACTTAAAATATTACTATTTTTTAATTATATATATTTAATGGGACCCACCAACCTACAATCTTCCAACTATAATATTATATATACAATTAAAAAATTCAACTACTATCAACTTTTCAAATTTTTATATACATAAAATACTATTTCAAAACTATTCAACCAAACATAATCTCATTTTCAAACCTATATAAAACTCATTTTCATTCTCTCATCCAAACATAATTCCAGTTTTCACACGAAAACCAATAAATTCTCAAAATTCTATTTCCAACACTAGAAACTGGAAATGGTTCATGGAAACATAACCATACAAGGCCTAAAAGATCGATAGGAAATATACAGGTGATCTAAAGTGTTACTCAGAATTTAACTTGTAATTAATGTAGTCGATTCATTTGAAATTCAAATGTAGAAAACCTACGATTTTCATTGATTAGTCAAGCTTGACATCTGCATGAGATTCGAATAACGGTCGAGTGGTTAAATTTTTTAAATCCAATGTAAAAAAAATGTGGTTAGATTCCTATCACTCTTCCTCTCTCACGATATTTGCTCAAAAAAATATTTAACGTTAATTTGACTAATAAGTGAATTTAATAAATTGTAAAAGTAAATTTTAATATATTTTTTTCTCAAACCAATCTATATCACAAATAATTTAAGATCAATATGTCTAGTAGTCTTGGAAATATGTATATATTATATATATTTCAAAATAATCAATTTATTGATGAATTTAAAGTTTTAAAGAAATGTCAATATACGAAACAAATGACCATGTTTGGCCATGACCTTTTCGGGGCACATGACGAAAAGAAAAAACAAGACTTTTATAGAGATAGGAAAATAGGAATATTATACATATAATTTTTTATTTTTCATCATCCAAAGTATTAAAACTTGAAAGAGTGCACCATTAATAAAGATTTAAAAAAAATCAAGTTTTTCCAAAATCTCATTTTCAATGCATATGAGACATAGTTGAACGCAAATATGACTTTATCAATTTTAGTTTTGAATTTTTTTTCTAGTTGAGAGATATATTATTGTAGTCTAATTGTACGAGAGAAAAAGAAATAGAAGATAATTATAGAGATTGGAAAAGATATTGAATGATCTTCCTACTTTCTTTTATTTTTTTTGAAATTAATTTTTTTCAATTGAATATTATATGGGTCTCAAGGCTCAATCTAAAGCAATTTATATGGTCCAACCAATTATTTTCTTTTAAAAAATTTACAAATATAATACATTATATATATATATACTTACATATAAATAAAAATGTGTGGCCCCAAAAAACTGGGGGCTTAATAGGAAGGGTTAGTCTCCTGTCAGATGATTTAACGGATCTAATTCGCTAAACGAATCCAAATATCTGATCCGTTAATCCACCAATAGTCCGCACAAGTACTAATACCACAACCGCTAGCCGCTACTAATACATTTTAGGAGAGTTGCTAATACATTTTAGGATGACTACTAATACTTTTCGGAGGAAAAACTAATATTTTTAGGGGTGCTACCAAATATTTTTCTGGATGACTACTGATATTTTTTGGGGGATGAACTAATACTTTTATGGGGAACTACTGATACTTTTTATGAGAAAAACTATTACTTTTCAAGAGCAATACTAAAATACTTTTAATCAAAACAACATAATACTTTAAATAAGATTACTAGTACGTTTTAGTAGAAATACTAATACTCTTGATGGAAAAAATAAATATTTTTCAAGAGGATTACTGAAAAAAATGTTCAACCAGATTACTAATATATTTCATCGTTACTACTAATATTTTTTGAGGGACTGCTAATACTTTTCGAGAGAAAAAATTAATTATATTCAGGATAACTACTAAAATACTCTTAAGGGAACAACTAATACTTTTCGGATGCACTGTTCCAAAATATTACAAACATGCTACTGGTGCATGAATTTACGAAAAAATCTGGGTTGGATTGATCTGTCTAACAGAAAAGACCCGCTAAATGGTCTGACATGAGTTTTTGTGTAATAGGTTACTTGTTTTTCCCATATTGATTATCGTAAACAAACTTTCAAATTTTTTAGCAACACAAACAATTCAATTTTTTTTTAGAACAAGAAGATTGCATTTTATTAATTGATACGAAATAACCATAATACAAATCTTGAAGGGGAAAACATCAAATTTCAACATGTAGTTAATGTGCAATATTCTAAACAATGTAAATTAGTTTCATCTCAATAAAATTAAACAAAAATGCCAGTCCACTTCTTTGAGGGCATTCGCATAATTATAATTTATAACCCATATAAGCAAATTCGTGTTAATTTCGAAATAAAAATGTTAGATAACTAAAACAAAGAAATAATAACAAATAAAAAGAATCTTTGTGGGTCTTCCCGGAATAAGAGAAAATATTTAGGGGCATAAGAAGAAATCCAAATTGAACAGACATGTCACAATCATTATAGGAGACCACGCGGAGAAAATCCTATTTTACAATTTTGACCCCCCACGTCATTTTGAATTGAGCGGTTCAAATTGACCCCACAAATTATTTCCAATTTGCAAAGCCGCCCCACGCCGGTCCAACCGGGCGCTTTTGTGTGTTGACTGATTAATAATTTAATACTGGTAACATCCTTTGGCATTAATTCCCACTAAGCAATTATTGATTTAATAGTGTTTCTTTCCTAGATATGAATGATTAGAAATAGTTTCTCTAGTTTTTTCTTTATTTTTTTTTTGTGGGGAATGGGTCCAAGAATTATAAAGATTTTGACCAGGTTTTTTCGTTACTAAGTGGGATCGCAATCCTAATTTAGTAGAATGATTATGATGTTTTTTAGTAAATATATTATATATATGTATATATTTCATCGCATATATATACAAATAAATTATTTCATGAATGTATGTTGATAAAAGAAAAGGTTAGTACATATATTCGGAGGAAAGAATGATGAGAAGAAACAAACCCAAACATATGGTCTAGTTTGGACAGTTTTAACCATTCAACTGCTGAAATTGTAAATCGAGATTATTTTGAGAGGTCCTCCTACATATATACTCGTAAGTATGTGTTTTCTTTGACAAAAAGAAGCTATTTTATTTGTGTATGTAAAACAAATAAGACCGTAATATCTATGGTCATCATTTATTTTAATAATGTGATAAATGTTTTTATATTACTAACAACATGATCACATCATAGTTCAAAAAGAAATAAAGATTAATAATATGATCAGTACATTTGATCTTTGAACTTGATTCTGCTGTCGTGGTATAACAGTTGGGGATACCCACATCAAGTGGACAAGACTTTTTCTTCAATGATATAAAATTCCTATTTATATGTGATTATTGAAATTTAGGCTTGTATGGTTTTCATTCTAGTGGAGAATCTCACTTTCCATCTCATTAAGATAATTTTTGAATTTTTTATTGAAATTTGTGCAAATGTGAAAATAAGTATAGTTTGTAGAAATTTTGGTGAAGAATTTATAGGGTAAATGAAATTATGTTTGGTTCAGTATATATATAATTGGATGAAAATGATATGATGAGTTTATTTTGAAAACTTAATTTGAAAAAATTGATATATGTCCTACATATGTAATATATGTATGAAAATGAGTATGTGGACTAGTATTAGTGGGTCCATTTGAATATATATTTGTGAGAATTAATAATATAAGGTTAAAATATTTTTTTTGGTGGAAAATGCAATGACGAAAATGATATATTTCCAATTAAATTAGGTAAAACAAATATGATTTAAATTTCTGAATTAATAAAAAATGAGAAAAAATTCATTGAAACGAAAACCATACAAGTCCTTGGGTTTTAGGGGTTCAAAAGGAGTAGGATAAGATTTGTATCACCTCTTTATAAATCTGGAGTTAGCATTTCATACTATAAGCAATTATGGTGTTTTCTTCAAACAAAAAAGCTAACTTTGCAATTTCAAAAAAAAAAAAAAAAAAAAAAGCTAACTTTGCCGGCATTTTTTACTGGTCATTATTTATTTTAATTACGTGACATACACGTTTTTTTTTCCAGTTTTCACTATATGACTAATACATCAATTTTCAAATTTGCCCGACACAACCCAACCCATTTAATTCTTATTTTCTAAAAACTTTATCATGTATGTTTTTAATGATATTTTTATTTAGGAAACTATATTTTTCAAAAAAAATAGTAGTAATTTGTTTTAAAAAATTATATTGTTTTATAACATAGAATGGGTTTAGCATGTCTAACTAGGGATGACATGCATGGCAGTTTTGGGACATCTTCAGCCAAACTCGAGACTCGTCCCGCTTCAATAGAGAACCCACCCCTCCCCACTTCTTACCCAACTCGGTGAGTTCAATCTGCTAGAGCCGTAAATATTAATACTTATTTTTGTTTGTATTCATTTACATCTAGCAAAAATAGTAGATTTATGCATATAAAAACAACAAAATTACAATATCAAGTAAATATTCATAACAATTGTAATTCATATATATATATATATTATTATGCCAATAACAAAAATATGACATGAATTATGTGATTTTTCAGCTTAAAAAAGTTTTGATTTGCAACACAATATACAATATTAAGAAATAGAAAATATTATGATATAATTATGTGATTATATTACATTGTTTATTTCTAAATATTATGATGTATTTGAGTTAATATATTGAATTTATCAAAATCAGTATTTATTTTATAGTATTATTTTTTGGACTTGATGTATCCTATTTCATTTTCATATTAATGTTAGTTGGGGCCCCTTACACAAAATTTCTGGCTTTGTCGCTGGATGTACCTATTGAGTTTGAGTTTAGAATTGGACCTTACATATTTTAATGTGCTGAGTTTTGAATCTAGTTAAACTCGACCCATATTACCCATTGTCATCCTTAAATGGGAAAATATACCCAAACCATGTGGACCAGACGTTTTCCTTCAATAGGTAATACACTAATACTAATGGGATAAGGGTTAATCTAGGGATAAGAGTTTTAGGCTGGCCCACCGTGTTTGGATCGCCCACCTGTGACCTGCATCAGGGCGAGGCAGCCATGTTATCACTTTCACCCGCCCTGTCCTACCTAATATTTGTATTTTCTAAGGTATATTTATACATATATAATATGTATGATAATGTAATTTTTATGTACTTAATTATATCTAGCATATGTACATTAAAAAAATTAATGACAAGTTTTATAACTAAAACATGCATTAAAAAAATAAAATATAAGATAAAGAACTTATAAATATGTTTAAAATATATTACAAGTTTATAATAATTTATCTTTTCTTGATTCTTTATGCCTTTTTATTTCATTTTTAATTGAACTACTGTTTATTTTATGATATAGTAATAATTATTCTTTTTATTCTGGGCGACTCATTTTGCCTCGTCCAGCCCCTGTCCCGTCGGATAGACGGTGCTGACTTGATTCTTCAAGTATCTGCCCCACCCCATTATCATCAGTAAGTTAATAATCCGTTTTACTATAGTTGTCAGCTAAAGACTAAAGTCATACAAGCAATCAACCCGTGAGTTGGTTTTCCTTTAAGAAAATACTTTCCCACTTTTTGGAGTGTTTCAAAAAAAGTGTCTAGGTAAAACAAGAAGTGCTAGGTCATTGTGAAGAATAAATTATTTATCCTAAACACTCATCTTGACTCAATAAAGGTTGCGTACAAACTTGTGAAGCCTTTGGATTGGATGAATTAATTAAGGACAATTGATGTTGTAAATCATATACTTCAATACTTGAATGATATATTTGAGAATTTCTGAATTTGTACCATAAAATATTTTTAGATTGCTCGATCAATTTAAAGAATTATATATAGATGAAAATACATAATGCGAACATTCTAAAAATGTGACAATGTTATTTCAATTGGGATGAGATCTTCTATTTCTAAAGGATGTTTAATTTTCTAAGAAAAATAAAATTTATTCCAAAAGTAAAATGATCGAGTGTGTCATTCCATATATTGATAAACAATAGTCAGTGACAAATTAAGTAAAAAAACGAAAAAGACGAAATAGACTACTAATATTTACTTTGCTATACCTCTTTTAGGGAAATAATAAATAATCAATTACGTCATTACATATATACAATTGCCAAAAACAATCAAACACAATTAAAGCAGAAAAATAAAACCTTGCATAAGGAGTTAATATTAATTGTGAGTCAATGGTGCGTCAACTTTAGGACCTCCTTGTATTTAAATTGCATCACTAAAAATAAGTCTATACCTATCCACTTGGGGCGGCATGAAATTTCCCCGAAAAATTTATAGTTTGAATAGTTATAGATAATTCTGTACTCTCCTTTATTGGTTATGTCGAGCATGTTAGTATGTTAGTGGAAAGATGAGTACCAAATTGAGAAGGTAAATAAATAGCAATCAAACATCTCGCACACTATTTAGAGTGCAATTTGTAGCCTCGTGTTGTGCTATATATGTTGTCACATTTAATACCTTGTAGGTTTGTATATATTTATTAACTCCCTGAATCTTTCAATTAAGTTTGCTTAAGCTGGAAATTATAGTAGCTAGTTCATTTGATTATTTTCAATTTTTTCATATTCATCTTCTTTACTTTAAGTTCTACCACAAGCTAGTCTTAAACCTAATTAACATCACAAAATATATGTCATTTTCTTTGTGATTCCAAGTTTATAATGTCAATAAACTAGTTATGTGTTACATATTAGCAAACAATCGATAAGTCTTGGCGTCCAAAATTATTTGTCGAACCGACGAATCGCTTCCCCACCACGGCCAACACGGTGGAGACGACGGCGATATAACCGTGTTCCCCAAAATATTAAGCTCCTTCGGAGGGCTTGAACGTGACATTATAGAAAACCATGGGCAAAATGAAATCTAGAGGAATGCAACCAAATGCCCCAAACAACGCCATGATATCTCCGAAGAAAGGAAGCATCGCCGCCAACGTCGTGGCGACGATCACCGTTAACGATCGGAAGACGAGCCGCGGAATGGCGTTCCGCATTGAGAATTGGCCCAACTTCGGGTCCACAAATCTGCGCTCTATGATGACATTTGTTGGTTGCAGGTACACCTACATCCCGTATAGTAATATATAGACAACATTAGATCTCTTATTGTATTCTGTATTTTATTTAAGGCTTCAGTATATTAGATGAATGTCACATATGCAAAAAAAATCATTATTGTATACCTAGAATCTGTAGTGTATTAAAATACCCAATAGAACATAAAACAAGAAATATAGACTAAAGTCATAAAAATACTCCCTCCGTCCCAAATATACAGTCCACTATTCCTTTTGGGGATGTCCCAAATATATAGTTCACTTTCCATATTTAATAGTACTTTTTCCATTCTTTTAATATTATGACCCTATTTAATATGTATTTTGTAATTTACATTATTCATTAAATAAGGGCAAATCAAGTAAAGTCTTTGCATATTTGTAATGTCCAATATTTTTTCTTAATTTGTGTGAAAAGTCCAACTGGACTATATAATTGGGGCGGAAGGAGTACTAAAATATTAAAATTAGTCTTACCAAAGTGACAGCAGATATTTGCACAAGAGTGAACACAAAGGTCATGAGAAGAAAGGCTTTGGGCAATATGGGCATCCCATTGGGCATGAAATTGGCAAGAACTGATCCCTGAGACTCATTTCCAAATGCCCAATACCCTGAAATTGCAACACTGAAAAATGTGGAAATCGCCACTGAATAACACACCAACAAACCTTTGAACATTTTGCCTGTCGTTGGTGGTGCTATAGTTGCCTGCCAAAAATGTACCCATTTTACTTTAATTAGACATAATTAAGCAAATTAAATGAAAGTGACTAAAAAAAATTAAAAACCTGTATTTCAGGAATAATTCCATTTCCGTATGTCGTGGCGATGATTGAGATAGCGTTGAAGATACCAAAAACGCGACTTAGTCCTACTCTGGTGATTGTGTAATCCCTCTTCGGTTGATTTTCCGAATGTCCTATGAAATATTTTGTCGAGTTAGGTTAATTTAATAAAGAAAACAATTTATACTTGTCGTATGATTGATTGATGTGACAAATTTATTTACCAATATATATTGAGCCTGCTGTGGTGCAGGCACTAAAAACAAAGCATAACACAAGTGAAACGAGATTGATGTGCCTTAGGGAATGAAAAGATGGTATTTGTGCCATGATTAGGGTTAGGCCTCCAAACATCACAATGAATTGGTAAAGTTGCATGCTTCCATCTGGTGTTGAGATCAAATAGATAAACTGCAAATGATAAAAGTAAAAAAAAAAATATCATTGGTTTTTTGTTCAGATAATTAGATGTTAATAATTAGTATGCATTTTCATAATATTAGTCTACTGATTTTCTAAATTTTAATCTGCCAATATATGCTTCAGAGGAGTGAAAATTAATAAAAGAAGGGGAAAAAGAAAAGGAAAGCATTAACACAAACTTTTCTATTACAATTTACACCATTAATATCTAGATTTTTTGCACCAAATTACCCTGTATTTGTAAGATTAAGTAAATTGGATATTTTGTATAATTTCTCTTAGCATATATATAGATAAGTTGGACTAAGCTAATGATCATAATAACAACTAAAAGACTTACTGTCTTTACTTTAAAGAAGAATAAATTTGACAAATATTATTTGAACTTTAAAAAATTACATTATGAGTAAAAAATTACTTACTAGTATTCATTAAAAAAAAATTAAATTAAATGGAGTTTTTTTTTACACTTGTTGTATGCTAAATCTAATAATCTTTCGGAGAGCAGACATAGAAATTAAAAGAAGATTTTATTAAAATTTATGATCTAGAGTTACATTTAAAAAAAAAAAAATCAAACTAGCTAGGCCAACCTTGAGGATCTGCCCACCAAGAAGCGTAGAAGCAATTACTGCACCATAGCATATGGCCAATTGAAGTGGGCCTACAAAGTATCGGCCCCATCCCGGCCCTGTCACATTCACCCATCATACACATCACATAATAGTCAATATTTCATAATTCAAGAAATCAAAAATAACCAAAAACCAAGTTTAATTTAATACTCCCACATTTACATGACAAAAATAATTACTCTTTTATATAAGTGCCGTCATTTTAGATCATTGCTAAACTAGATACTTCGTAGAATGAAGATACTATTTTGCAATGCATACAACCCATAATAAAAATGACGATTATCACAATAAAGTTTAACAACCTTACCAATACCTAAAATAGTCTTTCGAATTTTTGGCCATTTATTCATAATAAGAATTGGTTTTTAGCCATATTTTTTTTAAAAAAAGCACATTTTAGCCATTTTTTAGGTCAATTGCTCATTTTGCTATTTTTTTCATTTCTAGCACAGAGACTCATACCTCGGTAACGAGAAATATACTGTATCGACTTTTTAGAAAAATGACCAAGTACTTACGAAATTAAACTAAAAGAGTATTACCGTCGGTTTTTGATCAAAATGGCTAAAAAACATGACTATTTTTCTTTTTTGACGACCTAGAGGTCACCAACAGTAGTTGGGGCACAAACATGACACTTCCTTACAATCTATTAGGATATATCATACATGTATTTCCTAGAAATGTTCCTAATCATATGTAGGAGGAGGGGCAATCCAATCCCACACTCGGCGATGATCAGAATTTGAACTTAGACCTAGAGATTGCAAATGTAACCTAGGCAGCTAGGCTAATCCTGAAAGTTAGCAAACATGCTACTTTTTATTTTCAAAAAACGTAAATGACCAATTTGGTCTTTTAACACGTACCTAAAATATCATGAGCCATATCACGAAAACGAAGATGTCGCTTTCCAAGTTGGGCGTAGTGCTCCAAAACTAGTGACAATAGATTGTAAGAATAGAAAGTGACGAAGCCGGCCATGGTGAGACAAACAACCCCTCCACTCCATCCCAACAAGCTGAAAGCAAAGGGTAAGCTCAAAAGCGCCGCCGATACTATCGCCGTCGTCAAATGGTATCCACAATGCAACCATGAACCTATACACATGTACAATCATAAGTACTAAACACATCCTATTACGACAAAAAAAAAAAACAATTTTATCTTTTTGGAATTATACATAATTCGACTTGTCGTCTTTGTCGGGACATGGTAATTACTTGAATAAGTATCATTTTTTTTTTTTGAATGTGTAACAATATATATTTCTACTTATTAATTATTTGGCCTAGTTTATTGAATACAGAGATATCTCAGTTTCTATATATAGAATTCGGGATTTTAATTTATTCTTGATTCAAAATATTCATTTATATAAGCTATATATATATATATATATATATTTTTGTCACCTAGAATTAAAAAAAAAATTAACACTAAAGTATTCTATACTCTGAATTGCAAAAACTCTAATTAATCATGTACATGACAATATTGTTTCTCCGAAAAATAATATATTATTATTAGGGAAAAAAAAACCACTAACCTCGGGATTTGAGGACAAAGAGGGCGCCGGCATCAAGATTATCCTTTGAACTGCTGATGATATCATTTTCACCGTCTATAGGGAATATTCCGGCGGAATCTGCACCACCAACACTGCCCATCTCTCTCTCTCTCTCTGTGTGTGGAGGGAGTTTGATGAAGATATGAAGTTACAGTCTTATAGTCAAAGTTATGCTACTCATTATTTCAATATCTCTGTTTCTCTGAGTGTGTGTCAGTGTGTGTGTGTGTAAAAGTCAGTGTTTGTGGAGGGACTTTGCTGAAGATATGAAGTTCTAGTCAAAGTCATGCTACTGATTTTTCAAAGTTTTCATATTATGATGTATTGATCAGATAATGACAATATATATAATATTTTTATGAAATGAAGAGGAAGACTTTCTTGGACATGGAAAACAGAACAGTATAATACTACTATACTAATAATAATAATAATAATAATAATAATAATAATAATAGGCATTGATTGACTCTTTAAAAACTGTATTGGAAGTACTTACTTCAGGGGGCCATGTATCTTTTTACATACTATATTATCCCCTCTGCCCAACAGAAATTAATTATCCTGTTTCTTTTTGCAAGGTGGAGTGTTTATATTATTTTAATTTCTAAACTAACTTATTCTAATTGATTTTTTTTTTATTACCATTTCAATGAATTCTTCCATGGAATTTCTTTGAATACGTCCATGTATTATTTTCTGAGAAAAGTAGAACAAAATGAAAATGGGATTTCTTTGAATATGTATAGCCCAGTGATTGCACTAAGTTATGTCCCATTTTTTTCCATGGTAATTGATATGTAAAATATACACATCTTTGGTATGTTGGGACATTTTTTGGATGATAAAATGGCTCTCTTTCATATATGGAGCTGATAAATTGATTTTATTAATTTTTCTTAGGACCATTTTACTTAATTATTTTGAATAAATCCATGATCTATTACTCTGCATGCATATTATAAATTTCGAGGTCATATAACTAATCTCTTCATTCTGGAGTTTTGTTATTATTTATTATTTCGAGTCCAGACCCAAAAAAGTGTATAAAATAGCGGATGGGATCTTCTATTTAAGGATGGTGTTTCATCTCCTATTCCATCGCACGGATGATTGACACGTGTATAGTAGTTACCATATTCAAACCCCACAATTTAGGCTTGATTTTTGCTCCAAAATTAATATGGTAACTTATATACACGTGTCAATCATTCGTGCGGTGGAATAGGAGATGAAACACCATCCTGGAATATAAGATCCCATCCGATAAAATAGGGGTTTCTTTTTGCTCCGGTCTGACGTGTCAAAAAGAGAATTTAGAGGTTGCTCACATGGAAAAAAATAAGCCACAAGAACGATGACTTGGCATTAGTCTAATTAAAAATCATAAATTAGAGGTAAGAAAGCATTAAAATTCTTCGCAAACAATAAATCATTAATTAAATATGAAAAAGCATAATTATTTAACAAAATGACGTAATACCTTTTCTAATTATTAATAGTATGTTTTAATTTAATCCTTGATTGAATAACTTTAAATAACACACAATAACTTAATATAACTTTTTAAGAATATAATTAATCAGGCAAAGACCAAAGAAATGAAAAAAAAATTATAATCATAAAAAATGAAAATTTTAAAAAATATAGTTAATCAAGTACAAATTTTTAATATAATTATAATTAATAAAGTAAAAATTAAAATAAATATATATTGTAACAAATTTGATAATTATTCAGTTAAAAAAATTTAAGAATAGAATTAGTTGGTATAATAATACAAAATAGTTATCTTTATTTTTATTTTCATTTTCTCTTTTTTCCTTTTCATTCAATTTCTCTTTATTTTTTTCCTATATTTATGTACATCATCTTCAACAAAGGGGGGATTTGGTACGGTCCACACATGGCGTCACTATATGGGAGAAAGAGAGCCCAGGTCCACCAAGTGAGGTTCCATCCTAAAACCAATTGGTGATAGCATGAGTAGTTCACTTGGTTTATAAAGTGGACTCTCTTCCCTTATTTAATCAATGTGGGACAACTCACAAGTGACATATCTCAATACGCCCCCTCACTTGTGAGTCCTTCGTCAATTCATTAATCATCACAGGATCCTTCATGCTCAATGCAATGGGGCCTGCTCTGATATCATGTTAAATTCAAGGGGATTTGGTACGGTCCCACACATGAAGCGTACCCAATATGGGAGAAAGAGAGCCCAGGTCCACCAAGTGAGGTTCCATCCTAAAACCAATTGGTGATAGCAGGAGTAGCTCACTTGGCTTATAAAGTGGACTCTCTTCCCTTATTTAATCAATGTGGGACAACTCACAAGTGACATATCTCATGGAGAGCATAATTTGATGTTTTTACTAGTTGTGAAACAGAGATTAAATTGAATGAAAAAGTAGGAACACATAAGACATGTTTTAGAATTAGATGGTCAGAAATTTTAACCTCTCCAATGTGGGTGGCTGTAGCAACATTACCATTGGGCAAATGGATAGATATAGAAGTAGAAATAGGACTGTTAGTGTATAAGGATTTGTCACAAATCATGTGATCAGTAGCACCAGTATCAAGTATCCATTTGTAAGTAGAAGAAGCACAACAAACTGATTTTGTACCTGCTATGGATGTGGCTGCAGTGTGCTGAACAGATTCAGTGTTAGGAAGATTGGAAGATGTAAGTTGCTGATTCTGTGCATAAGCTAAGAATTGTTGAACCAATTCTTGAGAAAATAAAGGATTTGGAACAGAATTTGAATTGTCTTCTGTAGGAGAAGCCAAAACTGCATTGGCATTGCAATCTCTTGCCTTTCTTGGTCCTTTGGGTCCCTTCCAACCCGGAGGATAACCAATAATCTGAAAACACTTATCAATTATGTGACCAACAAAACCACAATGTGTACATCTAGGCTTCTTTTTATCCTTGAAGGACTGAAACCTTGCATTAGGGGCTTGCTTAGCCATCATAGCTAAAGAATCTATAGGAGTACTGATTGTAGATGAATTATTCAGACTACGTTGAGATTCTTCTTGAAGTAAAAGAGAGTAAACTTTAGCAAGAGAAGGAAGTGGAGAAGCTAGAAGCAGTTGACTTCTAATTTGGGCAAAAGACTCATGCAATCCCACAAGAAACTTGATCACTGAATCATTTTGTTGTGTGGTAGCCATAACAGAAGAGATATTGCAGGTACATAACCCACAAGAACATTTCAGAAGTGGTCTATGACTTATATACTCATCCCACAAACTCTTGAATTGGTTATAGTACGTGGTGATAGAATTAGTACCTTGACAAATCGAACTCAATGATTTTTCCAGATGAAATACACGAGGGCCATCACTTCTGGCATATCGAATCTTTAATTCATCCCAGACTTCTTGTGCGGTGGTGAAAAAGAGCAAGCTCTGCCTAATATCCTTTGCAATAGAATTTAGGAGCCAAGAAAGAACCAGATTATTTGCTCTTTTCCATGCATGATGTAAACTTGTAGAAACAGGTGGTATAGGTAGTGAACCGTCTATGAAACCATTCTTGTTCTTGACATTGAGTGCCATTAACACAGCACGATTCCACGAAATGTAATTCTCGCCAGTAAATGGTTCGTAAACGATTACGGCGCCCGAATTATCACTAGGATGAAGATAGTAAGGTGAGGAAGGATCATCTTGTTGCTGTGCCATTTTTATTCAAGAACTGTCAAATAGAAAACTTTGATAGACACAGAGAAATCTGATCACAGAATCGATCAGCAGAAACAATAATATCGATCACAGAATCGATCGATATGTGAAGAAGAAAAAGTAGAGCAGAGTATAGGCGGAAGAAATCTAAAAAACAACTCCTGATACCATGTGAATGACTAAGCAATGTGGAAGAAGGAAGAACATTCTTGATGAACAGAGAAGAAGAGAGATTGATTATTATTATTGATTGATTTAATCTGTACAAGTATACTCATATATATAGGAGAGGAAATATGAGTCTAACAACCTGAAAACTGATTTAACTAACTAAACTAATTAACTGTACAATCTTCCAACTTGTTGCTGAATTCTTGATCATTTCTGGAGCCTTGACAGTCGCCGTCGTCGTCCGCCAAACGCTCACCTCCCCACCACTACCACAGTGGATGCTTTCCCTCAAAAACTTTTACCAAGTTGGATAAGTAAAAACTAGTCAAGTTCCACATCATCGGATTTGTGAGCCTCTATTTGCAGCGGAGCTACACCCGAATTATTGGGGGGCTAAAAAGTTTTGGGGGGCCTAAATTAATTAAAAAATAAATATTTAGTACTAAAAATTAATATTTTAAAATAAAATATACATATAAATATGGAGATTTCAAAAATTTTTGGGAGGCTAAATCAATAAAAATAAATATTTAATACTAAAAATTAATAGTTTAAAATAAAATATGCATATAAATATAGAAATTTCAAAATTTTTGGGAGGCCAAGCAATGCTTAGGATACGCCCCTGTCTATTTGCCACATCATGAAACTGTAGTGTCCAATAAGCCAAAATCAATAATTTAGTGATTTCCTATGTCGGAAGTCCTCAAATTTCTTTTTTTTTCCTCCCATTATTTGTCCCTAAATTGCCACTACATGTTTTTAAGGGACCAATTTTGCCAGCCCTTTATAGCTAGGGGACCAAAACTGCAATTTAGCCCATGTAAATTTCTAATGCCTTAAATATAAAACGAGAAAAAGGAAAATCGTTAAATAGTAGATTCTAGGGCCTCAGGCCATATTACTGGAGATTTACAAATCTTTGATACATTATACCCTCTATTAGAATTGCAAATGGTTTCTGCTCAAAGCTTTGAGCTGGTTTTGCTACAATCGGAATTTCAAAGAAATAACCCTTCAGTCTGTGTTATTAATTTGTACCAAATTAAAACTGTAGTTTGCTCTCTATTAATAAGCTCATCCATGATATCAAATTCTTAATTGTATCAATTCAAGTACTTGTGAATTTCAGGATTTTGGACGCGAAAAAGACGATTGGCGATGTTGAGTTTTTTTTGGGGGTGGGGAGGGGGGGGGGGTGGGTGTCTATCTCCTTAAGATAAAAGACCCTCTTACAACACAAATTGACAAGACAAAGTTCTTTATCAAAGTTTAGTTCTAAGAATAAGTCTCTCCATTTAAAGTTTTTTTTTTAATCAAAGTTTAGTTCTAATCATGAAAGTGCGATCATATTATGGTCATAATATTGTCTAGGTCATCCAAACTTTGTCTATCTTGAAAAAATATTCCCTTCGTCATTCACGAATAAAACATTAAAGGGTTAATTATAAAATAAAAAAAAAACCAGCGAACTTTCAATATTACAAAAAATATCCC
This sequence comes from Rehmannia glutinosa, assembly GCA_016081115.2. Classification (NCBI taxonomy): domain Eukaryota; kingdom Viridiplantae; phylum Streptophyta; class Magnoliopsida; order Lamiales; family Orobanchaceae; genus Rehmannia; species Rehmannia glutinosa. The sequence goes on along the minus strand of CM071929.1, from coordinate 32,524,489 downwards.
CTAGTTTTTATTTTATCTAACATTTAAACACTTCATAAGCAAAAAATATTTCAAAATCTCCCTTCATATTTATAAAAATATTGCAGTTTACCCCTTAGTTTTAACACTAAATCAAACCTCAGGGGTATTTTTTATAATTTTAAAAATTGGTTGAGTTTTCTTGCAATTAGGTCAAACCTCCACGGTATGTAATTATCCCAACATTAAAAGTTTTCAGTGTGTTATTTGTTAGTATTCCAACACATTTGAAACACTTATTTGTGTTAGGATCATTATAAAACTGAATGGATGAATTTAAGAGAAAAATATCAATTTTATTTCACACAAGAATAGATTTACAGTGAGATTTACAAATTCACAAAAACTCTCAAAACTTCTCATTCAATCTCTCAAGGATTGACTTTGATCACTCTCAAGGATCTCTACTCTTTGTAACATTCACTCACAAGGAATGATTATAACTGATGAATGATGCACCTATTTATAGATGGATGTGGGAGGGGTAGGTGGTTGAAGCTTCAACAATGGTGGGCTTTTTGGGAGTTTCATACTTTCCTTGTCAAACTTGATAACCAAATTTTCCAAGTTGATGGCTTCTCGATGGAGTTCGAGGATGTAACTGGAAATCTAAATTGAATTCTTCACTATGTTACCTCATAAGAAATCCAACCTTTTTTCAATGATTCATAGTGACGTATATGTGGCCTAGTCATTCTTCATTGACGAGTGTATTTTAAAAAGAACTCCAATAAAGATGTTGATCGAAATTTTCACCAACGTAAATTGGGCAGGGTCTCCTATTGACCGCAAATAAACATTAAGGTATTGCGCGGTTTTTACGGGGAAAGTTGGTCATATGGAGAAGTAAGAGCAATGCTGAAATGGAGTTTCAAGCTATGACACTTGAATTATGTGAGTGAATGTGGATAAGAAGGTTTTTGAGGGAGTTAAAGATACCAATTGAAGAATCTACGAATTTGTAGCGTGACAAGCAAGTTGCTTTGAGCATAGCTAGAAAAAAACAAAACAAATGGAAATTGATCGGCATCTCATTGATGAGAAAGTTTTTTTTTTTAACCAAAAACGATAGCATAATATTTCAACTAAAACACATTTTTACATGTCTATCTGACAAAGCCACCTTGCACAATCAAATGTCAAGGGAATACGACTCTACTCCACAGAGTAACTGAAGACAAGAACTAACTTAACTACAAACAAAAACCGAACACCGAAAAACTAAAAACTCCCCAAGAGAGACTAGAATGCCACCCGCACTGGAAGACTAAGGCACTCCCCAAAGGAGACTACCAACAAAGACACAAAAAAGAAATGCACCCCGCACGAGCTACTTTCAAGATCGCAAGACAATCAATTTCGACTCGCCACAAGATTCGCCTTTCAACCGAGAACCACAAAACACCAACAAAGAAAAAGAAAAAAAGACACCAAATCTACGGAAAAAAAAAACAAGCAAAACAATGAAAAAATAATCACGCGAGATCGCGCGCATCTCCATCTCCCAAGGCTACCACCGCAACCCAACTTCACCACTCTCCGAAGACTCGCATCTCGCCGCCCACAACCGACTGCCAGAAGAACTCCCAAAGCTTGGGTCCGAGCAAAAGGAGAAAAACATCGCGAGGAGGAGGCTAGACTTGGCCGACGACCAGCCGAGGTCGCCGGCCGCCGCTGGCAAGCAGCAAGGAGGGGGAGGGGAAGTGGGTGTGGGCTGTAGTGGGAGAGGGAAAAAAGGAAAAAGGGATTAGGGATTAGGGTTTTACTATTCCTAGAGAGAAGAGAGAGGGAAATTGCTAGAGAGAGAAAGAATTAATTCTATCTCATTGATGAGAAAGTTGAAAACAAAATCATTGGTCTTTTGTACAAACCAACTCGCCTTCAAATAGCTTCTATCCTCACTAAAGCTTTCCCTCGGATTAATTTTGAATATTTAGAATCCAACTGGTAATGATAAACATATATTCTCCAGCTTGAAGGGAGTACAAAAATCTAAGATTTTTATGGATGAGATTTCCTGTTCCATTTTCCATGTTCCACTCTCTATTCCACATATTGGATGAAAGACACGCGTATAATTGTGATATCATATTGTATACGTGTTATTCATCCGATGCAATAGAATAGAGAGTGGAACATGGAAAATAGAACAGGAATAGCCGACCCAGACCCGACCTGTTTAATTATTCGTGTCAGAATCTTGAACCCAAACCCGGCATGCTTATTTCACAGGTAACCCGGATCCGACTCACTTAACCCGTTTAATAAAATTATTTTTATATACATTTAATAATTTTAACTGAATATTTTTTTAAAAAAATCAATCACTATCATACACTATTCGATCAATAAAAAATATTACAATTCACAACATACAAAAAGAAATAACATAATTGCATAAATAACATAACATACTAATCATATTTTGAGGACAATATTCAAAAATATATGCATAATAATAATAAATATATAATTAAAGAGGTTTTATCATTTGAGTTTTAAAGATATGTCTTGTTTGTTGTTTTTTTACAATTAATTATTTATTTAATTTTCTTTTAAATTCACAAACTGGTTAGATGGGTCATAGAGGTTGACCCGAATCCGACCTTTAATTGGCATGTTATTCGGTTCGACCCAATTTTGACCCGGACCCACGAAGTCCGGGACACATACCCATTAATTTCGTGTTAGGTTCAGTGTCCTATGCTGCGTTCGGATCCTAAATTGACAAATTCTAATTCTTATAGACTTATAGCTTTAAATTAATTGTTCTATCTTTTCCATAATTGCGAGATACTTGTAGTTAGTGGCTAATATCTTTTAATTATAATTTTCCTAGTTTAGAGGATTTGTCGTCGCATGTGAATAATCGACTTGATTTGTGCCCTACTATCTATATATTCATGTGTTTATTCCTTCAATAACTTCAACCTATTATATCAATGCCAAAGAATAAAATAGAAATCAAACCGCTAAGGCTCTAATTAGTAATTTCCTCTAAGCGGTTGGGTTGTTTCCCCAAGAACTAGTCACGTGGGAACATAAAATCTCAGTTATATAAAAAAAAGTAATTTCCCCCAAATATAGAATTGCAATAAACTTCCAAAAGTACTTTCATAGTGTAAGTGAAAGTACAAGCAAACCCCTAAGCCCAGTTGCACCGGAGTCCAAACCCACCAAACCGATACAATCTCGTGAAATGACAAGAAAGCCCATAGAAATTCACATAACCTCTCCAGTCTCCACCACTATAGGACCACTACGCCACAATTCCCAACACTATAAAAACACACACAACGCACAGTATATAAGCACACGAACTGCAAAAACCGCCACCACCCTCTCTCTATTCCTTAACTGCTTCTCTTCAGCACTCCAGGAGCAGGACGGTGAAGAACCCATGATTGGATAAGCAGACGGAGAAACAGAAATCATTGTAAAATAGTAAGAAAACAAAAATGGATTCATCATCAAATTTTAATAAATCTTTCATATAACCCGGCAACGCCGCATCTGTCTGTCAGGTCACTTTTGTATTCTTTTCGATTGATAATGAGTATTTTTGTTGTTATGTTCCTGTTCTGTTTGATGATTTGTCTGTGTGGCTTAAACCAAGATCTTTTTTTTTCCTTTTTAATTTTGGTGTGTGTATTTGTTAATTTTTCATTCAGGATAATGGGATTCTTGATTGATGTGGTTTTGATTCTGTACATCAATGTGAGCAGAATGTGTTTATTGATGAATGCAGCTAGTGGTAATGGAATTGATGTTTTATGGGAACTGATTTCATGTTCGAAATTGTGTTCCACTTCATATTCCATTCGTCTGGATGAATAACACGTGTCAGTGAGATATACATGAGTTGTTGATTGTTTAAAGGTATTTACACGTGCCATCTGAATCGTTGATTGTTTAAAGGTATTTAAACAATCAACAATTCAAATATATCTCACTGACATGTGCCATTCATCCATATGAATAGAATAGGAAGTGGAACACCAATTTGGAACATGAAATTTGAATTCGTTTTCTACATCAAATCTTTGGTTGTGTGAAATATGGTAATGTGATTTGTAATCAATGCATGATATGACTTTGGTAAATCATCGAGTCGATAATTTATTATCAATGTTATTATAGTTAACTTTGTCTTTGTTGTTCATATACATGGGAGCTGTTTTAATTTAAAGTAAATATGCAGGGTTTTTGCTGTCTTCAATGATAAATTGTGGAAAACTAAACTCTAACAGGAAGCGAAGTTCTAAAGAAGAAAAGAGTCCCATGAACAGGAAAGTTGGTAAGTTGATCAAAGGGTCTACCAACGACAACGACTCACGTTCATATATGCAAGAGGAAGAAATTATGAAATCTTCGAATGTTGAGAGTGAAAAATCGGCATTGCTTAAATCTATTAGTTTTATGGGGCCAGAGATTGCAATCAATGTAGGAAAACCAACATGGCCGATTATCAAGTGGGACAGTTTGAACCATTCTTGGATAGAACACGGTTCTGAGACCAACACGGGTTGCCCGTCGAAATTTTTGATAATGTGTTTGAACTCAATTCAGAGTGCTCTGCAGCAGCATGGGGACTTTAGTACTGACTGGGAACGACCTCTCTTCGCCAATGCGTGGGGGCTCGAGTTCTGGAACTCTTATACCAATGGGAAAGATGTAATGGAGACCAATGGAGGTGATTCAACATTAGAGAAAATTGCTTGGATAACTTCAACTGCTGCTGATACCATCTCAATGAAGGAGAAGGAGGGATTTTCATTTAATGGTCCTTTCCTTTTATATCTTGTGCCGTCACAAGACAAAGCTTACAAGGTTCGCACCATTCGCGACTTTTTAGCCCGTTTTCATTACTTTGAGACGTTCACACTGTGAATAGGATTTTTATTTTTTCTTCGGTTCTTATTCTTTACAAGAATGATTAAACGTCTTGCGAAGTGGCACCGACTAATATGACTTTCGGTATTCAATTGATTCTATAGTTTTTGTTGAATTCATACTGATTGAATTAGGCTTTATCTTGAAAATTGCATTTTTTTGTGCTTACATCATATGAATAACTTTTGTTATATTTTTGTGTGTTTTTTCTTGGCTTACTATGTTACTATTACAATTCAGTTTGTTTGTTCCATTGTATCACTTGCCTCGAAAGGATCATCTGATGTTGTTAGTTATCTGATTTTGCACGTAATCAGGTACGCCAAGTCTGCAAGTCTTTGGAAGTAGTTGGAATACATACAGTGACTTTGCATTCGGATGCTTCTATAGACCATCAAATTCACAGGTTAGCACCCCAACCATTTTTTCAATGTTTTTTAGATTTGTTCGTAACATTTTATTGGTAGTACGAAACCTTGTGCTTGCTACAATCCCCCAAAAATTGCATGAGTAGTTGTTCGTTGACTCTGATTGTTCAAATGTATAACTCTACGCGTGCAACTTATTGACAATATATTAGTGGCATTCTCTTTCAGAGGGTGTCATATTAGAAATCCTTAATTACTGTGACTCTGTTAAGTTGCAAGTTGTTGAATTTTATATTTCTATGTTTCTGTGTAGAACTTAATTGAATGTCATAATAATGTGTTCAATATATAAATATGGCTCCGTTTAGACTAGTATTCTGGTTGGAATATATTGTTTTCCTTGTTTATTGATCTAATTATCTAAATATGCAGTTTGAAGAGTTATGAACCAGAGTTTGTTGTCTCCACCCCTGAGAGGCTTTTGGAGCTTCTGTCCTTAAAGACTGTTGACATATCCGCACTTTCCTTGCTGGTAATTTTGATAAGTCTTCTCATTTTGGATAAACATTCCAGATTTATATCAATTAATTATTTTCCATTTCGTATATACTATATTCGTGGGATATCATACCTTTTGGTAGTAATTATGCAATTTTACTTGGTAAGACTTTTGGGAAAATCTTTTGGTGGCAAAAGTTAGGAAACCCTAAATCCCAATAAAGACCTCATCATATTCCTAGGTGATTGAGGGAGTGTTTGCAAACTATAAAAAAAGTGATTCTCAACTTCTAGATGGAAAATATGGTTATTTTTTGCATCTAGAAGCTGAGAATCACTTTTTTTTTGGAGTTTACGAACACTCCTTGATAGAGATTTGGTAAATATTGATTTGCATCGATGGTGAAGACATATTATCATTCGAATGACATTATTATGTTTGGAGAATTCCTTTCATTGTGCAGGCCGTGGAAAACATTTTATTGATTATAATTATGAAAGATAACTGGATTATTTTGTAATTAGGCCATATCTCAGAGGTTGTTTTTGTAATTTACCATTTTTCTTATTGTCTATAGGTACGATTAAAGTGTGCTTTTATTTACTTCGTACTTGCATTTTCTGATTTACATCGATAGCATAACTTTCATCTACTCCGTCTCCGCATAGTGATGCTTCTCGATGATTTTTTGTCTCCACAAAATATATAAGTATTCGTGCATGTGTATGAACGAATTCTCCATTGCAAACATTGTTTCAACCATCTTTCGAAATGAAGATGGTTATCTCTGCATTTCTCATGTTACTTATAGGGCAACAACCCTTTACTTGAGTTGTGTTTACTACTGTTTAATAGCTTATTACTGATACTTTTGCTCTATTTTTCGTGTGGATTATAGGTTATTGATGGACTAGAAGCCCCTTTTAAAGGCTCTTACTTTGATGCAATCAAATCCATACGGCAGTTCATCTCCGGAAATCTTCAAACTGTTGTTTTCTGTGACTGCATGAGTAATCTTGTCCGCAAGCTGATCTCTTAATACTTCTACTGAAGTGAAGTTGTCTGCTCGGCTTGCCATAAATATGTCGAGAGAAACTGTTACCGGTACGTTCTGATGCACGGGATTTCACTTTCGTAGTTGCATATATCGATTGCTAAAGACATTAATGAGGTTATTAGACTCGTTAATGTCTTCAGAAGGGATTGATTGATAAATACTTCTTCTCAATTTTGTTGAAGGGTACCATGGCCTTCTCATTTTTTTAGATTCTTAGAAGCAAAAATTTAATTTATTTACTTTTGGAAGAATTTTAATTAATTTTGAACACTCTATGATTTTGAAAATAAATATTATATTAAGTTATTGAGCTGGCTTTTTGTAAATTTTATCAAGTTACTGAATGTAACTTTTATCCTGAGTGTTGAATCTTGGCTTGAGATCTCATTTACAGATTGAGCTTGTGATTTCATGATTTCTGCATTTGGGAAAAACGTATTATGCATTTTAAGTAGGGATAATTACAAAAACAAAACCCTGAGGTTTAGGCTAGTTAGCAAAAAATCCAGATATGTTTCAAAATAACAAGAAGTTCCCTCAGGTTTGATCCTGCCTTAAATTTAAATGGGTAGTAAATGTGATATTTCTATAAATATCAAGGGGGTCTGGAATGTTTTTTGCTCATGAAGATGGAAAATGTAAGACGAAATCTAACCTCAATAGTTGTTTTGCAATTTTCAAACCCTGTGAGTTTTTCTATAATCAGCCCGAACCTCATGTTTTTTTTTTTCCTTTTTTAATTATCCTTTTTAATTTCTACTTGCCAAGAAAAACTCTTTTGTCATGTCAATATTTGAGTGAATGATATAATTACCCAGTCTTTCTGGAGGAGATACGATTTTGATAATGTTGTCAGCGCGATTTTAGTTGGTAGTTGCTCTTTTCAAAAATGTGCCTACATTTTTTATTATCCAAGCAAAAACTCAAATTATGGGCAGATTTATGATAAATAAACATTCTATTATTAGTTTCAATAGCATAAATATTACGTATTTATGATAAGAAATTTGGGATTTTTATTTTTTCTTGCTCTTAATATGATAGATATCATGTAACGATTACTTTCCCAATCGACCTTGTATTAATTTATTATATTATTTTTTACATTTTGTTAGTCAACAATTACAAATTAAAATAATTACATACGTTGCAACATCTATTAGCATCACGTGCTAGCAATTTAAACATTAGGATATTTTACTTTTCATTTTGTTTATTGATTAGTATTTCTTCCGATGCACAATGAAAAGAGGAAAAAAATCATAAATAAGAATTTACACCGTAGTTTAATTACAATGAAATTGGTTTTTAAATAAAATGCCAATTGATGATTAATATGAGTGGCGGATCAAGGAATTAGTAATAGAAAGTGCTAAGAAGTAAACATTTCACTAAAAATTAGACATATATATATATCTATATATATTGAAAAAATATTATATATCTAACAAATAATTACAAGACTATATTATTTCGCAATAAAGAGTAGAAACTACTTCCTAGGAGAAAAAAAAACATTGTGATATTTTAATATTAACAGTCAAATAGATATCATATTTTCAATATTATTTGTTTTCTATCTACAAAACTATAAGAAGTCAATAACTAAATAAACAGATAACTTTTTATTTTTAAAAAATAGATAATTTTCAATTTCATACATGACAATCGTTCGGGCCCTTAATTATTAAACATATGATCTTTTTAAACATATTTGATACTTAGAATTGAATACATATTCTCATAAATTATCAATACAAATAGTTAAATACAGTTTAAAATTAAAAGTAATAAAAGTAATGACATGATAAGTGTATAATTAAAAATTAAGGATATAAAAAATAGTCTAAAAGATCAAAAATATATTAAATTATATCATCAAGTCATCATGAAAACACAAAAAATTTAAGTTCTTTATTCTTAATTTTAAAATGAATTTAAATTTTGGGGTGGACTTGAGTTTTGAGTTAAATTTAGTGGGGGGCTAATTATGAATCATCATCATCATCAACTGCACCTTATCCCACTATGTGGGGTCGGTGGTGTGAAGTTTATAGTGTCAATTAATTGTCTAAAATTAGTTAACACTACAAATTCACACAAAAAAGCAAAGTGGCAAAGTTTTACGCCGGATGCCCTTCCTGACGCAACCTTCATACGAAGGAGAAATGAGATTAAATTCCAAAAACCATCATCATCATAGGTCTTTCCACTTGCATGGAAAATACGATGAGACGGCAATGAGTTGAGATAGTTGCTCTAGTCATGTCCCATTATATGATTGATATTGTAAAATCAACATGTACAACATGGAACATGACCACAAAATTATGAATAATATACAAATTACAGTACTAAAATGAATAATATACAAATTACAGTACTAAAATGAATTTCCTGTTCTCAAAATTGATATTAACACGATGAATGGTAAAATATAATTTACAGTTGAAATACAATATCGTGTAATATATAAAGTATTTTAATGTTTGAAATATCGGAAGCTTTACAAATGGCATGTGGTTGAAATTTGAACTCAAAATGTAGTGGAACTTACAATGACATATAATCCAAATTCAAAAAAAAAAAAAATATAGTTACACTCATAAACAATTGCATCTAAATATGGGTTCAAAAGTATAAGTTGAGGTAACATGTAGGTGACATGCACTATGCTTTGACTTCAATTACAGGAATTACTCAATAGCGGGTAAACTAAGACTATGATAATTAAAAGGGAAATTGTCATTTAAAGAAAGACCTATGAAGTATGCCGTTAAATGGTTCTATCGATGTTCTCATTTGCGCGTAAACTTATGACATGAATTTTTCAACGAACAATGACAAAATGTTGTTGCTAAATTTAATATATGTACAAGCAGTTCCTTTCAACATGTGTCTTGGATACAATCTATATATATATAAAAGCAAGAAAGTCTTCTAAATATAGCAAAATCCCGCCAAAATGTTGTTACCAAATATGAAAAGTTTAGGTTTTGTTTTAAAATGTATTCTCATTTATTAAAATATGAATAAAGTTGGCTTAATTAATAAATGGCGTGACTGTAGCCGCTCTTGGAAAAACAAAAGCACGTCTGTCTTGAGTATTGTATCTCATTTATAAATATTCTGACAATTGACTTTATAGGACTCCAAGCGTTACATTCAAAATTTGAAATATGTGTGTTGTCTTTTTTGAACACCACAAAAAATAAAGTTGGTTTGTTCTCTTTATTGGGGACCGAAAAAGTTGCCAAAGTTGGTTTGCATAACTACAATTAAATATACATTTCTTGAAAGCTAAAATAGTTTTCAAAATTTTTTCTTCTTACAAATTCTCTTATAAAGAGGCTTCATCCCATTAAAACACACACCATTTCGTGCAACTACAAAAACAAAAAATTCTATGGAATAGCTCAATTATTTACATCGGTTTAGTACCATAATGCTATGAAAATATTCTTGACACTGAGAATGCGATTTTGTTCATGTTTGCAGTGTACCTGCAATCTGCATATGACAATAACACAATTTTTAGACAATATTTTCAATGTTCTATCAAAGTTAAAGGGAACGAACTTCGAATATACTCATGAGGTATGTTTTTGAAAAATCATTTAATACATGGCCATACTTTTTGGTATTGAATTATGTCTTTTTTCTGCAGTTTTATCTATCCATCTCAATGTGAGGTTTTAGTTGAAGAACTCAAGGAAACCAACTATTTTCAGAAATTTGCAGAATTCATCTTAATGACGCGTTCTGATACAATAGAGAGGACAAGTAAGGTATGATTATAAAACTCATTTAAAAAATAAAATACAGCTATCATAAGCATAAATGTGTACAAATGTATATAAAACCTAACATCCATGTTTTGCACAACCACTTTCATTTCACTTTTATTAGCAAAATTACTGTGTACCTAAGATAAATGAATCTGTAATATGATTTGCATCCATTTGATACATTGATCTTTTAAATTAAAGCAAATACAAACAAATGCATTAACAATATGACGATATGAAAACCAAATCTACTGGAAAACTAAAATCTTAAATATTTTAGTGTGAAAATCTAAGCAGACAAATGAAACCAGAATTTTTATTTTTTTGCATATACGTAAATTAAACATAGGATAGACCTGTAGATATAACAGTTTAATTTAGGATTTAGATCTAAAACTTTGTTTTTGCTAATTATAAATGCCATTGGTATTATCAAAAACTAAATAAATATGTTTTAAAGCAAAAAACAATGACTTTTTAAAACAAAATAGTTCTGTTTTACGATTTAGGCATGAACAGATAAGATCTAATATTATAATAGTTTTGACACCAAAAAGAAAGTCCCAAAATAAATCTAGACGGATCTTATATGAAATAACAAGTAAAGATCTGAAGCCCAAACACAACTAATTAACAATGTTCGATTCTTAGTTTTTTCTTTTTTGTCATATACTAAATCTCTGATGCACATAAGAAGGGAATAGTGTCCAGATTAGATTTTTTTTGTTCGTAATAAATCTCTGAAAGTTTATGTTTGCTACGGACGTATACGAAGTCGCTAAAACCATTCAAAAACTAAAATACAAAAAATAAGAAATTAAATCATTTGAATGCAATCTTTCAGATCTGTAATAAAATAGTGTAGATTTGAAAATTTAGAGTTTGCTTCCTGCATAAATCGTAAAACAGTTATGAAAAAAATGTTCAGATCATGACTATCACTGATAAGGCAAATGATTGTCTGGGCCGACCTGATAGGCCCAGGACATTGGACCGACCTGATAGGCCAGGACATTGGACCGACCTGATAGGGCTAGGAGTGTTTGGGCCGACCTGGTGATACCGGGCATTGGGCAGAAATGATGAGGCCCATAGCCTTAGGACGGTCTGTTAAGCGTTAGATAATGGGCCGATCCGTGGAGGCTTACAGCAGGAGATTGGTATAGGGCCTGTCAACTTGGGCCAGCCTGTCAAGGCCTGAGTTCAAATTGTTGTGTTGAGCCGACCTGTGTAGACGTGCTAAAGTTGAACATGACTTCAGAAGAAGAGGTCGGTTCGGCCTATGAGATGTATGAGACAGGATGCCTTGTAAGATTTAAAGGGTTTTGCATCAACACAAAGGGCCGACGTGTTCTGATAGATCGGAGGTCTGGTATTACAGGCGTAAAATTAGGGTTTTTAATGAGATCCGATCCTAATCTAATGATGACTCTGACACCAAATCGTAACGAATCCCGGATTTTACGGAAACCCTAATCCGAGCTAAGGTATAAAAGGCCCAAGCCCAGGTTCATTCTAACCTAATATCATTTTTACTGTTACATTGCTTTTTTCCCTCTCTAGTCTTTGCCTCCTTCTCACAATACTGACTTAAGCATCGGAGAGGGTACGCCGGAGCCCCCCTCCGGCCCCCCTTTGTGCAGGTTTCGTGGTGGTTTTCGTCTGGAAAGGTGATCGGCGGGAAGAAGTAATTTTTGGGAGTAATCAAGTGGCGCCGTCTGTGGGAATCATTGAGCAGAGACGTGAGATTCGAGTTTTGGCGATGGAGGAGGTTAGGAGAAGTTTGGAAGATGATTTGAACCGTACGCCGCTGGGAGATACTCCGGGCGTAGTCACGCAGGAGGATGTTCCACCTCCGCCCCCACCACCCCCGGTGAACGGCGGAGGGCAGCGGGTGCAGAGGACGGGAGCGGATGGACAGACGCCTATGTCTGGGGGGAGTATAGATTTGAGTCCAATGTTCTTTGAACAATTGGGTGGCTTCATCACTAGAGCTGTGGAGCAGACGGTGGAGAGACGCTTCCACCACCAGCTCCACCGGTGGTCCCCCCTCCGGTGGTCCCTCCTCCTCCTGTGGTCCCCCCTCCTGTGGTTCCTCCGGAGGTAGGAGAAAGAGGTCGGCGGCCGACTATGGCGGAGGAAGACATTCATCAAGGCGGAGCATGTGTTCGAGGACCAAGATTGGTCGGAACAGATGGATGACCTTCACCGTGAGGTGCGAGATATTCGTCGGAGAGTGGGCTGGAGTACCGGGAGCGAGCTGCGATTCGGGTGAGGCGGAACACCCTTCTCAAAGAGGTAATGGCGGATGAGCTTCCGCCTCATACCGAGCTCGAAGCTTGAATATGATGGTACCACGGATCCGTGGGACCATCTTTGCCGTTTTGAGAACGCCGCTCTACTACTACGCATTCACGGACGGCGTGATGTGTAGAGTTTTTCCTACCACTTTGATGAAATCGGCTCGGCGAAATGGTTTAGTCACCGCCCCGGCCCGTCGAATTTTGATGACTTTAGCTCGGTTTTCCTTAACCATTCACGAGTTGCGTAAGTACCAAAAGCGCCCGACCTGTTTAGTATCAAACAGAGAGAAGGGGAAGGACTTCTGAGCTATATCCGAGAGGTTTACAACCGCAAAATTGGAGGTGCCGTCGGCTAGTCCGAAATTTTGGCCAATGCCCTAGCTCGGGTCCGAGGATGGGGAGTTCTTTGAATCATTAGTGATAGAGCACTGCTAAGACATTTGACGAGCATAGCTCGGGCGGAGAAATATATAAACCTGGAAGAGGCGAGAAAAATGAAAAGAGAGGAAGGAGAGAAGAGAAGAGACAGGAGGGAAGATCGGGAAGACAAAGTACCGCAGAAGAAGCCGAGGTCTGAGGCAATGGGGGGAAGGCCGAGGTTTGAGAAGTATACGCCTTTGGTTATTCCTCAGGGCGAAGTGCTTGTAGCTATTGAGAGGCATCCCGACCTGAGATGGCCAAAGGCGCACGCAGAGGCACCAGTAAAGGCGAAATGTAAGGAGTTTTGTAGATTTCACAATGAGTATGGGCACACAACAGATCGGTGCACACACCGAGGATGAGATCGAACGGCTCATTCAAGCAGTCACCTCGGGAATTTGTGTACATTGACAAAAAGGAGAAAAAAGGGAATATAAGAGGGATAACCTAGGGATATCATCAACCTCGGCGAGCCTGAGCGTAGGGGAGGAGAGGGAAGAGCTACCTCCACCTCCGCTCCCACCTCGGCGTGAGGTCATCCAGATGATTGTTGGAGGGCCGGCGGAAGGAGATTCGAGGCGAGCTCGGAAAAATTATGTGAGAGCGGCAACACCGTCGGGTGCAAGAACGATTGAAGGTGGAACAGTGCCGGTCAAGGGCCGAATATCCAATTTGGACCGAGAGGATTGCGGGGTATTGTGACACCTCACAATGCCCTTGTGATCACAAAATGACGATCTCTAATTATGATGTGCAGGGGGTATTTGTAGATACTTTGGGAGTTCAAATGGATATTCTATTCTATGATTGCTATAAGAAGATGGATCTCCGTGGTCGGCTTGGAGACGGTGGACACGGCGTTGGTCGGATTCGCCGGAGGGATGATCCAACCAATAGGTATGATTACTTTGCTGTCTCTTTGGGTAATGAGCCTAATCGTAAAACTAGAATGATTCGATTTTTGATAGTTGAGGCACCGTCCCTCTTATAATGTCATGTTGGGTAGACCGGCACTAAATGCCTTCCAAGCAAAGGTGTCGGTATACCATCTAAAAATGAAATTTCCCGTGGGAGAGAAAGTAGGGAAGTCGATGGTGATTAGTATATGGCTAGAAAATTGCGTAGAAAGTATTCGAAGAAGGCGAGAAAGGGGAGTGCTTTTGATGATGATAGAAACAAAGACAAGTTGGTTAGGTTGGGCGAACCAAAGGAGCATGTCCAGCCCAATGATGAAATGATGATGGTCGAGCTAGTGCCAGGTGACCCCGATAAGGTCACTAAGGTCGGGAAGGAGTTGGTGATGAATTAAGGGATGAGGTGGTGGAATTTTTAAGGAGTAATGTGGATGTATTTGTTTGGACAAATGGAAGACCTGGTGGGAATAGATCCAAGCATCGCTGAACATAGGCTTAATGTTAATCCATCATATAAGCCGGTAAAACAAAAGAAGAGGAACTTCGGTCCTAAGAAGGATACTATAATTAGGGCGGAGGTGCAAAAGTTGTTGAAAGCGAGGCACATTAAAGAAATCCAATTTCGAATGGCTATCTAATGCGCAAGTTGGTTCAAAACGGAGGACGATTGGCGCATGTGTGTGGACTTTAGGGATTTGAATCGTGCTTGCCCTAAAGATTATTACCCATTGCCCCAAATTGATCAGCTGGTGGATTCGACGTCGGGATGTGAACTGCTTAGCATGATGGATGCATCACAGGATATCATCGGATCAAAGCAGCGAAAAGACCAAAAAGGGTATGCTTCACCACCTCTTTGGTACCTTCGCTATGTAGTAATGCCGTCGGA
Organism: Rehmannia glutinosa; assembly: GCA_016081115.2. NCBI lineage: Eukaryota > Viridiplantae > Streptophyta > Magnoliopsida > Lamiales > Orobanchaceae > Rehmannia > Rehmannia glutinosa. Next base: position 32,509,340 of record CM071929.1, on the reverse strand, counting down.
TTAAAGAATGCGGAGCCACATACCAAAGGTTGGTGGATAAGATGTTTGGGGAGCAACTCGGCAGAACATGGAAGTGTACGTAGACAATATGTTGGTCAAAAGTATAAAAGCTATGGATCATGTGCATGACCTGGCCGAAACGCTTGACACCCCGAGGAAGTATAGGATGAAGTCGAACCCCAAAGTGTGCCTTTGGGGTCGGTCGGAAAGTTTCGGGTACATGGTAACGGAGAAAGGAATAGAGGCCAACCCGGAAAAGGTCGGGGCCATTAGAGAGATGGCACCACCTCGGGATGCCGAGATGTGCGATGTTTAACAGTCGGCTAAAGGCGTTGAATCGCTTTATTTCACGCCTTGCAGAGAGAAGTTTGCCCTTTTTAAGGTCTTGAGGAAAGCCAAAAAGTTTGTTTGGAATGAAGAGTGCCAAAAGGCTTTCGAGGACTTGAAAAATTACTTGGGCGATCTATCATTGCTAACTAAGTCGTTGCACTGGGGAGCCCCTATACCTCTATCTTTCGGTAGGGGAGCAAGGGGTTAGCACGGTCTTGATCGGGAGAGAGATCGGTTCGAGGCCGTGTACTATGTCGAAAGTTTTGAGGAATGCCGAGCTGCGATATGCGGAGATCGAGAAGGCGGGTTTGGCCTTGGTGGTGACTGCGAGCATTCATGAGCCCCATGTTTGTCTTTTACGTAAAACGGCGACACGAATATGAGTATGGGAAACCACCCTAGGAGTGTTTGAACAGAAATTCAAAATATAAACCTAGTGGAAGCATGTCTCGAAAGGTCCCAAAAAAAAAAAGAGAACAAAAAAAAGGGAGAATGAATACTCCTTGACTTCTCATTCCAATAAAGTTCAAGAAGCTTGGTTATATGACTAGTAAGCTAACTACTATGATCCATTGAGTTCTTGTATTTTCATAGCATTATTGAATTGAAGTTGTTCATAACTATCAATATTTGTGGCGTGATGATTTCAAGTCTCAATAATGCCTACGATATTACGGTCTTTCTTGACAATGATCGCTTTGCAAAATAATTTTTCATTGAATGGTTAATTCGGGTTGAGAAGGCTAAGAACTTGACTGCTTGTGTTCAATGTGTTGAAAAAAAAAAAAGAAAAAAATTTTTGTGTTGTGAAAAAATTTTTCGCCTTGAGAAAGGGTTTAACTTAAATTGGGAATTTCTACGGTCCACAAGACATGAGATTTTATTAAAAGAGGTTGGTTTTTGCTTAAGGGCTTACGGTTGTATTTTTAACTTGTCAAATTACAACAACATTCTAGAGGGATTTACATTCAAACACATTTCTATCTCTTGATTTCTTATTTTACAAATCTTCCTTCATTTTTGCAATTTATAATTTGTTTTCCTTTTTCATCAAACAAAAACTCTGAAAATTGTTAGATTAAATAACAAAAATACGGTAATTATTAGTACTTACAATCCTCGTGGGAATGACACTCGGTACTCAATAATCTATACTATAAAACGATAGGTGCACTTGGCTACGGTTTTAAAGGTAGCTTTTGAGCCATCAAGTTTTTGGCGCCGTTGCCGGGGAGTGTAATATTAAGAACACCTTATTTTTGTTAATTTAATCATTTTTTTTTATTTTCATCAATTGTCTTTCTAGGTATCTATCTTTGTAAGTCTTGGATTATACTTATCCTCCTTGTTTACTATAGTGCATGCCTACTGCGTCGCCGAATTTGGAAGCGAGACCGCCTTAAGCAACACGGAGAGAAAGTATTAGTAGTACATACCACGAGGAGGATACTAACGAAAGCAAGGATCCCGATATGGCGGATGAACAACAAAGAACCATGTACGACTACGTCAAGCCATCTATGGACGGCACATCGTCTAGTATCGTAAGGCCCACTGTTGCATCCAATAATTTCGAAATCAAACCGAATGTCATTCAAATGGTGCAACAATTTGTTCAATTCGATGGCCTACCTGGGGCGAAGATCCAATAATCATATCGCGAATTTCCTTGAAATTTGCGATACATTCAAAATAAATGGGGTCTCTGATGATGCCATCCGTTTACGCCTATTCCCATTTACTCTTCGGGGGCGGGCTAAACAATGGCTAAATACTTTGCCAAATGGAACGATTACAACGTGGAACATCATGGCCGAAAAGTTCCTTTTGAAATATTTTCCACCGGCCAAAACTGCACGATTGAGGAATGAAATCTCTTCATTCACTCAAGAAGATGACGAGACCTTGTACGACACTTGGGAGAGATTCAAAGTATTGTTGCGGAAATGCCCACACCATGGCCTACCTATTTGGATGCAAGTCCAAACATTTTATAATGGGCTACTTTTTCTCGCAACAAGACAAATGATCGATGCAAATGCCGGGGGAACTCTTAATAACAAAACGCCGAAGCCGCCAGGATTTGATTGAGGAATGGCCATGAACGGCTACCAATGGCAATCCATACGAGGTAAAACTAACAGTCGATTGGTGTGTATAATGCGATCTCACGGTAGTTACGCTCGCCGCACAGTCGAAGCATTGACCCAAAAGATCGACGATCTAGCGGCTCCTAAACCACCACCACCACATGTTTTATCTTGTGAAACTTGCGGAGGATTGCATAATCATCGGACTGTCCACACACAATACCTCACGCCGAACATGCTAATTACGTTGGGAATCAAGCGAAATTACCCAAGTAATCCTTACAAAGAACACATATAATCCTGGGTGGCGACAACATCCTAATTTCGGTTGGGGAAATCAAGGCCAACCACGACCTAATCCCAATCCCGATCTACACACGTCTCCCTGGTTTCACCAAATCAAGGTAAGCCTAACTTGGAAGATCTTATAACAAAGTTTGTGCAATCAACAGATACCCGATTCCGGGCGGTGGAAACATCCTTGAGAAATCAAGAGGCATCTATCCATAATCTGGAAAACCAAATAGGCCGATTGCGAAGATGATTTCGAAAGGCCACAAGGTAGTTTGCCGGGTAATCTTGAGCCAAACCCAGGAGCATGTAAAGGCAATCACCATCGATTTTCCACATGAGCATGATTATGCCAATGCCGCCATGCGAGAAATACGTGGAGGATGACATGCCCAAAGAAAATCTCATGAAAAAGGAGGTTGCGAATACAAGCCCAAGATCCCTTACCGGAGTATAACCGAAGAAGATAGAAGGGATGACAAATTTGGTAAGTACCTTGATTCTTTCAAACAATTACATGCCAATAATCCATTTGTTGACCCTCATTCAAAGCATGTTAGGGATCTTAATGACATCATTCCTAGTGAAAATAAGCTTAATAAATTATCAAATGTGCGATTGAATGATAAATGTCCTTCCAATGAACTACCACAAAAATTTAATGATCCAGGAAGCTTTATTATCCCTTGCACAATTGATGGTTTACTGTTGATAGATAGGCACTAGCCGACTTAGGAGCTAGTATCAACGTGATGTCTTATGAAATATTCAAGCATGCGGAATTAAGTGAACTTAAACCTATTAGGATGGACATTCAATTAGCCGATAAATCGATTAAACATCCTAGAGGTATTGTTAAAGATGTGCTAGTTAAGATTGATAAATTCATATTCCCGATTGATTTTATTATTCTTGACATGCATGATGATATAGAAGTTCCCTTAATTCTAGGGCGTCCCTTTTGGCTACCGCTAAATCTCTCATTGATGTGCATGATGGAAAGCTTACTTTGAGAGTAGGGGGTGAACAAGTTATCTTTAAAATTCCTTTGAGAAATCCTATAAATGATACTTGTTTTCCTATAAACTTGATTGAGACAAGGATAAATGATTCTTTGCTTGATATGTCTTCTAATAAATCCTCGAAAGTATGTGATGTTCAATGTGCAAAAGTTTCCACGATAAATCCCATTTTGAGAATAACATGCGAGAAAAAATAGGACCATGAAGGTCAATTGTTCGAAAATCGATACGGTGGCGATGTTGTTCAAAGAGATAAAATTTTTCATAAGTTCAAGGCTCGCCCGATTAAATCTTCACATTTAGGTGAAATGGTCCAGCTATATGACGTTAAAGAAGCGCTACCCGGAGGCAACCCGATGTTTGTGTGCAATTGTTTTCATTCATTTTTATTTTTTTAATTTTATTTTCTTTCAAAATAATCACAAGTCCTTAGAGTCATTTTCAAATCAAAAAAAAAAAAAAAAAAAAAAAAAAAACTCTTGAACATCTTCTTGGTTGTCCTAATTGGGAATATTTGAGATTTCACGGTGTTCGAGTTGTGTGTTGCTTAACTTTGATTAGGTATGAAGATGCCGTTGAAGGTCCCGCACCAAAACAACCCAATGATCACTCAACACCGATTCCACTATTGTAGTAAGGTCGTATTTTTCTTTTTCCACTTCTTTTATATCATTCTAGTTTCTTTGCTTTTTTTTTTTTTTTTTTTTGAGTGTGTTGTGTGTGTTTGTCCATTTCTTTCTTTCACATTGAGGACAATGTGAATCATAAAGTTGGAGTGGTGGGTACAATAACATTTTCGGAATGCTTGTATGCTTGTTTGTGAGAGATATGATTTTTTTAACAAATTGAATGTTTGCTAGTCAATAACTTAGCCCCAATTATACCTACATTAACTTGTTAATTTGTGTTTTCAATGTGAAGCAATTGATTGTCTAGGATAGATTGACGTGGATGCAGGCAAAATTTTGATGAGATTTCTAACACCAAAAATACTTTATGTGTTAAGGCATATACGACGATACCTAGCGCTATGAACGTCTGAGAACTCGTGATTTAGTAGTGGTTAACGAGTTGTTAAACCAAGCTTGCGAATAAAAAAAAAAGAGAGAAAGAGAAAAATGAAAAAAAAAGAAGAAGAAAAAAAAAATGGACCAATCGAGGTTATACTCCTCTATTTGTTGTTGCTTAGTAACTAGGAGCATTCATGAGCCCCATGTTTGTCTTTTACGTAAAACGACGACACGAATATGAGTATGGGAAACCACCCTAGGAGTGTTTGAACAGAAATTCAAAATATAAACCTAGTGGAAGCATGTCTCGAAAGGTCCAAAAAAAAAAGAGAACAAAAAAAAGGGGAGAATGAATACTCCTTGACTTCTCATTCCAATAAAGTTCAAGAAGCTTGGTTATATGACTAGTAAGCTAACTACTATGATCCATTGAGTTCTTGTATTTTCATAGCATTATTGAATTGAAGTTGTTCATAACTATCAATATTTGTGGCGTGATGATTTCAAGTCTCAATAATGCCTACTCGATATTACGGTCTTTCTTGGACAATCGATCGCTTTGCAAAATAATTTTTTATTGAATGGTTAATTCGGGTTGAGAAGGCTAAGAACTTGACTCGCTTGTGTTCAATGTGTTGAAAAAAAAAAGAAAAAAAATTTTTGTGTTGTGATTTATTGAATCCCTCTTTTTGATATAATGTTTTGCTTGAGGACAAGCAAAGTTCAAAGTTGGAGGTGGTTTGATAAGGGTCTTTTTATGCATGTTTTATGTGTATATTTGAGTAGTATTCGAGTTATTTTATTGTTAGTTTTATAAATTTTTGATTGTACATAGTTCATATTACTCCGAGGTGCTTTTATTGATGTAGATTGACCATTTGGGGCTAATTTTGGTGAATTTCGGACCATGGATTCATGTCAAAACATATCGGGAGTTTAAGGATGCAAAAACGCCGAAATTCCAAGCCAAACGCGCGTCATTTCGGGGCCTTTTTGGTCCAACACGGGCAGGGGTCGGGCAACACGGCCGTGTTCCGCGGAGCTAAAAACTCGATTTTTTCGCACAAAATGTTCCTCCCGACACGGCCAGGCCGTGTTCCCCAACACGGCCGTGTCGAGAGACACGGCCTGGCCGTGTTGGGGAGCACGACCATGTTTCCCGAGTCCCCGTGTGATAAAAACAAAGACGGCCCGGCCGTTCGGGCGACACGGCGTGTCCGGACCTCTTTTTGCAACTTTTCTTTGCGGAATTTGGGAAAACTCACCAACCAACCCATTTTGGCCACTTTTGTACACTTTTAACACCCTACTTTGCTGAAACATGTCTCCATGTCCCGTCCCTCATCACTTGAATACAAGAATTCACCAACCAACAAGGAAAATGGAGGCAATTGTTTAACAAAAGAGAGTACTATCAATGTATTGGTTGCCTATAAAAACCAAGGGTTGAAGTTGGGAGAGACATTCATTAGATACTCAGGAAATATTCATTGTATTCACTTCATTAAGTAGAATTGGGATCAAGGGGTCTTGGAGAAGAAAGCTTGGGGCAATATTGGAGAAGAAGGCTTGGAGCAACATCATCAATCAAGGAAGAAGTCCATTGAGGTTCTGAGAAAGATAAGTACACCATGTCTACAACACTTAAATCTTCTTGTGTAATTTACTCTTTTGTCAAAATCATGTGTAGCTAAACTCCTAGTGTTTGAATATAATGAACTCTAGAATGGATTTGTGATTAAGGTGTGTATGTTTTTAATAAAATCTTCATATTTTGTGTGATTCACTTATATTATGCTTCGTTCATTCGAATTGATATATGCGCAATATTGATTTGAAGTTTATTTTTCATCCGGAAATCGAGAGATTCATGGTGAAATAGAACCTATATAAGTGAAAAGAGTTGCATGCAATCCTAGATATAGGACGACATAAATCTTCTCGATTAGGGTCAAACCTAATATGGGAATTCACAAATCGTTATAATGCTGTCTTGGGGGTTTTAACTAGAAAGAGATTTCAGTTAATCAACTTGAGATTAGAAGTTTTTCGCCTTGAGAAAGGGTTTAACTTAAATTGGGAATTTCTACGGTCCACAAGACATGAGATTTTATTAAAAGAGGTTGGTTTTTGCTTAAGGGCTTACGGTTGTATTTTTAACTTGTCAAATCACAAAAACATTCTAGAGGGATTTACATTCAAACACATTTCTATCTCTTGATTTCTTATTTTACAAATCTTCCTTCATTTTTGCAATTTATAATTTGTTTTCCTTTTTCATCAAACAAAAACTCTGAAAATTGTTAGATTAAATAACAAAAAGACGGTAATTATTAGTACTTACAATCCTCGTGGGAATGACACTCGGTACTCAATAATCTATACTATAAAACGATAGGTGCACTTGCCTACGGTTTTAAAGGTAGCTTTTGAGCCATCAATGATATTGGATTTGAGAACAGATCGGCCATCAAAGCTCAGGCTTTGGCAGATTTTGTTCAAGAATCAACTAGAGATGATAGCAGTGAAGGAGCTTGGGTGATTTATGTGGATGGTTCAGTAGGGAGTTCGGGATGTGGTGCTGGTATTGTTTTGATCAGCCCGCAAGGGATCGAAAATGACTTTCTTTGTGAGGTTGGAATTCAAGCTATCTAATAATGAGGCGAGTATGAAGCATTCATCGAGAGAATGCAAATGGCCATTGAGATGGGGGCTGTTAGGATGGTAATTTACATGGACTCTCAGCTCGTCCATAAACAAGTTATGGGAGAGTTCGAGGTGAGGGAAGAAAGGATGAAGAGGTATGTTGAAGCATATCGAGCTTTAGAAGGAAGAGTGAAGGAAATCAAGATATGTCAGGTCCCGAGGGAAGAAAATGGTCGAGCGGATTTTCTGGCAAAATTGGCCAGTTCGGCCTTGGAGAATCAAGCTAAACAGATCACACTTTTGGTAGCAAAGGAAACGGCACTGGGGTTGGAAGTCGGAGAGATTGAGGAAAAAGAGGATTGGAGGTCGGCTATCATAGCTTACTTAAAAGAAGGGGTCTTACCAACAGATAGGCGTGAAGCAGCTCGACTGAAAATTCGAGCGACACGTTTTTGCATTATCGGGGATAAGTTATATAAGAGAGGCTTCTCTATGCCTTTGCTGAGGTGTTTGAGTGGAGAAGAGGGTACATATGTGCTCAGAGAGATACATGAAGGTTGTTGTGGGAATCACATGGGAGCAAGAATTTTGATGAAAAAAGTCCTTAGGGCAGGGTATTTTTGGCCTTACCTGAAAGGAGAAGCAGAGAAGTTGGTGAGAGCATGTGAAAAATGTCAGATCCATGCGCCTTTGGTACATCGACCGGCGGAAGAACTCATGACGATGAGCTCGGCATGTCCGTTTGCAAAATGGGGAATTGACATTGTGGGTCCTTTTCCTCCGGCTTCAGGTCAGAGGAAATTCTTGATTGTGGCAATCGACTATTTTAGCAAGTGGGTGGAGGCAGAACCTCTTGCTAAGATAAATGAGGATGCAGTAATGAAATTTATTTGGCAAAATATAGTGTGTCGGTATGGAGTGCCTCGTGCCTTGATATCAGATAATGGGACGCATTCATGGGGGTAGAAATCCGAGCTTGGTGTGAGGAAATGAAGATCAAGCAAAACTTCACTTCGGTGGCTCACCCGCAGCTAATGGGCGGTGGAAGTGACTAATAGAATTCTTGTCCAAGGATTGAAAGCTCGGCTAGAAGGCGGGAGGAGCGTGGGTTCGGGAGCTCGATTCGGTGTTGTGGGCTTATCGAACTAATCCGAAAGAGGCCACCGGCGAGGCCCGTCAGCCTTGGTGTATGGTATGGATGCTTTGTCATACCGGCGGAGATCGGGATGGAAACACATCGGGTTCGATTTTGATGAAAATATTAATGAGTTGTTGATTCGAGAGGCATTGGATACGATAAATGAGAAAAGGGAAATGGCATTTTTGCAGATGGAAAAGACACGAGGAAGGATTAAAGCAGCTTATGACAAGAAAGTAAAGAAAAGGGCCTTCCAGGTTGGAGATTTAGTTTTGAGAAGGTCAGATGCTAGCAAAAACAAAGGGAAATTGGATGCGAATTGGGAAGGACCACTTCGGGTGGTCAAGGTACTAGCAGGAGGGCGTCGAGCCGAAGAGATCGGAGGTCGAAAACTCCCGAGGGCTTGGAACAGTTGTAATTTGAAGAAATATCATTCCTAGAATAGAGAAATATCTGATGTAATCAATCCACTCGTTTTGAATGAAATGATCCGCTACCACACTATGAGTTCGGAAAGTAGAAAAGATAAAAACTGACAAGTATTTGGAGCTCAGCTCGAGCTAGTCTCCAAATACTTGGGGCCACGAGGCCATGCGAGGAGCTCGGCTCGAGCCAGCTTCCTTTGAAAGAAGACAAATATTTGGAGCTCAGCTCGAGTTAGTCTCCAAATACTTGGGGCCACGAGGCCATGCGAGGAGCTCGGCTCGAGCCGCCTTCCTTGAAAGAAGACAAGTATTTGGAGCTCGGCTCGAGCTAGTCTCCAAATACTTGGGGCCACGAGGCCATGCGAGAGAGCTCGGCTCGAGCCGCCTTCCTTGAAAGAAGACAAGTATTTGGAGCTCGGCTCGAGCTAGTCTCCAAATACTTGGAGCCACGAGGCATGCGAGGAGCTCGGCTCGAGCCACCTTCCTTTGAAAGAAGACAAATATTTGGAGCTCACTCGAGCTAGTCTCCAAATACTTGGGGCCACGAGGCCATGCGAGCTCGGCTCGAGCCAGCCTTCCTTGATAAACCGACAAGTCTTGGAGCTCACTCGAGCTAGTCTCCAAATACTTGGGGCCACGAGGCCATGCGAGGAGCTCGGCTCGAGCCAGCTTCCTTTGAAAGAAGACAAGTATTTGGAGCTCAGCTCGAGCTAGTCTCCAAATACTTGGGGCCACGAGGCCATGCGAGGAGCTCGGCTTGAGCTAGCTTCCTTTGATTAATTGACAAGTACTTGGAGCTCAACTCGAGTTAGTCTCCAAATACTTGGGGCCACGAGGAACACAATATGCCAATCTTTTTTGCTAAAAAAAAATTAAATTACAAGAATAGCAGACAAGAGATCGAGAAAGGAAAATGCGAAGAAACTTTATTGATCATTCAAAATAAATACAAGTACATGAGGGAAAATTACAGAAGCAGAACTAAACTCCTAAGTAGTAGGGGGAACATTCTCGGTGTTCAGGTCATCCATGGAGATGGTCACATCGTCTATGAGAGCGAGTTCAGATCGTCATCCGGGATATCCTCGAACTTGACTGCGAGAAGCCGAGAGAATGACCGAGCTCCGGAGCTTGTGAAGGACCGGCCGAGCCGGGAGGCGGGGAGTGGAGGATAAAAGGAGCGATAAGGACTCTATGAACTCCTCCACAGAGCAAGGTTGAGACGCTCCGCCTCGTCGAAAAACACGGCCTTTGGGGTCCGGGCAGAATCCTCCGGGGACCTCGGCGATCGAAGGGCGGTAGTGATACCGCGTTCCCGAGTTGAAGCTCGGCCTGGTCAAAAGCAAAGCCATAGTACTCCATGGCGTATCTGAGAGAGAACTCGATAAATTCCTTAGAGCTTAGAAAGGCTTGCTTCACCCTCTCCCGAATGGCCTGAACTATGGAAGAGCCCTCGGGGGAGGTGAGGAAACTTTGCCGACCGGCTTCTACGCCCTCAGCTCGGGCTTGGTCGGCATTGACAAAGACATCCGAGCCGAGATCGCTTAGCTCGGTCTTGAGGTCGCATTATCGCCCTCAAAGCCTTTATTTTGGCCTCTGAGAAAGCCACTGTAGCCTTGTTGACCTCTTCCCCGTCCTTATACCGGCGGTTCTCCTCTAGGAGTTTAGTCTCCCGAGCTTTCAGCCGGATGACCTCCTTCTTGGAATTGTTGAGCTCAAAGACTTTGGGAAGGATCGGCAAAGCCAACCCGAGCTCGGGAGATCGGTCAGCGACCAACCGTCGTGCCTCGGCCTTGGAGTGGTTGAGGCGGAATGAAGTCACCACTCAAAGATCACCGAGTTTCTCCATGGCGGTTCGGTCGGGGTTCGGCCAGTTGCCCTGAACATATTGGATGGCAAAGGTTCCATCGTTGTTCTTCAAGATGGAATTGCCAGTGAAGAAGGTTTGATTGGGTGTATGGATGGGAGTGCGAGAGAGAGAGAGAGAAAGCGGGAGGTGGGGTGTTCTTCGCCTCTTGGCAGCCCCCTGTCTTTGGTGCCGACGGCGACCTCTTGGGAGGAGGAGGTCGGAAAGAAGGTTGAGCTCCCGGGCCGGTGAGATCGGCCATCACGTAATCGCAACCGTATGCAGTCGCCGAAGTGGAGGAGGTCGACCTCCAAGGCGTGGGGGGCAAGATCGGATGAAGGAGGTTGTGAGCCGAGCAATGGCTTGCTCCTCATCATCCAAAATGGCAACCATCTCATGCCATAAACATATCTGCACAAAGAGGAAAGATTAGCTAGTGAGAGAATAAAATAAAGAAACTGCAAAAATGACAATTACCAATATCACAAGGCAAGGGAGCCACGATGGGGCTCAGCTCAAAGTAGTACAGGAGAGAAGGGGTTATAAGGCGAGAAAGGTCGTACTTGACCAGGGTGAGTTTATTTATCTGAGCTTGGAGATCGGGAGACCGATCTCTGGGGTTGTGTTTGCATCGGAGCGGAAGGGTCCAGGTCCAAGCAATAGGAAACCCCCAAGCTCGGGGGGAGGAAATAAAAAATATTTGTCCTTCCAGAATTTGTTAGAGGAAGGATACTTGCTTAAAAACTGAGCATCACCTCGGGAGGTGATGTAGAAGAGGCCCTTGGTGGTCGAACTCTTTATTTGAAAAAGGGCGAAGAATAGGTCCAGAGTGGGTTCTATATCTAGGTACTTAGTCAAAATTATGAAGCCGGCTAAGATGCGGAATGAGTTCGGAGCCAGCTGATTCAAAGGCACCCGGGAGAACTCAGATACCCCGGCCATGAATGGATGGATAGGGAATCGGAGACCTCCCTCTATCTGACCTGCAAAGAAGGCCAGGGCATTGGGTGGAGGTCGGTTAGGTCTGGCCGATCGGCCGGGTAGATGAAGTTTGAAAGAGGAAGGAATTTGGGCTGTCCTCTTAATGGTCTGAAGATTGGGGGCTGATAAGGTAGTCTCCTTGAAATCGTGAGGATATACGGGCAAGGGACCCGAGCATGGAGTTCGGATCTCTATGGTGTCAGAATCACGGCCTGAATCAGAGCTAGATTCAGTCGCGTCGGGGTCCGATGGGCGGACCCCGGTGAGGGAAAGTGGTGGAGGAACAGAGCCCGTCGTCATCGCCCACCGTTCTAAGTCGGCGACAACCGCGTCCGACGGTGTTGAGTGAGAGGAAGAGGATGCCATATTAAAAGAAAAGAAAAACTGGAAAGAAAAGGGTTACTTACTGGATAGAAATATGAGGTTGAAGGAGGAAAGTAGTCTGGGATGTGGAACTTTTGAAGCTTATCGGAGCCTGGAGAATTTCACGGGAAGAGAGTGTTTGCCAAGAAACGCTCCGAAATTTGAAATGTGGGAAAGTGAAAAATGGAGGAGGAAGATGGCTTTTATAAGTGGAGAGAGAAGACAAAGGGTGCCTCGATTTTCGAGGAAATGATTGACGGTCTACGAGCGTCGGGAAGCCGAAAAGATGTCTTATCAATCAAATCCGCGTGTCGTACTTGAAAAGCCAAGAGTCGGCGGAAAGTGAAAAGCACAAACCCTAAATGTTAGGTCGGGCCGGCTATGAGCAACTATGGTTGAGGTGCGATCAACCCATAGTTGGGGGAGGAATTGATAAGGGCAAATGATTATCCAGGCCGACTGATAGGCCCAGGACATCGACCGACGACAGCCCAGGACATCGGACCGACTGATAGGGCTAGAGTGTTTGGGCCGACCGGTGATACCGGGGCATCGGGCATAAATGATGAGGCCCATAGCCTTAGGATGCCATTAGCGTTAGATAATGGGCCGATCCGTGAGTGCCAACTACGAGAGATTGGTATAGGGCCCGTCGAACTTGGGCCACTGTCAAGCGCCCGAGTTCAAATTGTTGTGTTGAGCCGACACTGTGTAGACGTTCTAAAGTTGAACATGACTTGAAGAAGAGGAGCGATTCGGCCTATGAGATGTATGAGACAGATGCCTTGTAAGATATAAAGGGTTTTGCATCAACACAAAGTAGACGTGTTCGATAGATCGGAGGTCCGTATTACAGCGTAAAATTAGGGTTTTTAATGAGATCCGATCCTAATCTAATGATGACTCGACACCAAATCGTAACGGAATCCCTGATTTTACTAAACCCTAATCCGAGCTAAGGTATAAAAGGCCCAAGCCCAGGTTCATTCTAACCTAATATCATTTTTACTTTGTTACATTGCTTTTTTCCCTCTCTAGTAATCAGAATTTTCTTTGGTTTGATTATTCAGGCATTTGGACATATTTTTAAATGTTTGTCCAACAATCAGAAAATGATTGTTGGACAAATGTTATAACCATAGTCCATATAAGCTTTTTCATAATTTAATGATAATGATTTTGTTTTTAGGAAAATTTAATGATAATGAATCAATTAGTCCAAATTTCAGATTTATTGATTTTTGAAAATTTATTTTTTCTTTTTAATTTTTTGTTTGGCATGTTTTTTTTAAAAAAAATTCAAATGTCATGGATAATTATTTTACAGAAAATGTTGATTTTAAACACTGAAGGTTCTATCAAAAGACTATTATATCTAGCACCAAATTTTCCTTTGTATGATATCACAAACCATATGGTTTTTGGAATGTCATAATCATGAAATTTCTTTTTTACTATATATACAGACATTCAATAATAAATAATAAATTATTCCTTTTGTGGAAATTACATGATTTAACGAATGTTGGAAATTCTCCTTGCTCTTTGACCCATGCCATGTACATAACCAAAAATGGAATTAGATGAAAATCCGCTATAAGTTAATGTAAACAAAAAATATATTAATTTTGTATTATTTTGCGAACTTTTTGTATCTGTTTTTTTTTTCTTTGTTATATATTTTGCTTAGTAAATAAATTTCAGATAAGACTTTTTTAAGATACGATATGAATCAAACAACAATTTAATAGAATTTTTCTATTGTTTCATTATTATGTTAAATCAATGTGAATAATAATTAAAAAATAATTATTGAAATCTATCCTGCTAATAGTATATGAAATTGATATGATTGAGTTGTATATTTTTTTAAAATGTCTATTAACAAAATTTTGATTATTTGTTATACATTGAGCTATAAAATTTATATTTTTAATGTTCAATTTTTTTTGTTAAATTTATAATCCGTGTAGGATACTTTGTTTTAAGCTTTAAATCTAAACTAAATATTAATTTCCACTTCCCTTAAAAAATTAAATTTCGATTTTATTTAAAATAATTTGTTTTTTATTTATGCAATATGTTATTTTATGTGTACTTTGAATTATTTTTCAATTTTAATTTATATGTATCAATATTTGTTTTTTACTATTTATTAAAATTCTAGACAATGCAATAATTGAAATATTAAAAAAATTTATAATATAATCCGTGCATCGCACGGGTGGACTGCTAGTTATACTAATCGGTTCTTTGCCTGTAATACGAACAAATTGTTAGAAGAGGTATGAGGTTATCCTAGGAAAGCCTTTCCAGCTTATAAGAGAAAATCCATTAACTTAAAACTTGAGTAAAATTGCAAATGAGGTGAGAATGATGATTTGTACTTTGGAACTTGGGCTTCATGGGCCTTTGATATGACTCATGTCTCTTGAACTATTTTGTCTCTGTGGGCTGATATTAAATGTATTGGACCACTTAGGTCTTGTGTGGTAATGTTTTCATGGACTATTTATTTTTATTATTTTTGAGGAAATGTTTTGATTGACTATTTCTAGTTTTTAGTGTTGGAAAATAAATTTTGAGATTTTCGTATGAAAATTGGAACTATATCTGGATGATTTAAAATGAGTATTGTGTAGGTTTGGAAATGAGATTATGTTTGGTTGAGTAGTTTTGAAGTAGGATTTTATATATATAATAATTTGAAAAATTGATAGTGGTTGAATATTTTAATTGAATATATAATATTATATTTTGTAAGATTGTTAGTGGTGGGTCTCATTAGATATAAATGGTAATATTATAAGTAGATAAAGTTGATAATGGAGGGTCCCACATATATATTTGGATAAATAAAATGAGAATAGTGATTGATAAATAATGTAGGATAATGTATACGGTGAAAATTGAAATTATAAGTTTGAGCCTATATAATTAATTGGGCTAAAATTGATTGTCTTAAAGAATTTATGCACACCAGCTGTGTTATGTCTTCTAAATTCCAACATGTTTTAAGAAAAATTGAGTTTCATCGAAAATAGTGTATGAATTTTGTAATTTATAAAAAATTGAAAATTAATTAAAAAAAATGGTGTAGGAGCGCCCACACAGCCACACTTATGCCTTGTTTGTTTATGTTTCCAATGGCCTCTTTCCAGTTTCCAACTATACATAAAAGTGGAATCATGTTCGTTCATAAAATTTCCAATGGAAATCATCATTTTCATTTTCTATTTTTCACATAAAACAACATCTCAAACCTACCATTTCTATTCTCAAACCTATACACTATCATATATCACTCATCATTACTTATCAATCATTATTCTCATATTTTAACTCAATTATATACGCAGGACCCACCATTATCAACTTTATCTACTTAAAATATTACTATTTTTAAATTATAACTATCTAATAGGACCCACCAACTTAATCTTACAAATATAATATTATATATTCAAATTAAAATATTGAAGTGGACCCCACCACTACCAACTTTTCAATTATTATATACATAAAATAATATTTCAAAACTACTCAAACCAAACACAATCTCATTTTCAACCCTACATAAAACACATTTCAATTCATTCATCCAAACACAATCCCAATTTCCACACGAAAACCAATAAATTCTCAAAATTCTATTTCCAACTCCAGAAACTGGAAATGGAGCATGGAAACATAAACAAACACGCCCTTAGTTTTTAACGGGTTTCATGAATACCCCACAAATACAATTTTGTGGGATACTTGCAATATTATGTTAAATTTGCCTTTACTTAGAGGACTATAAAAATAATTTGTATGTATGTATGCCATCCGTATAAATAAAGAAAGTGGTTATCCACTACAGCCCAACTAGAATGGAGACTTACGAGTAAGGACCCACAAAATCTTTTTCATGAATTTGGTAAAGTAGCGATTGATAATCAATAGCTTTCATATCAGTTTCAACAAATAAAAAATTTATGTTATTAAAAAATTTAAGAAATAAGGTGTAATATGATGTTAAAAGACTTTAAAATTATTGACTTTAATTTTAAACATGCAAAAGCCAACATCTATAACGACAAATCAATTATTTTCATTGTATTATCGAATCAATTCAACAATTACACGCGTATTTATACAGTCAAAACTTTCTTAATATCATATCAATTAAGTCGTTGGGGAATACTTTTGTCACCGACTCACCATGACTTAATTTAGTTGGATGAAACATAAAAATATACTAACTCTTAAAATATTATATATATATATACATTTGATGTGAGTAGTTATCATATATACACAATTCATAATTACATAATCAAATATATGTACATTTTCAAACATCTAGTATGGTGATTTGGAAGAATGATTATTGGCGAATGTGTAAATGATAAGTCGAAAACATTTTTTTTTGATAAATAAGTCGAAAACTTTTTATTACTTGTTTTTGACCTTTTAATATTTTTAAAATATACACCCTTAAATTTGACCATAAACTGTCAAAAAGTGTCCTAAAAGATTGATAACATATAGGGTGTTCCCGTTTCCCATGCCATGTCCCATCAAGGTCCAAGAAGTGTACTCCTGTCCCAAATTTGACCAACATTAAGTTGTGGCATTTTTTTAAATGGACCATAAATTCTAACTATGTACAACTGAGAGAAAGTTTGCATAAGATGTTGAACCTAAATATATATGATTAAAATTGAACATTTTACATTACAAAGACTTATGAAAACCAATTTTAGTTTGGTAATGACATGACCTCTATATGTCATATTATAACACCCTTTGACTTTGTATATTTTAGTTTAACATCAAAATTAGCATGAATTAATGGTACTTATACTAGATAATGTTTTACATACTGTTAAATCTCATTATTTTGTGTAGAAATTCATTTAAATTAATTTTTTTCAATTAGAAATCGAACAACATTCATATTTTAGCATTTCTCTTCAAAATTTATTCACTTAAAATGCCTAAAAACCATGTTTTGTCAAATGCTCTTAAAAATAATAACTCATGTTACTTAATTTATTGGTACATACTAGAGCAACACCCGTGTGTTACACGAGATTTGTCCAAAATTAAAATTTTAGCATCACAAATTTATTTGTAATAATTATAGTAGATCCAAAATACTAATTAGAAATATTAAAAAAATTCAAAATTAGAATAAAGTATCATACAAATAGTTCTTCAGATTCTGAAAAACTTCATTGTAAACTACACTATATATTTGTTCTGTTTTCAAGTGTGGCGCGCGTCTTTGTTACAATAAAGAATTTTCAAACCACTTATACTCTTAACTCTCGATATGGCCACATAAAGTTGGTCGTAAAATTATGATAAAATTCTTTGTATTCGGGATTATAATTTATCTTTTAGAGTTCACTTAAAATGCCTAAAAACCATATTTTGTCAAATGCTCTTAAAAATAATGACTCATGTTATTTAATCTATTTGTATATATTCCTAGATTGGGAACCTTACCACTTTTTTTTCTAATCTTATTCCCCACCTCTTTATCTTTGTTATTGTTTTTATTTTTTTGGAATCCTCTCTCTTTTTATTCACGATTTCCTTTTCTCCTTTATCCTATGTATCCTTCAAACACGGATCAAGTATTTTCTATCCCAACCTAATGCCTCCAACATAATGATGATTTAGTTGGGAAAAAATCATGGCTATACTTAACAATAAATTACTCAGAAAAGCTCAAATAATACGAAGATTTTTTGTTGTAGTCGGAAAAAGAAGTCCGGCTCTTCTTAATATATATAAAAGGTTAAATTGCAATTTTGGTCCACTAACTATACTTCCTTTGGAATATTGGTCCACTTATTTATGGGTTTGCAGAATCGCTACACTAATTTTTAATTTTGCGCACATTTAGTATAATTTTAGCCGGAAATGACAATTTTCGTCGGAATGTTACACATGTCAGTCACATGACCCCTTCAATTTGGGGATTTTCTGATTTCTAGTGACCAGTGCTTATGTGGATAGAGAGAGAATACAATTTGAGTGCTTAGGTGGAAAACAAATGCCATGTAGACGCCAATTGTGGAGATTTTCTAATTTTCACATTTTTTTGTTAATTATACAAAAAAATATAAATAATAATAAAACTTTTTATTATTCCTTAATGTTATTTTAATTTCTTGACACTTTATGAATAATTTACAAATGTAATTCAATTATAAATTAATTATTCAAATTATAGATCCCTTTCTATTCAAATTAACAAAAACCTTCCAAGATCCGACTATGAAACCCACACCTTCTTTATCTTATAGATCTGGAAAAGGTGTTCGTGGTGGTTGGCAGCAAAGACATGTTCGATGTTGGTTTCTTGTGTCCATTCTGCCTAGTGGTGGTTTAGTGGTGGGGATACAAATGGTTGGGAGGTGGTGGTGCAAATTTGGGGAAGAAAGATTGACAATGGTGCTGCAATAAAAAGGGCGGACGATACGGTGGTGGTTCAATTTGGGGAAGAAGATAAATTGGAAAACAATATATATAATAAATTAATAAGAAAGAAAATAAAAGGAAAAAAGAAGATAAATTGAGAAAAATATATAATAAATTTATAAGAAAGAAAATAAAAAGAAAAAAGAAGTGAGACCATTTTCTCAACATATTTTCCAGATGGGATGCCCTACGTGCCACCTCATCCAAAATTGCCTGAAATTTGAAATCCCCAAATTTGGAGACACACTGTAATACAAATTTCTCGTCTGTAAATATTATAAACAAGAAAAAGTAATACAAATAAAATATATTTGAATCAAATGAAATAAAAGGATTACAATTCCTAATGATCCTCTGATTCTTCTCTTCAAGATGATATTTGAATATTCGAAGGTAGATTCGTCACTTGATCTCCTTCGAGCTTGAATTTGAGCCGGAATAACGTTAATTCGAGGGTTTGACAGCTTAATCCCAAATTAAAACGCTGGATTTGAGTTGAATCCGCGATGAACGCCTTGAATCGCGCTTTGAACACCGTGGACTTCCTCGGATTTGGGACTTCTTGATTTGAGAGAATTCGCCTCTTGCTTAGACTTCTTCTCTAGGATCTTTTTTTGTGTCTATGAATTATGAAGAGGGCCTTTATTTATAGGTGTAGGATGAGAATTCTTGTCATAATTGTCGGATGAAACGGGGCGATTTGATTGGCCGATCATGATTTGTCTTGCATATCTTGCCATAATCAAAAGATTGTGATTTGATTTGATTTGACTTGATTTATTTACCAAAATATTGGTAATTCACTTCCTTATTTGCCTGATCTTGTCTTGATGGCCAAGATTGAAGATTGTGATACTTGACAATATTTGGTAATAAAATTTAGGTGTCTACACACACGTGAGACTCGCGTGCAGTATTCAAGCGAAAATTGAAATTTCCGACGAAAATTGTACTAAATGTACGCAAAATTAAAAATTAGTGTATCAACTTTGCAAATCCATAAATAAGTAGACCTATAATCCAAAGGGGTATAGTTAGTGGACCAAAATTGCAATTTAGCCTATATAAAAACTGGAATTAGAATGAAAGGTATAATCCATGCATATTTATATGTTTGTTCTATAAAAAGTGTTTTTTTCAATTCTTAATTAATATTAATTTTTCCAATCCAATTGGACTTTAGAAAGGAGTGAATCACAAAAAATGCACTAACTGAAATATGATTTTGGGGGTGAGTTCAAATTCAGATCCGTCTTAATTAAATTCATCCCGTCTTGATTTGTACCCCTTTAAGTCTTTAACCGTACACATATAATTAATTTTTATTATATATGTACTTATGTGATATTACTTTTAGAATATATATTTAGAAAGTTAAGTTTTATATTTTTATTATATTAAATTTATCATCTCTAGCTACACTGATATTATCATAGATTCATAAAATGCTCTCTTGCTTTCCTAAATATCGTTAGCTCTCTCTTTGGCCAAAAGTCAAATTAACAAACATTGATTTAGCAAAATGCAAAGTTTTGGGAGACATCTTTCCACTAGTCCTATCTGGAGTAGTAAAAAATAAGAAAGGATTAAATTTGTATGTCAGGATGCACTAATTAATTAATTAATTCAATATCCATGTTTATGTTTACATGGGTGCATAAAACGTGTAGTTTAAAATACAAAAAGTGACTATCCAGTGTAGTTGGGATAAAATGAAAGTATGCAACATGGGACCCGCAAAATATATCTTTTAATTTTTATGGATGAGAAGTTGGATTACAATTATGTTTAAAAGTTTTTACCAATTATTGTATAAAATTTTCTCTCCAGCAAACTCTAGCCGCTTTCTTTCTCTTTTCTTCTTCCATCGTCTTTCCATTGTAGGAGAATGTGGAAAGTCATATCTCCTTTTTTTATGATAGTTATCGAGTCTCCCTCATAGGAGTCCATGTCCTTAATAAATGAAATTTCTTCCTCTTAATAAGTGGTGTTATGTCTCACATGGGGTATTTCGTGCAGAATATTTTGTCGTTGTGGTGCTTCTCACTTTCGTATTGTGGGCTTAGAGCATTTTCAAAGTTTTACACTATTGTTGTGTGAGTTTAATTTTAAACTATTTTAGAGAAAATATTTGTGGAATTCAAGATTTAACTCCAACAATCAACTATATTTCACTCTAAATTAGAATATTTTATTTTTATTCTTTATTATATTGAATTAATATTTATTAGAATTTAGCATATATATACATATTTTTATATTTATGTTTAATATTTAATTTTATTTACTATAATTAAGTATAAATATAATTTGCATTAATTTGAAATTATATATAAATCCTTACGGAGTGATAGTTAATTTGAACAAAAAATTAACATTTCATAAAATATTAATTTACAAAAACATAAAACCCAACATAATATAACAATTAACAATAAAATATTGATTTATAAAAAATATCACATGATAATTAGGAACATAATATATTAATTTACTATTATTAAACAAGAAATAAGAGAGTTCATCAAAAAAGAAAAAAAAAAGAAATAATAGAGAAGCAAAACAATAACTTAAACAAATCTAAATGTCAAGAAAAAGAAAATATAAAATAAGTTTGTTTTAGCATGTGAACAGTCCCCGCTAGATGTAGTGGCTAGTGGAGTACTATTCATCTTCCCCAATTTGGCGTGAAGAATGTTTGATAAATAGTTTTATCATAATTTTGATGATTTTGTTTTTATATCAAAACAATGGTTTTAAAGGTTGTCCAAATACTCCTAAATGATTTAAAATGGTTTTAATATTTTCTGGAGTATTTCTTCAAGTTTTATTTTAGATAAAATTGGACAACACTTTTAATGATTTTATGTTTATAAGTTTTTACTTCAAAGCAAGGTTCCTAAATGTTGTCTAAATACTCCCGATTGGTTTAAAATGTTTTTACTAAATTTTTGGAGTATTTCTTGAGTTTTATTTTCGACAAAAATCGGACAACATTTCAGTCTCAAGGTCAATCGGTCGCCGTATAGGGCAACCCGTACCTGAAAGTTGTGCAAAACAGAAAACTTCATGTTTGCAGAAAATAGTGAGGGTGACCGGTCACCCTATAGGCGCGACCGATTCGTCGAACGGTCGACCCATAGAAGCTTAGGCCGTGCACTGGGGTTTGTTCAAAATTGCAAACTTCTCTGTATTGGTTTTTTGAAGAGGGCAACCAGTTGGACCCTAGGGTGACCGGTCGGACTCCCCGTCGACTGGTCTCTCTGTGTAATTTTTGTGTAAAATTCATTTCAAACTTATCCCTGTGCGATCGGTCGCACATCATTTTTGACAGCAAACTATTCGTTGAGTTTGCAGACAGCTTTTCCTTAAATTGTGGGATTGATTTCTAACAGCTATAATCTTGATTTTAATTGCAATTTTTTTGTAGATATCAGATTCCAAGAGGAGCCTATCAAATATCAACCATCTCCTATAAATAGAGGAAGATTTGAAGCACAACTATAAGAGAGAACGACACAACACAACAAGATATACTCAAGCAAACACTTGGTCTTCTATTGTCATTATTCTTGTTGTAATTTGCCTAGCTTATCACTTTCATATCCTTGAGGTCTAGGCTATTCTTGATTACACTTGCACTCAATTGTATAATTCATTATCGAGTTATAATCTTGAATTTTGGGTTATCATTCAACACAAGATATCCTTGTGAGTGTTCTTGTGGTAAGAACACACTTGGGTGATCTAGGTGTTAGGTGTAAGAAGATTGTGGTAATCTTCTTGTTGAGGTGTTGAAGAATTTGGTATTCTTCAAGGTTGAAGATTGTGGTAATCTTCACAAGGTCTTTGTTGAAGATTGTGGTAATCTTGAAGAGAGATTGTGGTAATCTCAAAGGTGGTGTTGAAGAAGAGTGTGGTGCTCTTCAAGGTGTTGTTGTAAGTTGGTGTTGTATTAATTTTGGTAATTAATAAAATCTTTTTTCTTTTTGAAATCCATCCCGGATATACTGGGGTGGTAGAGGATTAGGCACTAGGTGGGTTGAACCTCTATAAATCGACGCGTGTTGTTTACTTCCCGCACCTTTATTATTGTCTTGGCTTGTTTTTGTTCGAAAAAGAAGGCGAAATCTAAAAGATGGAGATAATCTATTCACCCCCCTCTAGATTATCGTAGCCGCTTGGACTTACAAAGAATAATGTTGGGTTGGAGAATGTTTTCACCACTGGTGGATTTCTCTATTTTTGGGGAGCATTGAAGATGCTCTTTAGTGCAGAACATTTAAATAACTCATTATCAGAAGATTAGTGACATATGTAGGTTCATGATTTGTCCAGCTTTTTGCGATTTTTTTAGTCTACTGGATCATTTAGATCTGTATAGCTTTAAAATATTTTCGATCTGTATGTGTTTATGATTCTGTAGGTCTTACGATTATGATCTTTGATATCAGTTGTAAGCTTCTTTCTTTTCTCTTTTTCTTTTTTTTCCTTTTTACTATCTGAAACCCAAAATTGCATTTATTCTGTTCATTTCATAAAAACAAAGCCTTTTTTGGGTAAACGGTTAACATTTTGTACAATTTTAAAATTTATAATTGACATTTCACGTTCTATTATACAGAAACTAAATATAATTTAAATTTCAAAATGATAAAAGTAATAAAGAAATATAGCTATTTTTTTTAAAAAAAATTATATCACTTATACTCAAAAGTCTAAAAGAAAAGTTTCAACTCAGAAATACTTAAAATATAAATAAATTTGTTTGAGAATGACAACCAACGAAGCCGTGAATTATTATTTAAAAATAAATTAATACTATTTAACATTTTCCAAAAATTTAAATATGTAAATGCCAACACCCTTAGAGCAACTCCAACAAAAGAACCATCTAGCCAGGGAGCTTAGTCTACTTGGCCACCACAAGAGACTTTAAGTCCATTGTGGGGTGGAGGTAATGGGTTCAAAACCCTAATTCATCTTTACCTGGGAGGATCGGATCTGATTGTACGTCATCAAACCCTATGACAACGATGAGAGACCGGGATTATTGTTCTCAGGTATAGTTAAATATAAACCTAGAAACTGAGTTATCAAAAACCAAAAGAACCAACTTCATTATTTTTTTGTGGTCCCTATCATGCCACATCACTAATTTTTGTTTTTTTTTGAAAACGAAAATCCACTAACTCAACTCAAAGTAAAAAACCATATTCATTGTATTTTTTAGTCCTACAATCAATCCACCAATCTTTTATTATATTTCTCTCTCCCTCTCTTACACAGAAACAAAAAATAGAACAACTCTATTAGAAAAGAATACTTCCTCCGTCCCATAAAGATAGGCAATTAGAACAATTCACGCAGATTAAGAAAACATAATAAATATAATTGAGATTATAATTTTTTCCATAGTCTTCCTATTTTGCCCCTGCATTAAATGGTGATATATCACTATAATGTAGTACTCCAAACTATCTTGAAAAAATAAAATTTGTTAAAAAAAGTGAATTAAATAGGGATAATTTAGTCTATTATTATATAATTAATAATCGCAATAAAGAAACAAGTAACATACAAAAAAGGAAAAATGATCTATCTTTTTGGGATAGAAGAAATATTAATTAAATTTTTGTTTTTGTGTCCAGGATAGCAGATGAAAAACACATTATTGGAGTTGCCCTTTCAAGTTATTCTTGGGTTTTGTGAATGTCAACATCTACATTTACAAGAGCCAATCATTATTTATTGTCCCATATGTTGAATGAAGCAAGTTCAAGTGCCCAATAAATAAATCTTCCTCAAAGTTAGGATCTTTTCTACTATCTTATCAATCATTTTAGCTCAAACATATATAAAGTAATAATTATTAAAATATTGAAGACACATGGACTAAATCATTCTTTTTTTTTTTACTTGTCATCCAGAGTACACAAGTTTTATATTGTACTATCTTAAATCTTTTGCCCGCGGAATATTCCATTGTATCACATCATTATTACATCAAGTGTACGCGCGACACTTGCTAAAATTGTTGCACATTTTCATCCAAACTTTGTACGATTTCTCACATATATTATATTTTAATTATCTTTTTCCTATTAGTCATCCACGGAAATATTTGTATATTTACTTTAATGAAATATATTAGTAATAATTTTTTTTAAAATTTATTATATGTAAACATTCTTGTTGAATTATCATTTTAATAATTCATAAATTAAAATAATATTCCATTGAGATTTCTTTGTTTTTTCACAAAAAAAGAAAAAAACGTATATGATCCGATCATCTTATTTTAATAAGTTTTTATTTCTCTGAAAAAGTTATCAAACACTTTAAAAGTTCTTATACGCTTAGCTCAGTCAAACACCTCTCAATAATAAATTAAATTAGCTAGGAACAAAAAGTTAAACGACAATGTTAATGATACTAAATGAGAATGGTGGCAGGAACAAAAAGTTCGAAATAAAGAAAGAAATTTTTTGAGTGACAATGAGCAAAATATGTATAATGGTGATCATACTCAATCATTGTAATAATATTATAAGATGTTTTGAATAACCTATAAGTTTAGCTTAGTCAAACACCTCTCAATAAGTACTACATGAAAAAATTAAATTAGCTATGAACAAAAAGTTAAATGATAAATTTAATGATACTTATTAAATGAGAATGGTGGCAAGAATAAAAAGTTCGAAAAAAATGAAGTAATAAATTTCTTGAATTATTATTGTTGACATTTAGTAACATATGTATAATGGTGATTCAGAGAGACATACTCAATCATTATAATAATATTATAAAATGTTTTGAATAACCTATGAGTTTAGCTCAGTTCGCTCTGAATAAGCACTACATAAAAAAAAAATTAAATTAGGTGGGAACAAAAAGTTAAAGGACAAAAGTTAATGATATATACTTATTAAATGAGCATGGTATAGCATGGACAGCAAAAAGCTCAAAAATAATAAAGAAAGATTTTTTTGAGTTATTATTATTGAGAATTAGTAACACGTACATGTGATTGAGTGAAACATACCTAATTACTTAATCATTGTAACATTTTTTTTTGAGAAATTGTAACTGTATTTATTATATTATATTATTACTATAAACGTACCAATAATTATCAAATGTGATATGTAATTATTATATGGTTAACTATCAATTGTGACAACTTATACATAATTTTTATTACTGGTAAATTTTGTTAATATTATGAGTATGATAATAAAACAAAAACTTTAATACTTCTTATGCAGTATTTGTTAGCCAACACGTAAGTTTTATAATTTTTTTGTGCCGAAAAAAGCTTTAGGAACCGTAAAATTTACAAATACCCCCTTATTGTATTACAAACACCCGCTGTTTGCTAAATGGTTTTATCATGATTTTGATGATTGTGTTTTTATACCAAAACAATGATTTTAAAGGTTGTCCAAATACTCCTAAATGATTTAAAATGATTTTAATATTTTCCGGAGTATTTCTTCAAGTTTATTTTCGACAAAATTGGACAACACTTTTAATGATTTTGTGTCTATGTGTTTTCACATCCAAACCTTGTTTCTAAATGTTGTCCTAATACTTCCGATTGTTCTAAAATATTTTTACTATTTTTCGGAGTATTTCTTGGAGTTTATTTTCGATAAAATATTTGACAACACTTTTGTTTTGAGGCCAACCGGTCGCCCTATAGGCAACCCGCACCAAGAGTAATGCGTTGAAACAGAATTTGAGCCTGGAGTGAAAAACAAACAGGTCGACCGGTCACCAAGGCGTCGACCGTGCCCAGATGTCGGCCGGTGCTGCAAGTTTTTGTTGAAACAAAACTCATATCCTTCACTTCTTTGAGACATGGACCGGTTGAGGCATGGGGTGACCGGTCGAACCCCACGTCGACCGGTCGCCCTATGTAAAAATGACGTGTCATTTTTTGAACTTATTCCTGTGACGACCACGGCCGCCTTTAGTTTGACAAAGAAAAAATCGACCGTTTGACACAGACAACTTTCCCTTAATTTGTGGGATGGATTTCTAACAGACTCTTTTCTTCAATTGTCTTGCAATTTTTTTGTAGATATCAGATTTCAAGAGGAGCCTATCAAGTATCAATCATCTCCTATAAATAGAGGAAGATTTGAAACACAACAACAAGAGAGAGAACAACACAGCACAACAAGATATACTCAAGCAAATACTTGGTCTTCTATTGTCATTATTCTTGTTGTAATTTGCCTAGCTTATCACTTTCACATCCTTGAGGTCTAGGCTATTCTTGATTACACTTGCACTCAATTGCATAATTCATTATCGAGTTGTAATCTTGAATTTTTGGGTTATCATTCAACACAAGACATCCTTGTGAGTATTCTTGTGGTAAGAATACACTTGGGTGATTTAGGTGATAAGTGTTTCAAGAGTGCGGTGCTCTTGAGGTGTTGAAGAATTTGGTATTCTTCAAGATTGAAGATTGTGGTAATCTTCAAAGGTGCCATTGAAGAAATATTGTGGTAATCTTCAAAGGGAGATTGTGGTAATCTCCAAAGGTGGTGTTGAAGAAGAGTGTGGTGCTCTTCAAGGTGTTGTAAGTTGAGTTTGTATTAATTTTGGTAATTAATAAAATTCTTTTTCTTTTTGAAATCCATCTCGGATATACTGGGGTGGTAGAGGATTAGGCCCTAGGTGGGTTGAACCTCTATAAATCGACGTGTCTTGTTTACATTCCGCACCTTTATTATTGTCTTGACTTGTTTTGTTTGAAAAAGAGGGTAAAATCGAAAAGATGGAGATAATCTATTCACCCCCTCTAGATTATCGTAGTCGCTTGGACTTACAAGTGGTATCATAACCAAACTCTTTGGCAAGCTCGTTTCATATCGCGAGTGAAGAGGAATGATCGTCGCTTAATCTGAAGCTTAAGCTCATCTTACCGCACCTCCACCACCAAGCCACCTCTATTTGATTCCAAAAATTTTATATTTTGGAAAGAAAGAATGGAATGTTATCTACAAGGTTGCGGATTCGATATTTGGAACATTTTCATAAATGGAGAATCTATTTCGATGATAAACACACCACACACCTCCAAAGGCCTCAAAGAGCTAAATGATGAAGAGAAGAAAATCATCTCCTTAAATGGTAAAGCTCTCAATATTTTATTTTGTTCACTTACTAATTTGGAATATGAACATATTGTAGGAATTCGATCGGCACATGAAGTATGACAAACATTAGAATCCATCTATAGAGTATTTGCAAATGAAATGAGTCAAACAAAAGCATCTATTTCTCAAAGGGATACAAGTTCAAATCTAAGGAACAAGCCTTTTACAACTTCCAACTATGAAGTAGTCGAACAATGTTTTATGGGCATCGAAGAAGAAAACGAGGTATGTCTTAAACCCTCTACTTCATATGATATTGTTGTTCAAAATGATTATAGTGATTTACAAAATGATTTTGATGATCTTCAAAATGAATTCCAAAATTTACTTGTTAAGTACAAAAATTTGAAAAAGGAATTCAATGTTTTGAAAAATGAAAAGGATAGTTTATTTACTTCCTATGAATCACTATCATGTGCTCACACCACCACACTTGACAAGGTTAGAAACCTTGAAAAACATAATAGTACTCTTGTTGAGGATATAAATTGCATGAAAAATAATTTATCAAAACCCAACTTGAGTACCAATAAATTGCCCAATATTGTGAATGTTAATGGTTGTGATAACTTGAAAAGTGAACTTGATCATGAGCCTAATATTGTCAAGCATATGAAAAAGAATCAAGTTCATATGCATATTAGTGCTGTTACTTGCTTTTATTGCGGTAAGAAGGGTCATACGGTAAATACTTGTCGGGCTAGAAATAACTCTAATTATTGTTGGAGACCTAAAAGTCTCAAGACTAATCCCAAAGGACCCAAGCACTTGAGAGTACCACAAAACAATGTCATTTTAGGTACCCGACGGATTAATAATCGAAGAAAATTCATGCCGCCAAGGAAACATCAAATGAACATCTCATTTAATCAAAGAAGGAGAAAACAAAGTCAATTTCCAAGAAGAGGATATAATCAAAAATGGGAAGAACACAATCCTTGGAAATGGCAAAGACATCATCAACAAGATGATTTTCCAAGAGAAAGACACTCTCAAAAATGGAAAGGTCACAATGCTTGGAAATGGAGCAATTGGAGAAATCATCATCAACAAGACGATTCTCAAAGGGGAAGATATCATCAACAATGGGAACGACACAACCCATGGAAATGACGTAATTGGTAACCCGTATCTTCCTATTTAAATATGCATTTTATTTTGTTATTATGCATGCTTTTATTTGTGTCTTAATTGCAAAATGAGTTTTCAAGTATTTATTTTTTAATTAAGGTCTTCAATATATATTTGTGCTTTTAAATTTTTTTTTTTGAAAAAGAAGACCTTATATGATGTCTTTTAAAACTCTTGTGCATTTTTGTAGACTAAAGTGTGTTATCATCTCTTATGGATTTTTATGGCATGAACTTACTTGTGATATCTCTTAGCCTACACTTTTATCATTATGATTTGTGCTAGATTTGTTTTAAGAATTGTGTAGGACTTACATATTTTCACAAATGGCCATTTACGTCATTATTTGTCAAGAAAGGCATAAATTATCGATGTACGTTTACTTGTGTTATTCTTACTCTTATAGACTCGATATATGTATTGTCATGTGCCTATGTGCTTTTTTTCATAGTATTTCATACAAGTGCCATTAAGAGGATTTTTAGATTTTTTTTAAGGCACTATTCGATATTTGATTGCACATATTTGCTTTGCTCAAATACTTCTTTTAAATGAGGTCTCAACTATATGCTATCGGATTTTCAAATTTCAAAAGAGACCTTTTTGTAGCTTTCTTAAGCTTATTTGAACTTGCATGATTTATTAGACTCTTGATAATCTTCTAAATGCATAGTATGTGTTTCTTGCTTAATGGTATATATATATATATTGTCTATTTCTACCATGCTCTTATGCAAGATATTTTGTGATTGATGATTGAGGCATGTTTTTACAGTTGAGCTATTTTTTCTTGCTTATATAAGCGATGCCGGTAATGAGTTTGTTAAAGTGTGTAGATGAGAAATGAAGTACTCCAAATTTTAGTTACCTCAAAATATTTGGATGTAAATGTTCTATTATGAACACCTTAGATCAATTGGATGTCCTATGATGATAGTGATGAAGAAGACAAAAAGGGTATTCCGGAACAAACTCGATGACCAAGGCAACATTGGTCGAACTACGACGAGGTTAGTAGCTCGAAGGTATTTTCAAGAAGAAGGTAATTGATTTTGATGTAACATTTGCACTCATAGCACATTTAGTAGCTATTTGCATTTTACTTGTCAATTCTTGTTTTAAGAATATTTCAATCTTTACCAAATGGATGTTAAATCCAATTTTCTCAATGGTTTTATTCAAGAAGAAATCTTTGTAAAACAACCTCCGGGGTTTAAAAATTTTTCTAGGCCAAATGCTTTTTATAAAAGGCCTTGTATGATTTAAAACAAGTACCCCATGTATGGTATGATAGATTTTTGCTAAATGATTTTACAAGAGGGAAAGTTG
Source organism: Rehmannia glutinosa (assembly GCA_016081115.2). Classification (NCBI taxonomy): domain Eukaryota; kingdom Viridiplantae; phylum Streptophyta; class Magnoliopsida; order Lamiales; family Orobanchaceae; genus Rehmannia; species Rehmannia glutinosa. The sequence continues at coordinate 32,479,088 of CM071929.1, read as the reverse complement.
ATACTACTCTCTTTGTTTTTGAAAGGGTTGTTTACTTGTGCATTTTTATGAGAATATTTTTGGTGCTACTAATGAATATTTGTGCAAGATATGTTTTTCTAAGTTGATACTAGGTGAGCTTGAGATGAGCATAATGGGGGAGCTCAATTTCTTGCTTGGACTACAAATTATTCAATGCCAAGAAGGTGGTTATATTTCAAAAAGAACTCTTGAAGGAGTTAAGCATTGAAGAAAGAAGAACCATCTCAACCTCTATGGCTAAAGATTGACAAGAAATAGTGAAACTCCCTGGATCTTTGATTTTCTGAGGTAACTTGTTTTGCAAAATTGCCGAGCATTCCTCATTTAATTGCACCATGGATATTTCTTCAAGCTTCTTCTTATTTGAAAGAAGATCTTTTAGGAACTTGGCATATTTTGGCATCTGTGAAAGGGCTTCAACAAAAGGAATATTGATGTGCAATTGTTTAAATAAATCCAAAAACTTACCAAATTGGTCGTCATGTTTGTCCTTATGCAATCGACTTGATACGGAATAGGTGGTTGGAATTCCGGTACCATTTTCTTTGTTTCCTCGATACCTTGTTCATCTTTTTGTTGTATGGGTGTGGGTTCGCCCTCCGCATCCGTTTCTTGTCTAGCTTTGTTCCACTCCTTAGAGTAATTGCTTTTACCCTCTCTCGATTTGGCCTGTTGCTAGTAAGCTCCCTTGTGGCCTTTCGGAGATCATTTTGGCAATTTGACCAATTTGATTTTCCAAGTTGCGAATAGATGCTTCTTGGTTCCTTAAGGATGTTTCGGGCCGTGAAACGAGTTTCCTTTGTTTGACGAATTTGGACAAAGAAGTCCTCCAAACTTGGTTTTCGCGGTTGGAAACCGGAGGCAAGTGCATTTAATTGGGAGTGCGTTTGGATTAGGCTTCGTTGACCTTGATTTCCCAACTAAAGTTCGGGTGTTGACGCCAACCTGGATTATAAGTGTTACCGAAAGGATTATTTTGAAAGGGTCGAGATTGATTACCTAGATAATCCACTTGTTCATGCGGTATCGCGTGAGGGCAATCTTGATGGTTGTGTGATCCTCCACAAGTCTCGCATGAGAAGGCTTGTTGTGGTGGTGGTTTTGAGCCGCCAACCCGTCGATTTTCCGAGTCGAGCTTCGACCGTGGCGCTAGTGTAACCACCGCGTCCACATTATATACTCCCACCGACTGTTGGTTTTTCCTCGTCGGATTGCCATTGATAGCCATTCATGGCCATTCCTTCTATGAGATCTTGGGCGGCTTTCGGGTGTTTTATTGTTCAATGTTCCCCCGCCGCCGCATCAATCATCTCGCCTTGTCGATGAGAGTAACCCATTGTAAAATGTTTGGACTTGCATCCAAATGGGAAGACCATGATGTGGGCATTTTCGCAGAATTCTTTGAATCTCTCCCAAGTGTCGTATAAGGTTTCATCGCCCTCTTGAGTGAATGAAGAGATCTCATTTCTCAATCGTATGCGGTTTTAGCGGTGGGAAATACTTTAGAAGGAATTTTTCCGCCATAATGCTCCATGTTGTGATTGTTCCCTTCGGTAAAGTGTTTAGCCATTGTTTAGCCCGGCCCCCAAGAGTAAATGGGAACAAGCGTAACGGATGGCATCGTCGGAGACTCCATTTATTTTGAAAGTATCGCAAATTTCGAGGAAATTCGCGATATGATTATTCGATCTTCGTCCCCAGAGGTCGTCGAATTGAACAAATTGTTGCACCATTTGAATGACATTCGGTTTGATTTCAAATTATTGGTTGCAACAAATGGCCTTACGATACTAGACGACGCATCAGTCCATAGATGGTTTGGCGTAGTCGCATATGGTTCTTTGTTGTTCATCCGACATATCGATCCTTGCTTTTCGTTAGTATCCTCCTCGTGGTCCGTGTACTAATACTTTCCTCCTCGTTTGCTACCGCGGTCTCGCTTCCAAATTCGGCGACGAGTAGGCATGCACGTGGGTAAACAAGGAGGATAAGTATAATCCAAGACTTACAAAGATAGATACCTAGAAAGACAATTGATGAAAATAAAAAATGATTAAATTAACAAAAATAAGGTGTTCTTAATATTACAATCCCCGAACGGCGCCAAAACTTGATGGCTCAAAAGCTACTCTAGAAAACCATAGGCAAGTGCACCTATCGCTTTTGTAGTATAGATTATTGAGTACCGAGTGTCATTCCCACGAGGATTATAAGTACTAATAATTACCGTCTTTTTGTTATCTAATCTAGTAATTTTCGAGTTTTGTTTGTTAAAATGAAAAATGAAAAATAGAGAATTTAAGATAATTGCAACTTACAAAAAGAAATCAAATACAAATAGATTGTAGAATGAGAAATCAAGAGATAGAAATGTGTTGAATGTAAATCCTCTAGAATGTTTTGTGATTCAATTAAGATAAAAATACAACCATAAGCCCTTACAAAAACCAACATCTTTTAATAAAATCTCATGTTATGTGGACCGTAGAAATTCCCGATTTAAGTTAAACCCTTTCTCAAGGTGAAAACTCCTAATTTCAAGTTGATTAACCAAATCTCTTTCTAGTTAAAACCCCAAAATTGCATTATAACGATTTATGAATTCCCATATTAGGTTTGATACCCTAATTCGTAAGATTTATGTCGTCCCATATCTAGGATTGCATGCAACTCTTTTCACTTATATAGGTTCTTTCCCACCATAAATCTCTCGATTATCCGATGAGGAATAGATATCAAATTAATATACCTAAATATCAACTTGAATGAAATAAACATGATATAAGTGAATCACACAAGACATGAGAATTTTATTAAAAACATACAAACCTTAATCACAAATCCATTCTAGAGTTCATTACATTCAAACACTATTAGTTTAGCTACTCATGATTTTGACAAAAGAATAAATTACACAAGAAGATTTATGTGTTGTAGACATGGTGTACTTATCTTTCTCAAAATCTCAATGACTTCTTCCTTTGATAGATGATGTTGATCCAAGCCTTCTTCTCCAATGTTGCTACAAGCTTACTCCTCCAAGACCTCTCGATCCCAATTCCACTCAAAATGTTAAACACAATGAATCTCTATATGAATGAATATTACATGAATGATTTTCCAACTCAAACTCTTGGCTTTTATAAGCACCATCTTGTGAAATACCATATTAACAAATGCCCCATTTCCATGCTTGTTAGTTGAATCATCAGGTGCACATTCATGGTTGAGTTGGTTGAATCATTGTATACACATGATCATACTTCACTTCCATTGGTTGAGTTGGTTGAATCATTGTGTCCACATGACCATTGAGGAGGAAATTGAGTTTTGGTGCAGCAAGATGAGGTGTGAAAGTTTGCTCAAAGGTTGTCAAAAAGCAAAAGTCTCCATTATTTCCGCCAAAAGAAAAAATTTGTTGAGTGGAGGAAAACACGGCCGTCTTTTAAAAGCACGGCCATGCCGTGTTTTCTTCGCAAAATTGGATTTTCCGGCGGTGTGCTTTTAAACACGGTTTGGGCGTGTTTTGTCGATTGCGTGTGGAAACACGGCCGTGCTTTGTAAGCACGGCCCCGCGTGTTTTTCTGCTTTTCTTGTTTTCCTTCCTTTTGAAGCATGACCATGTTTTCCAACACACTAGGGGTGTGTTCTGCACGAGATTGAGTCTTCTTGCCTTCTTTTAGACTTTGTTTCTGTTCGTATTTTCATACGAAAATCATACGAATTTGCTTCAAGTCTTTACCTTCATCATTCAAAACAAGCCAATGTGATTTTTCTTGATTTTATTGATTAATGAACTAAAAAGTTAGAAAAATTATCTAAAAAGGTTTAAGAAAATGTGAACAAAAATGCACTTATCAGGGCTGACTGGGGTGAGGACAACCGGTCGCCCTATGCCTGTTTTTGGCTTAAAATGGTTCTGTTTTCCAGACTTTGGCATTTTGGCCTTTTAACTCTATTTTCGTCCCCTTTGTCATTTTCACACACATTTCACTTCAAATGTGTTTTGTTGCATAAATTATATATTTTGGGGATTGTCTAGCTCGACTATCATCATCACTGCTCGTCTTTACCGATCGAATGTTAAGAATTTCACTCTCTTCAGCTCAATTGGGTTGAACCCTTGAGAACTTGGTTTAAATGTATATTTCTTGATGCAAATTATATATGTTTGTGATGAGCTTATTGATTGTTGATGAATGATGTTTATTAAATTGCATTTGGTGATGAAAAACTTGGCTTGATTTTATTTACAAGGGCTATATATATCTTTTTCAATTTTTGACGCCCGCCAAGTGTTCGATAAAACGTTTCAATGAAAAATTCATCATCTACATGATTCTCTCGATTTCAAAAGTCTTATATATTTATAGAGATCATGTTTTGCTTATCAAATGATCTTCCATAAGCTTCTACAAGTCGTATAATTCGATTCTTCCCTCCTATTTGGTTTAAAAGCTTCAATGTCCAAATAGCTCGATACATCGGTTTACTTGCGCACTTTAATATGAATATATGATGTATTTATCGTGCTAACATTCTTTTTGATGATTCCAAAGGGGGAGAAACAGAAGAAGCTAAGATAAGCTCAAACGAAAAAGAAGCTATAACCTTTAGCTTTTAAAAGCCATATGTTGTGGGATCATATTTATGTCCACTTGATGTATTATGGTTATGTATGATTCTTGGTCCATTGGTTGTAGTATGGACTTATATACGTTTCTAATGATGTCTCTTTGACAGGGGGAGCTTTTAAGTTTTTAAATACATAAGCTCAATATCGAAAAGCTAAGATTCTAGCTTATGTTTAAGTTGCTTCTATATAACTCTTGTTGTGCATGTTGATAGGGGGAACATTTATAATTTGTGTTTGTATATCTCTACTCCCTTCCTTGTGTTTATATTGCACGGAATATTGTCGCTCTCAACGGATATTTATTTTTGACCGGAAAACTTGTTTTGTTTTCAAAATCGCCTCTCAAAATTATTTTGTTTTCAAAAATGGACTTGTTGAATTGTTTTGGTTTGTAATCATCAAAAAGGGGGAGATTGTTTGCTAAATGGTTTTATCATGATTTTTATGATTGTGTTTTTATACCAAAACAATGTTTTTAAAAGTTGTCCAAATACTCCTAAATGATTTAAAATGATTTTAATATTTTCCGGAGTATTTCTTCAAGTTTATTTTCGACAAAATTGGACAACACTTTTAATGATTCTGTGTCTATGTGTTTTCACATCCAAACCTTGTTTCTAAATGTTGTCGTAATACTTCCGATTGTATTAAAATGTTTTTACTATTTTCCGGAGTATTTCTTGGAGTTTATTTTCGATGAAATATTGGACAAACTTTTGTTTTGAGGTCAACCGGTCGCCCTATAGGGCAACCCGTACCTGAAGAGTACGTTGAAACATAATTTGAGTGCAGTGAAAAACAAGAGTCAACCATGCCCAAGGTGCGACGACGTGTCTCCAAGTTTTTGTTGAAACAAACTCATATCCTTCACTTCTTTGAGACATGGACCGGTTGAGGCATGGGGTGACCGGTCGAACCCCCACGTCGACCGTGCCCTATGTAAAAATGCTTTGTGTCATTTTTTGAACTTATTCCCAAGCGACCGGTCGCCTCTAGTTTGACAGCAAAAATCTGACCGTTTGACAGCAGACAACTTTCCTTTAATTTGTGGGATGGATTTCTAACAGCTCTTTTCTTCAATTGTCTTGCAATTTTTTTGTAGATATCAGATTTCAAGAGGAGCCTATCAAGTATCAATCATCTTCTATAAATAGAGGAAGATTTGAAGCACAACAACAAGAGAGAGAACAACACAACACAACAAGATATACTCAAGCAAATACTTGGTCTTCTATTGTTATTATTCTTGTTGTAATTTGCCTAGCTTATCACTTTCACATCCTTGAGGTCTAGGCTATTCTTGATTACACTTGCACTCAATTGTATAATTCATTATCGAGTTGTAATCTTGAATTTTTGGGTTATCATTCAACACAAGACATCCTTGTGAGTATTCTTGTGGTAAGAATACACTTGGGTGATTTAGGTGATAGGTGTTTCAAGAGTGTGGTGCTCTTGAGGTGTTGAAGAATTTGGTATTCTTCAAGATTGAAGATTGTGGTAATCTTCAAATGTGCCGCCAGAAGGAAGATTGTGGTAATCTTCAAAGGAGATTGTGTGTAATCTCCAAAGGTGGTGTTGAAGAAGAGTGTGGTGCTCTTCAAGTGTTGTAAGTTGAGTTTGTATTAATTTTGGTAATTAATAAAATTCTTTTTCTTTTTGAAATCCATCCCTGACATATCTTTGGGTGGTAGAGGATTAGGCCCTAGGTGGGTTGAACCTCTATAAATCGACGTGTGTTGTTTACATTCCGCACATTTATTATTGTTTTGGCCTGTTTTGTTCGAAAAAGAGGGTAAAATCGAAAAGATGGAGATAATCTATTCACCCCCTCTAGATTATCGTAGCCGCTGACTTACACTCACTTGATATTTGTATTTACATAACAATTACCCCCTTAAAAAGTGCAATTGCCAAATAGAAATAAACATCAATATAATGGGGTATCTGTAATTTGAAATAAAGCTGGATTTTTTTTTCAATTAGACCGAATCTCAAGGGTGATTTTGTAAACAATCCTATTACATATAACTATTTAAATTTTGGGCTTTGATGTATACGGTTTTTAGTTATTTGTTTATTTTTTCACTTTTAAAATGTACTGCATAACAAATAATTAATTTATTATATAATTATCATCTTATACAATATAATAAAAAATATAATTACTTTTATTACAAATTAGATTGCGAATTGAACATGTTAGACTGATTCAACCGTTGATCGATGACAATACCAGTCCAATGTTTTTCTTTTTTAATAAGTTGGGAATATCAGTCCAGTATTAAAGCACTGCTTAAGTATTTATTATTTACCACATCTTATTATAATTAGGTTCAGTTTAAGAGTAAGCTGATCATACAAAAAAATAGAAACTATGACCCTATAAAGTTTGAACTATGCCGCATGCAATCAATTGATTTGAAAATGCAACTCCAATTTGGTAACTCGACATCAGTTTCATATTTATTTATTTTTTTTTTATTTTTTGAAAAAAATAATATAAACTGATGTACTTACATATTAAATCTACTCTTTATTTTTCCCATTTTTCCAGAAATTGGGGATGTATAAAGCAGACACGTGTTGCACGATTCACTATGAAGTCACATGTACTTCATCACTTTTGTATTTTTTTTTTTTTTTTTTGAGGAAATTCATCACTTTTGTATTTGGTCCCGGGCGCTACCTGAAATCCATGAAGAAGAATCTGAATGACAAGAATGCCCCCTTCATGCACGTGTCATTGAATTTCGATGCTACTCATGTGGGAAGTATCCAACATCTGTATATGACATTGATATGTGTCCCATTTTATGTAGTTATCTCTTTTTATTTTGAAAATCAATATGACCATGTTTTGTATATGATAAGACATGTCAACATATTATAGGGGGGATTGGGCAACACAATATCCATTTGGGTAGTATCGAATTAGTCATATATATATGGACAATATGTAAATCTTAAGTATGGATAGTAATTGGGCGACTTTAGACTCATCCATAATGAACTTGTTCATTTGAGGCGGGTCCAAATTCAATCAAATGAGTCTTGGGTCTAATTTTTTTAAAAATCGCAGTATCAGGACAAGTAATGAGAGGTTATTTAATTGTTTAAGATGGAGGAGAAGGTTTATAGTTTTAGGTGTAGGCGCCAAATGCAATGACGTATGCCTAACGTATGCACACCAACACAATCGTCTACATCTTTAGGAAACCACTCCACAACTGTTCTCAGATTGTATTTCTGTAGGCCTCATATATTTATGCATGTATTGACAATAGCTCTCCTAAGTCTCACACACATTTTTCTTTGCCTATTTCAAGTTGTGTCAAGATTTATGGTATGAGATCTCATATTCATATTTGTCCTTCACATTTTGCTGAACATACTTGATATCATACGCTGGGTCACACTAGACCATGCCCATAAGATCTTTAGCTAGTATTTTTACACGAATTTCTATGATCTTTGGAGACGGTGTTCATAACACAACTATGAGATGGTCCAAACTTGGTAGTTTGCCACATTTAATGCCTTTTCATAAAACTCGATCGCAACCACCAATTGCATTGCTGCGATGATAAGCTCGTTTCAGTAACTCCTGAATGATTATGCTTGCAAATAACTTTCCACATTGTCGGGATAGACTCCACAACCCTATACTCACGTCTGCCATGACGCACATAAAAATTTGCCGATTGCACATGTTTTTTTTATCTATGAAAACCATATATTTTCAACTCACATCTCTCGGAGTCATAATACATAGTCGTTAACGGGACACCAATAGAATCAACAGTAATTTCTTTGTATCCAGACTCAAGAAAGATGATCTTGATTTATTAGAATGAGGGGAAACTATCAAAGGAACATGTTGCTGGGCAGGATGATCATCTTCATGATCTTGTACGTCATTATGCCAAACATGATCATCACTATCATCATTATACTCGCTACTATCACTAGGTTCCGAGTTTGCCGGTATATCCGAAGCAAAAGAATCACCCATAAAAGTATGAATTACTCATGTGTATCTATCAGAATTCTCAAATATAGTAGACGAGTTCTCAACATGCGCATTCAAATCACCCAAAACTCATGTTTGTCATTCCTTGGGCAAACGAAAGGCAATTCAGAGTCACCAATAATGTAAGATGTATATTGGTAAAACTCATTTTTCAATGGAATTGGTGGTGGTACGGTATGAGACAAAACTTCTGATGCAATAAGTAGATCAACAGACCTTAAACCAGCTACCAGATCCAAAAAAAAATTGAGTTTCCCGATCCTTTTTAATTGGAATCATTGGCGAAATATTATTGTCAAAATATTTAGCAGAAACTGTCAACTTTTGGCGGTTCTGATCCAAATCCGTCATTTCATATAAAAGTCCTAATAAATTGGATATGTTGCTACTACGATCAACATATGTTGCTCCAACAACTTCTCGTCCAAAGTGTACAATAACTCCATTTTTGTTTGACATATCTTCAAAAATTAAATGTGGTTATTGTTTGAATAATGACTAAACGTCTTTATTATTTAATACGTACTACAAAATATTTGACCAACACCTATTATTGAAATCTCAGTAGATTTGTGCAATAAAACATTATAGCAAGTTAGCAACTATGTATCATGGATAATGCAAGATAATCATGTGTAAATGGTTATTTGGACTTAAATCACTTTATGGATACATATCATACATGTAAAATTTAATGAGTGTAACACTAGCGGAATATAAAACTTGGAACAAGATATTCAAAATCAGAAACTTCTTATCCAACGTTCGACTTCTGAGATTAAGTTTTAAATTATTGATTCTTTCTTTTTTGTCAAGTCACCATATACATTCTCGATGCTTTTTTACACAAAAAAATGTGGACAATTTTTCATTTTATCCAAACAAATTCAATTTACGTATATGTATTTTCATGATAAAGTCATTATATTATAATTTTCATAGCAACATATATATTTACTATAAATTGCTCTTGTTTTTTTGACAAAATTAAGCTCCTTGATGTCGTAGGTATCGTAATCATTCTTTTATCTATCAATCTTGTATAATTTTCTTTTATAACAATAATCAACAAAAAATTCACTGAAATATCCCATGTTGCAACATATTGTAATATGATCACGGAAAATAATTTTCATTTAACTTGCATCCCGATCTAATAGCATTTATGCAATTAGAGTCAAGTACTTATGTCCTCGTTAGGTTAATCTACTCGTCTTTATTTCTGTTGATAGTTAATATATAATACTGAAAATTTGACGAACATTTATATATTATTGAAATCTCTGTAGATTTATGCAATAAAAAATAATATTAACTACATATCATCGTGATGGAAGAACAAGATAGACAATAAAATCTACCACAAACACAATAAAATGATTCACACTACTACATATCGACAAAAAAAGCAAATGAATACCTCTTTTCCGATGAGCGGTGATAGAGCGGGGGTGCTGACGGTGCCACCAACCCCACCCTATGCTTTAAAAATCTCGCAAAGTTAATTTAATTTTTTTTTATAGAATTTTTAAATTTATAAAATTTTCTCATATAATTATTAAAATTTGAATCTCGCTCCCCTAAAAAATTAAAAAATACCTCTTTATCCGCTATCTTTAAGAAAAAATAAAATATCATCTTATTAATGTTCATTTTCTGGCTCTGACAATGGGTAACAAAGTGGGGAGATTCGTAGAGATTTTATCACTTTAATTGACGAGAGTGAGAATGCCCTTAATGAGAATTTCCCACCGCCTAACCATGCACACTTTTTTGTTGTGTATATAAAGGGTACTTTAATTTACAGCTCATTTGTTTATTTTGCTTAATATTACTTCTCTGTCCTTTCTTCCTCTCTCTCATTCTCTCTAAAAATTCCGAAACTCTCTTTTGTTATAACAGAGGCGGACTTAGCTCTCCCAAGATCACTGCTCCAAGCTCTTAATTCAGATTTTATGTATACAACAGATGTGCATAGAGATCGGTGAGTTTTATTATACCGATTAAATTCTTTTTATTTTTTTAAATTTATGCGTTTTTTAATTTTGTCATTTAAACTCAATTGACATGTTTTTTAATCGGGGTGTAAAAGAATCCATATCGGGGTGATTGCATTTGTTCACATGAGAGAATCTCCATTCGAGATTTGTAGGTTTTATTCACCTGGATACATTTAAATTTGGAATTAAAATCCAACAATTTGTTTCGATTCTACTTTGTTGCCGGTTTTTTTCCCTTCCGAATTTTCTTGGTTTTAATTCCATATTCAATTTGGAGTGTATGTGTAGTGTTATTGGTAGGTTTAGTATAAGGTACATTTTGTGAATGAGTAAAGTTACCTAGCTGGGTTTTGCCAAAATTGGGAATTTGTCTTGCGGAGATACTGATTGCCCGGAAAATGGGTCCGTTTTGGAATTGAATTTCGCCATTAATTGCATTTGATTTTTAGCTTGTGGAAAATGCAATTTAATTTCCCTTTTTTCACATGTTGCATCCGATAATTTCGGTTTTAGCAAGTTTGTTTTAGTGAAATTTTTCGTTTTGAATTTCTTCCAGGAAGTTTTAAAGACAAATTGAAATTCAAATTTTATAGTCCGATTCTTGCCGATCAATGGAGTGATTTAATTTAAATTGGGGAAAATAAGATAGAGGAGAAAATAGCATAGGTAGGTGGAGAATACATTGCAATTCTTTAGAAGATGAACCTGGGAGGGGATTTCCGAGCTCCCGAAAAAGGGAGTTACACGAAATGGAAATATTTGGATTCCTTCAACACCGGACAAGCCAATTTTACATAGATCAAATAATCCCCAATCAAATGCCACAAAATCGGATGGCGATGAAAATTGGCAAGATTTGCCGAATTTACTCCTGTTTTACAAAACGATGTGTCTAATGGGTCGCTTTCGGAAGTTAAATCTAAACGATCTCATAGTCCAAGTCCAATGAGACATATAACACATTGCAGTTAAAATCCAATCCAACTAGGGTAGTCGGGGTTAACAAAGAAGTGCAAAATAGTCGAAATGTCGCCACTCGAATTTCAACACAAATAACATTCAAGATTTTAGCACACGAGAAATTTGGAAGCTTGAATCGGAATGCAAGTATTGGGTCCTCCAATATGCGTAAACTTGGTGAAGTTGTTTATCCTCGGAAGGTAAATTCTTTAGCGGAATTGATGGATATGAATCGTCTTAGGTGTGCACCTCCACCAAACGGAAGCACTTTTGTCGTGGCGAGACCAACTAATATTTGTCCACATTCTCTAGTCGAAAGCAATCAAGCGACTTACGCGATCCTCATTGGTGCCAAACTCGGCTAAAGTCACATTTTGCATGCAAATCGCGACGCTGGTGGTTGCAACCTACAAGAAATGCCAAACAATGAGTATATACTAAATTTTTCAACTTGTTTTTTTCGTGATTTATCTTGATCAATGCAATAAATTATTAGTAATCAATTTGGTTTAATCCAGCCCGCACGCCCCATTTATCTCTCTTAGAAAGACACGTAAATCTCATTCACATAAATATTCAAATGATGAGCTCACAAAACCTAATCGATTGTCGCTAATACTCACAAAGAGTGTGATATTGTTTATAAACAAAAATATGTGGTATCAAATTACAAACTTTGAAGTAAAATGTAAACATTTGACGATTTGTGTCGCATAAGCAAAGTGAATTTATCACAGTTGGTAGACAAACTAGCTTCAAGAGAACTTTCTCCTACATTGGCCTTACTCTTGATGAAGAAATTAAAATGCCTGATTTTGATCCATATTAGGTGATGCTCTATGACTTGATATCCTTTTACCGTTGCTTTTGTATCCATCGCCCCTGTCACTTGATCAAGCAAGCCAATTCCTTTACTCTCTCATACACTTAAACGTAAATTTGCATTTTGGCTATGCCCCGTTACTTCCAATGCTTCTTATACCCCCTATTTCACTTGATTACTAATGCATGTCCATTAAATTTTAATATTCAAAATGACACAAATAATGAATAGTGATGTATTTTTTACTATTCTTCACAGGAACAACCGAACAAGTTTAGAATAATAGCTGAAATTGACTTTCCACATGTATATAATGCATGATATTATTTTCTTGGACCTTTAACTGATTTTTTGATAATCATGATGCTGAATTTACATAGGTAGACCTTCATTGTGCAACTATAACCTAAACTTACCACCAAGACCTAGCGGGGACTCCTCAAGTGTTGTAAGGCCCTTCCCATTAGGGCGATTACACCCCGACCAAAGAAAAAGCGATCAAAAACGTACTCGATCACTCAAGTACCACATTTTGTGATAGACGAAACCTTAACTCCAAAAAATGCACGCAGGATAGTATTGTCTTTTCTCCACAACCTGGCATTCTCGACAAAGATCATAGTGAAATCTTGCTTAGCACTCCGGTGCTATTTCGACATCACCAAACGAAAATAACATTTGTGATGTTGAAAATGGAGGAATTGATCTCGAACAAGACACCACAAATGAAACCACCCAAGAGAAGAAAACACCGACCGAAGGTAGTAATTGAAGGGAAACGCAAAAGAACTCCAAAGCCTCGCTGCTACAAAAAGCCAAACTCCGGATGGAGATCCTAAAGTGAAAAAAAAGAGTACGCAAAATGTCGTTAAAACCTCAACAACTACATTGGATCAGATGAACGCCGTGGAAGATCCGATGATGGGCCCGCCGCAAAATCATGCGAAGAGAAAATTAAACTTTGATTTGGACAATGGAGCAAAGAAAAGGAAAGTCGTGGATCGGCGATTTGATGACCAGGCACAAAATAATGAAGGGGATAAACTTCCTTTCAATTTGGATTTGGATGCCGCTAATGCAGAATGGTCTACAAAATTGAAACGGCTTATCCACATCTCAAAATTAAGGAAGGGAACGAAAGACAAGAGTAGGCAAAAAGAAACACCAGGCGGAGATCGCATACGCTTTGTCCACTCAATAGATAAAATTGCTCCTCAAGAGTCATTGCACTGGCAAATATGACCCCACCACCTACACCGAGAGACCATATGTTGAATGTCATTGCCGATTCTAAACATGCGAAATGCTAATACAAACCGGGGAATCTTGATGAAAATAGGTATAATAATCGGTGCATCATCGCATCGGGAGACGTGGCCCAGGTTGTCATGCATGCAAATACCAAAGTACCTAATTTATACAAAGAAGACAATCAACGGTTCCAATTGTGCCTCAACCTCTGGAGGGTTTGGTGGATGTCACCGAAAACAAGGATCTGTGAGGCAATATACCCATACCGAGATGAGACATTCACATGCTATCACTCGATGGGTTCTCAACTTTGGCCCAATGGAGTGACATGCCATTGTAATGAGGCAAAGCGGAAGTTATGGCAAAATGGTGTAGATACGAGCGAGAAAAGAAATGTTGAGGATATAGTTCATGGAACCTCATCTTGCACACCTTCTCCTCGGCGTTACAACTAAGAAAGACTTTTCTCGACAAATCGGAAGGAACAATATCCCCGTACAAACCTCTATAATGATGCAAACAGAGTGGTGAATCAACAATAATCGATGAAGAGAGGACTCGAGAGACCCAAATCCAAATGATAAATCCGACAAGGTCACTTGTGATTTGTACATGAACTACCCAAATTTCGGACCTAAGTTTCAAAGAAGAAACATGCTTCATCTCAAGTGCATTTATGTTCGAACGAGTGGCACCAATGACATCCCATGCCTCTCCTAAAGAGCAAAGCACAAAGTTCCATCACAGTAGTTACGAACATGAATCTGGGTCCGCATCCCGAGAGACCCTAAATCCATTCCAATTAATGAAATTATAAATTCTCCTAATCGTGTTGAAGTGAAGAGACGGACACTGGACAAACATTATCCAAAAAGGTCCCCATTGTAGATAAACGTCTTGAAGAGGCCAAGAACTTGAGAAATTACAGAGAATTCCTCCAAGAAAGTCACGAGGTAAAAAAATCTTTCAAAGAAGTTAACCCGCTATCATAAAGTCATTTATGCTCATTAAAAAATTAAAGTCATTTTTGTTTTTGTGTGCGTGTCACAAGAAGAGAGGACAATTTCCATTGATGATATCACATACCTTTTGAAATGCCTTAACATCAATAACAATGGCAAAGAAATAGTCCGGAAAGGGCAAAGTGCACTTGTTCCATACAAAGCGAGATGGTACTATTGTTCCATATGAGAAATTTGACCCATAAAAACTACGACCACGACTAGAGTGGACCTTGATCCGGAGACGAATAGGTTGTGGAATCTTTTAATGGGTAAGGAAGGAGGTGAAAATGCGTAACCAATGGACACCGATAAACAAAAATGGTGGGAAGAAGAAAGAAAAGTCTTCCGGGTCGAGTGGACTCATTCATTGCGCGTATGCATCTCGTCCAAGGTATTTTCTTCCATAACACCGAGATCATTACAATTCTAAATCTATAAATCATATCCATAAAATACATATTGATCTAAAGTTATTATGATTTTTACCCGTAATAGAGAAAATACGCTTTTTCATTTGTTTTTTAATGCTATGCAATGTGTAATATTTTCTCATTAGAAATAAACTTACTATTCGGGGATGGAGATTGGGGAGGAAAATAGAGCTTGAGTTGGTCCATGATCATTCCCTACAACATGAGGATAACAATCGGAAGAAGATAAGAATTCAATGTTAGTTATCAAGAACTAGAAAACAAGAAAATTTGAAAGTATAACATACCTTGTACACCCCTTGATGACTTAAAGATGCAAAATATAATAGAATGAGATCAAAACTTCAAAGCCATCTAGCTAAAATACAATGGTCGGTGGTTATGTAAATAAGTGACCAACTCATGGTCCATCCTCCGAGAACAAATCTAAAATGAAAATTAAATTCCAACAGCTTTCTTGACTTGCCCAAATTGAATCCCCCTTATTATGGCATTTAAGTTCAACATACATAGTCATTTCATTTGCAGTCTTGGCAAAAGAAAGGAATTTCGACTCGGAGCGTAGGGTTCGGTGTATTAGCTTCTTGCATTTTTTCGTGGTTCTCTTGCGTAAGCTCTGCAAATCGCAATGAGCTCTCCTACGTTTTAGATTGAATTCTTCTACAATGCAATCCTCGTTGCGGCTTTCTAGCCGCATGGATGGTTGTGGTGGTGTTTGTTCACAAAATAAGGGGTCAAATTTCCATACTCAACCCTTTTTATGATGGTAGTTCGAAACTACTCTATTTTGCATATCATTAACATCTCTGTGATGAAGTTTTCATTATATGGTCATTAATGCATAATTCTCTAAATCCTCTCAAAAACACCCTCAAACTCGAGTTATTCGTCACATGGTAACTTTTTATTGAGGCCAACTTGACCATTTTTGGAAACACAATAACATATCTATTAAGTTTTAGGAATGTAAACTATAAAAATTAGTAATTCACATACTAATTTTTTAGTAAGATCATTCCGTAAACCAAGGGTGATATTGACTTAAAAAATTGGTCAAGTTTGACCAACAAAGTCAACCACAACAAACAAATACCAAACTAAACAATATTGGAGTTACCTCATCAAGCACTAAACTCTAGATTGTAAAACCCGAAAGAAAATTGCTTTGCGTTATTCGCAGGGACAAAGCGATTCTCCAAGTGGAAAGGATCATTGTTGATTCCGTAATAGGCGTTTTCTCTCACACAAAATGTTTGAGATCATCTTTCAAGGTAAACCAATTTTCTTCTCATGACCGTAAGAACCGGATATGTAAGACACGCTTAATCCATTTCTTTAACTTCTCCCGCTTGTGTGCACTCTGCTTTCATGTCTCTTGCGACCAAGTTCCCTCTAAAATCAACAAGTCTGCGAAATTGGAGAAGTCCATCAGCTTGAACACCATGAGGTCCGCATAACATATCCGGATGGAACAACGTATAATCAAAAGATTCCAAGGGAACCAACGTCGACCATAGCTTCGGTGACATCCACCAATCATCCGGAACAGGGCAAAAAGTGTCATGACGAAAAAAAGAAACTTTTTAGTCAACGACAATACCAGGAGAACAGAGGAAGAGATGATTTCATCGCAAAGTTCTTCAGAATCTTTTGTTTTTCAAGCCTATGAAGATATCAGATCCAGCTCAGGGTCAAATTCAGAAGCCGAAGATGGTTGGAATTTCAGTAAAACCCTTGGTTATCTAAGTGCTCCCGAAAAAGCTGAAAGAATTGTCGCATTTGCAAAAATATCGTAATCCAGTCATAGGAAGTCCATTTCCATATAAGGGACCATTGTTTCATCATCAACAAATAGAAAATGCAGCATACAAGCAAAATCGAGGACCAGCAGGCAGCAGCAATGCCTATTCTTATCCTTTAATTTCCAACATCCCACATAATCAGAGCTCTGTTATCCCATCTACTAATTACAGGCCAACTACTAATTACCGGCCAAACATGTCGATAGGCCTGGAAAAATGGGAAGAAGATGTTCTTGGTTTCTCGGGAAAAGAAAGCATATCTACTTTGGCTTCAATCGAGTTTGAGATTACAAACGGGCGGTGTAGACGATACATGACTATATAGATCGAGTTCGTAAAACAATTTTACAAGCACCGAAAATGGAAGAGCAAAATTTCAACCATCACAAGTTAATCATGCAATTCTAAACAAACAATTTGAGCTACAAACTGATTTTCCAGGAAAATCTGGAAACACGAATGGCCAAAATGAGACCTCTCGGCCAGGAGACGCATTCCGGCCGGACCCCACAAGATCTTCTCAAGCATTCCGCATTAAAATACCTAGTGGTAATGTGAACAAATACCTCGCATCATGACATTTACAGACAATTTTGATAATCATGTGAATTTTATTACGTATAATTGGAAACAAAGCTCATGATATAGCACTTGGACCCGAAATGAGTCAAGTAGTTTCTTCCAACAAACCAAACCGAAGAATATCGGCACCACAACTCCAAATGCAAGAAAGCGAAAGGCTGAGAAGGAAAAGGAAGAACCATTTAATTGGGATATCTTGAGAAAGCAGGTGCAATCGAAGGCTGGAACACAAGGAAGAAGCATGGAGACAATGGACTCTCTAGACTACGAAGCATTACGAAATGCTGATGTTCGTGAGATTTCCGATACGATCAAGGAAAGGGGTATGAACAACATGCTAGCAGAGAGAATGAAGGTTCGCAGAATGATTATAATTGATGACTGTTTAAAGTATTCCCTACTTTAGACACCTTGAAACCAAGTATGTTTGTTGGCTATTGTGCAGAGTTTTCTCAATCGCCTAGTTCAAGATCATGAAAGAGTTGACCTAGAATGGTTGAGAGATGTTCAACCAGACAAAGCCAAGTAAGTTTCGTCATCAAAGTTGATTTAAACATCCAAATTTTAACGCCACACTCGTCGCTTTTAATAACAAAATGTCTTGCAGGGATTATCTATTGAGCATACGAGGAATAGGGCTAAAAAGTGTGGAGTGTGTGCGCCTTTTAACTCTTCACCATCTCGCTTTTCCGGTAAGCACGTTTGCCTGTAATGATAACGTATACCCTATACAAGAGAAAAAGAATCTTGCAACTGACTATTTCGCTTGTTAGGTTGACACAAATGTTGGACGATTCTTTGTCGACTTGGTTGGGTTCCTCTACAACCCTTCCCCGAGTCGCTCCCAATCGCATCTTCAACTGTAAGTATATGTTAAGCAGCCAACAACAAAGTTGTGAACTGTCACATATACTAATTTTGTTCGATGCAGTTATCCAGTGCTGGAATCAATTCAGAAATATCTTTGGCCAAGACTCTACAAGCTGGATCAGGAAACATTGTAAACTTCTCACAATTAAATTATCTATCTCAATTACAAGAGCTATTTGCCTAGCTCGCAAGCCTGCGAGGGCGACTAATTAATATATTATGGCACTACAGGTGTATGAGCTACACTATCAAATGATTACTTTCGGAAAGGTATGCCCTTGCTTTTCATAGTTAATTGACAGAATGGCTAGTAACCATTACGTACACTAACCGCATGAAAAGAGTTTCTTAAAAGATCAGTTCCCGTGTATTAAAATCCAGGTGTTCTGCACAAAGAGAGAGCCAAATTGTAATGCTTGTCCAATGAGAGGAGAATGCCGACATTTCGCAAGTGCTTTCGCAAGGTTTTCTAAATAATCATTTTGTCTAACAAGAAAAGCTAGACATTGAAAACTATAAATGAATTGATAGATACACAAAATTTATTACCAATATGTTCATGGTGCAGTGCAAGACTTGCTCTTCCAGGGCCAGAAGAGAAACGTATAGTCGTCGGTTCAGCTGCTCCAGTTAATGCTAATAAACGTTCTAATGTGATGATAAACCCTTTGCTACTACATCCATCCGAGGAAAACACAGAGAGGAGAATGGGGTTGGCAAGAAATTGTGAACCATTAATTGAAGAACCAACAACTCCAGAGCCACCCACAGAGGTGTCGGACAGAGATATCGAGGATGCATTTTATGAGGATCCTGATGAAATCCCTGTCATAAAGCTCGATGTACAAGAATTCACTACAGAGCTTTATGCAAGAGCAGATGGAAATGGGAGAAGCTGATATGTCAAAAGCCCTAGTTGCTCTGAGTCCAGAACTTGCTTCTATACCAATACCCAAACTAAAGCATGTCAGTCGACTGCGGACAGAGCATCAAGTGTAAGTTTATAACTTTGTATGGGAAGTTGGTCGTGGATAGAAATCCTACTTAGCATGCAATGCAACTAAAATATTAAATAGAAATATTATTAGGGACTGATGACTTATATTGTCATAGCTTATGAACTACCGGACACACATCCACTACTCAGGGGGTTAGTTTTCTATCATCTCTAGTTTTCACTACTATGGTTTTGATTATATGCAATTCTTGTTTGTCACTAACATAAAATTAAATGTCTAGATGGACAGACGAGAACCTGATGATCCAAGTCCATACCTTCTGGCTATATGGACTCCAGGTAAGTTAAATAATCTAAACCACTAGATTTGGTCTGATCCCGAGTCTCTCCTAAAAGAAACCTATTGACAAATACCCCATCCCAACCCCACCCCCACACATATAACATTGCCCCCAACATATGCGCATAAAAATTAATAAAGCCTCAAGAAAATAAAAACACAAAGAAGTATAAGAGACAGAGCAAGTTCTGATCCAATAATCTTGCCGAAATGGATTTTCATCTATTCTCACGATTATACCCAAAATGGCTTCATCTTGACCAGCGAAACAAATAGAGATTCAGCTTCAACCTCCGTAAAGTAATTGTAGCTCTCGGAAGGAGGTGGTCATGCAACAAGGAGACATGTTTTTCATGCAACAAAGACAAGAGAAGCACATTCTCAAACAAATGAGGCACTATTCTCGGGTGAGAACAGAAGAGATATTTTAGGGATAATTACGTAAAAATCCCGAGGTTTGAGCTAATTTAAAAAAAATCCGTAGAGGTGTTTCAAAATTTCAACAAAAACCTCGCTTATATTTATATAAATAACAGGGGTGTTTTTGAAATGTTTTTCGCTTATGAATGGGGAAACGTAAGATGGAATCAAACCTCAAGGAATTTTTTACAATTTTCGTAAATCTCCGGATTTTTTTTTGTAATTATCCCTATATTTTCCGAGTAATAGTAGCAAAATACGGACAATTCGCACCCTTTATCCTTTCCTCTTCTTTGTGTTGTCGTTGCTAAAAGATCTTTTTCCATGTAGATACCGTGCGGAACGGCAATGAGAGGAGTTTCCCACTCAACGGTACCTATTTTCGTGTCAATGAGGTAATAAGATCCTCAATTTCAGGAGCTTTGTTTATAGCACAGCCAATTGGTGATTTCTACAAAATGGTACAAAAAAATGTTCTCCGTTTTGAAAACCAAAGCAAGAGTATAGTATAGGTTTTTGTACATAACCAATGATTAGTTAAATGCACTCAATTCGAGCAAGAAGGATAATGCATATTACTCTTATGCAGTCTTTATGGATCATGAATCCAGCTTTGAACCCTATCGATGTGCCAAGAAGTATCTTGTGGAACTCGCCAAGAAGGACAAGATTCTTCTAACATCCGTCTCAACAATTTTCAAAGGTAACAAAAAATTTCATTAGTTTATAGCTTAAGTAAATAAAGAAAGTAACTGAAATTCTACCGGTGCTTTGCTAGGCCTCACAATCAAGATATCCAAAGATCGCTTCCTCGAAAGGTAATCAACTCTCAATATTCTAATTGGCTTTGTTTCAGCGTGCGCCTGTTGTATATTATATAATTACTATCGTGATTTCAAAATTGCAACACAGGGTTCGTATGTGTCAGAGGATTCGACCAGAAAACTCGAGCACCATGACCTCTAAAGGCTAGATTGCATCTCCCTGCATACCAAAGAAAAATGGGTAAAGATAAAGAAAATGATGCTGCAGGTAAAGTCGCAAGCTCGAAATAATAACCCGAATCTGCCCTGTCCCAGAAGAAAAAAGAGGAAACTGCAGAAGCAGGATAACCGTGACAAGCTAACATTTTTTTTACATTCATTGGACCTCTTCCCATGAGTAGCAAATTAACCTGTTCTTTGAGCACATTGATGTACATCATTGTATAACAAATAAGTTTCTTTCTGCTGCTCAAAGTACAGGTCATTCATAGAAAGTGGTTGCATTTATTAGAATCTAAAGATTTTCATAGGTCATTTTTACAATTTATGCTCTAAAAAAGAGCCATTTTTCAATGGTAGAAACGTTTACAGGGAAGAGTAATAAAAGGGTGTAATCTACATTTATATTTAATGTATATATCTGTCACAAAATTTTCTCTATCCAAATAAAGCCATTGATTTATTCTTAGACATAAATTTTTAATTGCATCAATTTCTGAGCCTATATAGCAAACAAGAACACCAATTCATGTTTTCACCATCTGATTCATATATGCAAATAGCAAGCAAGAAAATTTTAATAATACCTTCTCACAAATCTTAGAAAATAATATATTTTGATATCGTCATAAACATACCATCATTTACATTCATGCTTTTTAAAAAAATGCAGAGTTTGCCAGCAAAACAATAGACATAAATTTCAATATCTTAGTTTCTATGAATGTATTTCCAAATTCAATTATACTTTCTAGTGTTTTGAAATGAATTTTCAAAGTTATTGGTTTTCGTGTGAAAAATGAAAATATATTTGGTTAGCTGTCTGAATTTCTGTTAAGGTATATATTTGGAAATGAATTTATATTTGGTTATAGTTTTTTAAGTGTGTTTCTGGCATAAATTTGTGTTGTTGTAGTGAAAATTTGTAATTATAACTTTTGGAGTGAGTTTTTTCACATAGATTTGCGTGAATTTAGTGAAATTTGGTTGGTTGTAGTGTAGCATAGAGGGTGAGCCGACAAGTTGTGGGTAGTTAGGAAATTTGCAGACCTATTCTTTTTTTTATTCGTATATACATATTTGAATATATATGAATCAGTTTTAATATTTTTATTCAAAATGCTAATCTATCTTTATTGTTGGAAGATAGTATGTTTTCTTGATTCTTTTCAATTTTGGTTTATTACAAAATCATTAACACTTATTTATACAAAGACAACTCTCTAACTAATGACTAGGATTTATTTGATCTAATAGTAATATTACATTCACTTGAATAGTCTAGAAAGATATGTAATATTTTAAAATTCTCTTCAACTTTTTTTCTCCAAATTTTCAGCAAACACACCGAAAATGATCTATATATTTTATAATTTGTAAAAATAATTTTGAATATTCATAGAGTAATTGGCGACTACACACACTTTGTTCACCAAAATACTAAGTACGCCGGGTGTATATTTGGATTGTAAACTCAATTTTAATGTGTAATTTTTTTTATTTTTTTATTATGTAATCGCGTTTTCATTCAGTAATATTCGCCTACTTCGTAGGCGCCAATACCATGAGCGCCTACACCTAATATATCAAAATCCTCGCAAAAGTTTGTGGCATGGCATTTGTCACATACTGTCAAATTAGCCTATATTTAATATAATGTTACATTTCATATTTCAATAATATCAATACACATCATATGTCATTCATGACGTATTGTACAAACTAAACGTGTAATATTTATGAAATACCATTTGAAACAGTGAATCCGACTTTAAGTTTTTAATAAACCCACGAGCAACCCCGACCGAAAAGAGAGAAAAAAAAAATCAAACCAACTACAACCAGTAACAAATCGAAAAGATCAATAAATTCTAAAGCTTCACTCCCTCAAATCGAATGCTAAATAAGAAAGATTTGAACTCAACTCTTAAATGGTTATGAATTACGTCGTCTTGATTTTGGAAAAAAAAAAATGTTTCCCAACTTTGAGCGGGAAACACAGTACATTTAAGCGTATGAAAATGCTTTTTCTGCTCTACTTTTTTAAATTCAGCTACAAGCTGAAGTAGGTGGAGGGTACTTTAAACTTTACGTAAAAAATAATTTCGGCATTTTTTCCACATTTGTCACAATCGAAAATATCCATAGTCCATACGCCATATAAATATTTACATATTTATATTTAGATTTGTTTTTTAAAGACAAACAGCAAACAACACTTTAAAAACTCTGCTTGACATATACAAACAGCACCACCAATCACTACACTACATGGGGTGATTCAAAGCAAAAATTTCGTCAGTTGAATTCCTATGTTCAAAAAGAACCTACTTGATCAGCTAGCAAGCAAGATTGTCAATTGTAAAATAGGGAAGAACTCCGAAGTGTGATTTATAAATGTATGATTCCTCATCAAGCAAAATGCATTTTCTATTAAGGGATTGTCAGAATTGGTTTTGTTCGTTTTTAAATTTTTTATATGGTCATATAAGTCTTAAAATTGCTCAATTTGAATCCTATTGTCGCCAGAATATTGCAATACCACCAGAATTTAACACGATTGACTCACATGTGGTCCCCTAAAATTGGGGATTTTTTTTTCAAGCCTATGTAAGTGAGCCAGGTGAATAAAAACTATAGATGCTATCATACACAAACTAACAAGGACATCGAAAAACTCGTAATACCCCCATTACAAGGGAAACTGGAAAACCTTCGGACACCCCCTAGATTTACTATTGATTTCAATAAAACTCTATGTATGAAAAGGAGTCAGTTATAAATCTGGTAAAATTCCTAGCTTAAGTATGGCAATTTAAATTAAGATGGAAGCAATAAAAGAGTACCATGGTCTACCTTAATACATGGGTGACACAACTCGACATCATCATACTTTTAACCGTTAAGTGAATTCTACTTGAAATTTCCTTTTCCGATTGTCACCTTCAAAGAGTCTTCTTCCTGCAACCATGCATCAGGAAGAGGCTTAAACACAAAATGAAAATGCTTTGCAATATTAATATAGAGTGACTATATAAATGAACCTCTGGTACGAGGCACGCAATTGGCTCAGGGAACCAATGCCACGGGCTTTCGAGCATTCCCTAAAATGTGACTAGGTGTACTATAGAGACACATAGAATACGTATGGACATCTAATTTCAAATGAAGGCTCTTCTTTTCTCTTGAACCCAGAACCTTGGTTATTGCTTTGACCTTCTTTTCTGAATTGATATAACTAAGATCTTGCACTTCTATTTCTGATAGTTTTCTTGGTTCTTATGATATGCCAGTTGTAATTGAGGTGTGAGTGAGACTTAAACATCCCATTTCATTCACTTATATCTTATCTTTCAGCTTCTTTATAAGGTGAGTGAGACTTAAACATCCTGAACTCCTAAAACGATTTCCAAATTTATAGGAATCAAACAACACAAAAGGACCATGCCGAGAAATAAAAAGAACGGAGCATTACTAACCAAGAAGATTTGAAATAAGCAGCCACAACTTTTGACTATCATCCATATATATTACTTTTGCTATAGGTTTTATGATGCCCCAATACAACATCTTAATGAACAAAACATGCAAAAAAGAAATTAATTGAGTATAAGGCAAACAATTCACAAGAACAAATATACTTAATTCCATTAACTAGTGTCGTCCATCAGAAGACCCCTACTGACCACTTCATACACCCATTGAAATTATAAGAGTGATCCAAGTGACAGCTTAAAATAGTTCATTCCAGCAGTAGAATAGGAACCCAAAAAGCTTCTCACATAAAAACTAATTTCAGTCACCATATCTTTTACAAATTCTATGATGTATCCATGTAGTAATCAACTGGAAAACATCTACATGATTGAGATTTTTCCCATTAAGTGATAAGAAACAAATGTTAAAGAAGAAAAACAAGTAAAAAAGAAACTCAGAAAAGAATTTAAATTGCAAACTCATTCAGAAAGAGCACCTACTTAACTGCAAACTCTTTCAGCACCATAGAGAAAAATGGGAAAGTGGACACATTTCCCATTATCAACAAGTATATAAATAAGCCAAATTATTAGGAAATTCATTGGAAATTTGCTCTAAACTTCTTCCAAGTTGCTCATCAATAGATTTGGTAATGTCCCCTTCCCATATCTAAGTCATATTTTCTCTTCCAACGTACACATATTCTTTGTTTCTTTTGGCACAATAATCCTGAACAAAACTAAGAAAAATTTACCAAAATATATAATTTGTCAAGCGATAATATGTTAACACAAATCCTACTACATTAATAAAATAAACATAATGCAACAGCAAAACCAAACGAAATTACCAAAAAAATAAAATATGCAAAAAAATTGATCTAGAAAAATCACAAAACAGGCAAATTCTTATACCATGTGGAAAATATAACTTAAAACAGATCAAACCCAGTCTTTCTCACAGCATCGAACAGAACATAATCCAAAACTTATTCAAGAGTAAACAAGTAAATGGGCCTAAGGTTGGCTTTTAATACTACAAAAGAATATAAATAATACCAAAACAATCAGGCATTCGAACGACAATAATATACCTACGCACTCGAATAAATTGCATCAAGTATAATTTAGGATTGAACCTGGGTATTTTCAGATGAGAAATCAAGAGGCCGCAGAGAGAGAAAGCAAGAGGGGGAGGGAGGGAGAGAGAGAGAGAGAGAGAGAGAGAGAGAGAGAGAGAGAGAGAGAGTTTTGCCGCCTTTTATTTGAGTTTGCCGCTTGGTTTCCTGATTCTTTATTATTTTACATGCTTGGGCTTGGGCTTTTCGTTTTGTTTATTTTCCTTTTATTTGTTAATATATAATATATAATAATATTTAAGAAATAGCCTATTTTAATGAAATTCTTTTGTGGATGTACTAATATTTACTACAAATAAAATTCTTTAACCAATAATGGAAATCTAAGGCAGTGTTTGCCTCTGAGTGGATTTTCTTTTCCTCCTTCAATTTTTCCGACAAAATTTTGGATTAAAGTGCATTTGCTTGTAAAACATTTTAAAAATGCACTATTCATTTATCATCATTTTTCAAAATATCAATTACATCTATTTATAATTTAAACATGTTAAGTTTTGCGTCTCCTATGCCCACGCCACTTAGTGGTATTTTAATTGTCTTGGATTCTGTATTTTGTCTTTCAAGATTTATTCATTGAATATACATATTTGCATAGATATGGAAAGTTTTAGTTTGTAAATATCTTTGACTAGAATATATCTTATTTGATATTGTATCTAGGTGCATTAGGTTCATTATTGATATGCCAATGTAAGGTATGACTCATGAGAGAAGTTATATTTGTTTCCTAACTTCAAGTGATTTAGGTTGGGATTGAATATGAACGAGACTTTATTTTCGTTCCACTGGAGAATTTTTTTTAATCGAACATGCGATTATTTATGAAAATTTTCAGAAAATATACTATTATCTCACTTTCACTTTTCTCATTTTTTCTTTCACCAATCACATCTACACATTTTTCACAAGAAACTAATCATTATTACATATTCTCCTACAAATTTCACTCACTCACACATTTCTAACTATCAATCACATCCAATCATTATTTTACTATTTTTAAATCAAATCAACTTTCATCATTACATATTCATTCATACTCTCAA
The DNA here is from genome assembly GCA_016081115.2 of Rehmannia glutinosa. NCBI lineage: Eukaryota > Viridiplantae > Streptophyta > Magnoliopsida > Lamiales > Orobanchaceae > Rehmannia > Rehmannia glutinosa. The sequence goes on along the minus strand of CM071929.1, from coordinate 32,452,313 downwards.
AAATTTTCAAAAACTTGTCGTATATTTGTGTATGTCTTGTTTCCATATTTGGTTGAACTATTATGGCTCAAGGAACTCCACTTATATAAAGAGGAGCATGTCCACTCAATCCTTAAAATGGATACACACGAAATTGAGAGAGAAAAAACAAGAGAGATTCAAATCAAGAAAATAAGAAGAAGTTTGAAGTCAAAAAGAGTTTATTGAAGCGATATTATTCTAAGTGTCTCTAACATCGAGACATCTTGTCTAGATTAACGTCTTGTTAGTTTTTCGTTCAAATTATTTATTATTGAGCGGTAGTGAGTTATTCAATCATATTCTTGAACGAACTGAGTTATAAAGCTACGATTATAAAGCTACGATCCACTCATATCTCAATATGAGTTTTTATTGATACTTTGAGAGTCGAGTTGTAACAGTTCTATTCAACTAATCATGTTATGTGTTCTTTATTTCGTTGCATGTCATCCTGTGTTATAACATCTGGTTTAATATTTTTTTTGATATTTGATATAACAAACCTTTTGGGACGTTCAAAACTTAAAGAAAACATATCACATCAACTATCATATCACAATCTAATTATTATTTACTAAAAGTATCACATCATTTATCATCTCCTAATCTTCCTCTTATATGCGATCATGCACTCAAAGTTCATTCATTATTTTTCAAATAATTTTATCATACTATTCCATCCAAAAATAGAAAGGAGTTGAAGTACGATTGGATATACTTTCATTTTGAAAATTTTCATTTTGCTATAGAATAGTAGTGAAAAAAATTTGGGAGAAAAAAGATGAATTTTGAGAGTGTGATTGGATGTGAGATGAAAAAGTAATAATGAAAGTTGATTGGATGAGAAAATAGTAAAATAATGATTGAATGTGATTGGTAGTTAGAAATGTGTGAGTGAATGAATAGTGAAATTTGTGGGATAATGTGTAATAATGATGAGTTTTTTGTGAAAAAATGTGTAGATGTGATTGGTGAAAGAAAAAGTGAGAAAAAGTGAAAGTGAGAGAATAGTATATTTTCTGAAAATTTTCATAAACAATCGCATGTTTGGTCAAAAAAAATTCTCCAGCGGAGCGAAAATAGATTCTCGCTCACATCACTAACCCATTTATTGATTTTTTTTTTTGTGAAATATAATACTTTAAAGAAGTAATTTGATTTTTGACAATAGAAAATTGTACACTTTATTAAGTATAAAGATCTTTGATCACAAGTCCCTTAAGACAACAAGAAAAAGGCCCGCTATCCAAACAAAATTGGATGGGGTAAAACATGAAAAATGAGCTAAAGAGTGGGCTAACTGAATTCTGTCATCTCCTAATTGTTGGAAAACAGAACAAAGCAATGAAAATAAAATAAAGAACACTCTCGGAAGAATCTGAAAACAAGCCATTAAAGTCTGTTGTTTCCTTGAATGGTGAATACAAATACATAGCACCTAATCTATATATAAAACATTAGCCAACAGTGGGAAACCAACAAACTTTTACTAGTGGAGCAAAATCAGGAAAATAGATAAATAGCATTAACATGTTTTTATAAAAAGAAGAGATGTTTTATCTGAGGAAATTATATTATTTAACACTAATATGAACAAGATTTGCTCCAACAAAATTTTTAAGTTACAAATATTTAACTTCATCCGCAATGATACCCGTATAGATCTACAATTATCTTTTGGATCAACAACTACCTGTACTGCCAACAGAATTCGTAAAATGCGGCTGCGGGTTCTCCGTCATAAAAAAAAAAACAATTGTGGTTATCAAAAAATTGCAGCACAGTTTATTGAAAAAGCAAAATCTGAAATAAAATAAATTTATAAAATATTGAAATTACAGAATACCAAAAAATAAAATGGCCTGAATGGTGTGTTGAATACACTATCTTTAAAACAAATTCGATCCCTATTATGGACATCTATTTCTCAGGATAAGACGGGAAAATTGAATTACCTCAACATCTAGCGAACTAAAAAAACGCCTGTAAAATATCACCAAAATATGCAGGAGGCCAAGGGAATTTTTAGAATAATATGCAGAGAAATATATCAGTGCATATGGAGAATTGCGTGTATTTAGATTGCTGTAAATCCAACTATTTATATAGCTGAAAACATGACATGACCATTAAAGCTCCACAGCCATTACACAACAATAATATTTGTTGTTACAGATTTAAATTCAAATTAAATATGAAGTTACATGTATTGGAATTAAAGCTATATATGTTACAAAATCTGCAAAACATAGGCTTAGACTATGTGGCTCAATTTCGGTGCGATTTTCGTGTCCACTGGTTGTGCTCACACACAAGTCAATGGTTCGAAGGTCGAACCTGACCGTGATTTGCACCTCATGCGAGCGCGCGTGTAGAGAGAGCCTCTATGCAATATAATCTTACACCTTACTAAAAGGTAGCATTATATAAACTAGTTAACAAAGCATTTGTTTTCCAATATTGGGGACAAACTCACTTGGTTTCTCCTTTTAAATTAATTTCAATACTCAACTTTAAGCTTTTAATTTCTCCTTCATCCAAACATCATTTTAGACAAACAAATACTCAATTTTAATGTTCTCACAAAGTATAACAGAATCCACTTTTACTTTTATCATTAAACAATAGAGGTCCCAAGAAAATCGTACCTCAAATATGTAATTTCTTTCACTTTTCCAATAGATTTCTCTCACTAGCGATATGTAAACATGGCCGAATTGCTTCAAGTTCCCCGAAACACAATCTACGCTGGTTTTATGATGATCTTACCAAAAGCCAGAAATAAATTTCCTTCATTATCTTGAACTACTCCATAGGCCTACTTTTATCTTTCATTTCATTTTTAACCTCTGCCCCAATAAAAGAAGGCTCCGGACGATGTCTTTGGGTCATCGAGTCAACCCACTCCAAGGGCAGAGCCAAGACAATTTAGTAGGGTGGGCCGATTCACAAAAATGGGATGAACCGGATAAAAAATCCAAGAAAATACAATATAAATTATAACTATTTTTTTTTAAATCCTCACTATTTTTTTTTAAAAAAAAGGGTTGGGCCAGGGCCCAGGTTGCCCAGCCCTGTATCCGCCATTGACCTACTTGGTTGTTGTTTGTTATGTATATGCCAGAGTCGTGGAAGCCATTAGGCTATTGAGATGGTCGCCAGTGGTTCCGCCGCCAGCTTCAGCAATTAAATAAGTTAAAAATTAATTATTTTATTATATCTATATATATTGTATATATGTGTATATTTAGCATTGAAACTTAAAATATAAAATTAGTGTTTAACACAAAATTGAAAAGTTCTTTTTCAACAAAAAAAAAAATCCATGTTGTTAGGAAAAAGGAAAACAAGCTTATTACGGCAAACTTGACTTAATTTTTGAAATATTATGCTGAATTGTTAATTTAGAGGTATTTTCGTGAATGATAATTATACTCTGAAACTAACATTTTTTATTTTTTATTCTTTGATTTAGGGATGTCCATTTTTAGAATCAATTCAAAATTCAATTTGACTCGAATTCAAATCTCAATTTTGAATTAGGATTTTTGAAGTTTGAATCAATTCGAATTTCGAATATGAATATTCAAATCAAATAACGGGTTGGGGAATATTTTTCCGAATTCTATTCGAAAATCCTAATTCGAGGTAAAATTCAAGTAAATTCGATTCGAATATCATTCATATTTGTATTTCAATTCGAATTTGTGTATTGATTCGAAATCATTTACAATCCATATTTAATTTATATATTTTTTATTTAAACAATATACATATATTAATCGCATATGTGAAAAAAATAATATAATTAGTTGATGTATAAACAACATTTAATTTTACATGACTATTACAATAAAATTTTGTTGCAGTAGAATTATAACATTGGTCATAGCTAGTTTTACAGTTCATTCTCATGTCTAAGTCTCAATATTTTTTTTTTGTAGTTTTTGAATTGTCTTATAATGAGTTTTATAAACTTAAAAGAGAAAAAAAATTTATTTTAAAAAAGAATAATATGCTTTTGATTTTAATAGATTTAAGCTTTAAAAATATTTTGTCTTTAATTAGCTTTTGTAATATCTTTAAAGTAATAATATAGTTTCGAATATAATTTATATAGTTTGCTTATGCTTTTATTTCAATATAGAATTTTTTTTGTTCAAAATAAAATTGAAATTTTACTTAAAAATATGGGTTTTGGATCTCAAATACAAGGGTTTTAAACACAAAATGCATCCAGCTTAATCAACAAATTTGGATTTTTGGATTGATTTGATTTTGATTCGAAATTCAACAAATCCAATTCAATAAATTTGATTCAAATTAATCGAATTAGAATCGAATTTCAATTGAGATTTTAAAAATTTCATTCGAAAAATTCGAATTCGGTTTAACCAACACCCTACACACATTGCTATTTACCAATGCACGATCCGTTAAACTAAGAGTTGTTAACCAAAATTGGTCACGATCCGCTCGTTGGTGTCCAAAAATAATTTAATACAAGTCCAGTACACAGGAGCGGCTGCCAAAGCATCACCAAGCCCATGTCTTGGAAGAAATAAATATCAAGACTAAATAAAAAGTGGATGGATTTTATGTTAGAGTAGAGTGCCAGCGCCTCCAATTAGATTGAGTTTATTCTACTTGTAAAACAATTTTATTGAGAATCATATTAATAAAGGCATTTCTTTATTATTTGTTTTGCATTTAATATTATTAATTGTGAGTTTGATAAAGTCCTTAGATCATATTAAGCTATGGGACATGGTCGCGCATTTGATGGCGATCATGGAACATGTAAGGCTTTGATCCTAAATTAGTTCCAAGTCAATGGGCTTTTCAAGATAGGACATTGAATAGCCCCGTAAGACTTGTGCATATGATGCATACTCCTATGACGAGGATGTTGCATTCCATTAACATTAGCGTTGTGACGCAAATGCATATATGCGGGTGCTTGTTAGAGAACAAGTACACGAACATGACCCAATGGAAATTTTTAATTGGAATATTTATTGTCGAATTAAAAATTTCCACATTGCGACAAAGATATGATTAGTCCTTAGACTTGAGGCACGATAGTAGCCTTTTGTACATCCCGTAATATTTTGATTTATCGCCCGATTGCTTGACAATCATAAAGGGGATATTTTGGATGTTGACCGGTGTATATGGAGGTTAATCGCTGGCCAACATAGAATTCACCACTTGTTTATTGACAAGGAATCTCCCGTGTTTTCATAGTTTGTGATTTAAAGACCTTGGCCAAGGCATGATGAATATTGATTCATAAAGAAATCACTAGACTTGAAATGGAATCACATTATTAAATCAAGTGGTTTCGACTTATAATCCATGCCCAAGATTTAATCGGGAGATTAGATGTTGAAAGGACCGTCACGTGTATGCAATCGTAATTGAAATAGGTTTACTCGCTTATTTCACCTATTGCTAGACGATCATGCTACTTGCTAGATGTTCCCATGATTTGTAGGTTTTGGAATTAAAGAGTTAATTTCAAAACGTATTAATTAATTGGATTAATTAATTGAATAATTATTATTCGTAAGTTACAAAAGTTGTAAGCCTACTGCTATCATTAGTTGTGAACCTAAAAGGTCACACACAAAATGGTTGGTGTCATTTCTTCAATTGAAAATTAGTCCAAAAGGTTGGATACAATTAATTGATGGAGATTAATTAATTGTGGCTTGATTTAATTCAATGATTGAATTAAATATTTAATTAAATAATTTGATTATTTAATTAGACCTAATTAGATTAGGAAGTCTTTGGAGTGAAAAATAATTTAACTGATAAGATCAATTAATTTTATGAAAAGACTACATTTAATAGTTAAATATAGCCAAATAAATAATTGGATTATTTATTTGGGCCAGATGGAATTGATTTGATTAAATTAATTAAATATGGGCTGGATCAATTAATTGAAATTAATGGATGGACCTTTTTAATTAACTTAAGCCCATAAGGATAGACCCGTCTGGCTAATTTGAAAGAAAGAAAAAGATGGAGGGATTTTCCTGTGAATATCCGGATAAGGGTTATCCGGATATGGCAAGATATCGTAGGATCAATTGAGATTATCCTATAATATTCTCCTACTGATTTTAGGTTTTGAACCTGAACACTTTTATGAACATATGATGAATCATATAAGTATCTTTAACAATCAGTAGAAGAATAAGAGATACAAAATAGATAAAAAAAAAGGAGGCGTCTTCTCTCAAAAGAAAAAAACATCCTCTTACTTTCAACTCTCCAAGTTTTTCTTCTTCTTTCTTTTTCGTAGGAAAAATCAAGAACCCTTCTTGGTTTAACTACATAACAACAATTCTTAATTTCACCGGTTGAATTAAGGATTGGTGCTCACTCCAAATTTGAGATTGAATATAGAAACAGGTTATAAATTACTAGCGAAATTTATAATCCGGGTGCTATCATCCATCGTGTGGACTGGCTTTAGAGGAGGGACGCTTGGACCTCTGCGAGTTCATGATTCGAGGATTTACCCTGCTGCGAGGAATTTGGATTCCTTCTACATCTTCTTCAAAATGAAGCTATTTAGGTAAAAATTATTAAACCCTATTTTTTACCACTTGTATAATTCGCGCGATCGTTAAATCGCTACGAGAACCCGGGGCTTTTATTTTATGTATAACTGTATGCATGTTTTAAATTTTTAAATTTCCGCTGCGTTAAGTCCCGCGGTATAGCGAACCCAACATTTTAATTATTAGATTAAAAAGGCAAAAATAAGGAACTAAATATTAAAAGTGCGAGGACTTTATCGCAAGAACATAGTACCCACGATTTATAATATTATAAGATTAAATCAACTTGATTTGATTTAATTTATTAATCGCATTATTTTATCTTGATCATAAGGCTTATCAAGCATCTTTTTGTCTAATGTAAAAAAATACAAGTAATATTTTCTTATGACGAGAGAACTGTAAGTCCAAGCGGCTACGATAATCTAGAGGGGTGAATAGATTATCTCCATCTTTTCGATTTCGCCCTTTTTAACAATCGAATGCTCAAACAAAATAATGAAGGTGCGGAATGTAAACAACACACGCCGATTTAAAGAGGTTCAACCCACCTAGGGCCTAATCCTCTACCACCCCAAAGATATCCGGGATGGATTTCGAAAAGAAAAAGAATTTTATTAATTACCAAAATTAATACAAATTCAACTTACAACACCTTGAAGAGCACCACACTCTTCTTCAACACCACCTTTGGAGATTACCACAATCTCCCTTTGAAGATTACCACAATCTTCCTTCAACGGCACCTTGTGAAGATTACCACAATCTTCAACCTTGAAGAATACCGAATTCTTCAACACCTCAAATAAGAAGATTACCACAATCTTCTTGTACCTATCACCTAAATCATCCAAGTGTGCTCTTACCACAAGAACACTCACAAGAATATCTTGTGTTTGAATGATAACCAAAAATCAAGATTACAACTCAATAATGAATAATACAATTTGAGTGCAAAGTGTAATCAAGAATAGCCTAGACCTCAAAGATGTGAAAGTGATAAGCTAGGCAATTTTATAACAAGAATAATGACTATGAAAGACCAAGTGTTTGCTTGAAGTGTATCTTGTTGTGTTGTATCTCAAATGTTGTATTGGTTGCTCCAAAACTTCCTCTATATATAGGAGATGATTGATCAAGCATAGGCTCTCTTGGGGATTGAAAATCTACAGAAAAATACAATTAAAATCAAGAATATAGTCATAGAAATCAATCCCACAATTTAAGGAAATGTGTTTGTCAAAAACGATCATATTTTTTTGTCAATACATACATGGCGACGGCCGCATTTAAATAGACGTTGGAAAAATACACAAAGAAAATAACACAGGCGACGGCCGACGCCTCTACCTCAACCGGCGACCATCCATCTCCCAACCGTCCCCTCATGGATTTTGCAAGGATTATAAGTTCTCGCTTTCAAACACACTTGCGGTACCGGCCGATCATTGGCGACCGGGCCGACCGACGGCCGACGCCTGTATGCACGGCCGACCGCTTGTTTTTCTTTCCGTCTCATTTTCTGTTTCTAAAACATCTTCAGTACGGGTTGCCCTATAGAGGACTGCCGGTGGTCGACCACGAGACAAAATATTGTACAATTTTTGTCGAAAATAAAACTCAAGAAATACTCCGAAAATTTAGTAAAAACATTTTAAACTGATCGGAAGTATTGGGACAACATTTAGAAACATCGTTTGAGAGTGAAAACCAATAACGTAAAATCATTAAAAGCGTTGTCCAATTTAGACGAAAATAAACTTTGAGAAAATACTCCTAAAATATAAAAATCATTTTAAATCATTTAGGAGTATTTGGACAACCTTTAAAAACATTGTTTTGGTGATAAAATAAAATCATCAAAATTAAGATAAAAACATGTATCAAACAATCTCCTCTTTTTGATGATTACAAACCAAAACAATTTTTACCCAAACTAAGAGAGCAATTTTAGAAATGATTTTCCTAAAAAAACATTTGACCGCTTTGAAGCAACCAAAATTTCCAAAAATATTAAAGCAACCAAGTAGGAGTAAATATTTTCAATAATAAGCACAAGCTCCCCTATCCACAAGACATCAAGAATAATGTAAGAGCAATAATCCATAAGCTAAAAGCTTTAGCTTTTACAATTTGTTCAAGAGCTTGTAAGCTCCCTGTCACAAAACAACATTAAACAATAATATAAGTCCATCAAGCAACAATTGGACTTAAGAACAAATCACAACTTATGGCTTTTATGAGCCATAGCTTATAGCTTTTATGACAAGCTTTTATTAGCTTCTTTGAGCTAATGAGCCAATATCCTGTTTTTCTCCCTTTGAATCATCAAAAGAATGTTAGGATGGTGAACACATCATAGAAGTATATCAAAGTGTGCAAAGAAATGGTTTAACAACCATTGAGCAATGTAGGCTTAAAAACCAAGGAAAATGGGAGAAATGTATCATGATGAGTTCATACGCTCGTTTTGTTTCCCAAAACATGATCTCAAATTATAGAAGACTTGTGGAAGCGAGAGAATCATGTAGAAGTTGAAATTTTCATAGCGACATTTTAACAAACACCTTGTGTGCGTGAAAAAATAGAAGAGGTTGTATATAACCTTTGTAAATGGTTCAAGCCAAAAAATTTTCATATCATCAATCAACCTCATTTCAAAGCTAAAAAAATCATATGCACCATATGCAATAATTTGTTCATCACTTAAGAAGCTCAAAGTAGATTCTCAAGGGTTCAACCCAATTGAGATAAGCTAAGAATGATCAAGGCATTACAAATGCCAAACATTAGAGCAACCATTAAGTAATAAGTCATGCTATCAACAATACATGTATCAAATGTCCCAACATATTCAACTAAGCATAACAAAGCAATAAAAGAAGCACTTTTACCATCAAGTACTTCATACCAATTATCAAACAATGCTTTAGAGTATTTTTACCATCAAATACTCCATCAAAAATCATGATCATCCACAAGTCATTATCAACTTGCAATATTAACCCTTTTAAGAAAAAACAAGCAAATATCATTAGTACAAATGAGTTTTACACAAATTCATCAAAATACAAAACATCATTAATGAAAATGCTAGAAAGTAAAGGGGGTGGGGTAACATCATTCCTCATCCGAGGAGAAGCAAGATCCGGGAATAAAGTCCTTGATGAATTTCTTCAATTTGCCAATTGACTTCTTCAAACTAGAATTTTCCTTTTTCACGACCCGGAGCTCTTTTCTAAGAGAAGCCACATCTCTAAATGTTTCTCTTTCCACTTTGGCCATTCTCTCCTTGATATTTAGATCTACAACATCCAACTCGTCTTCATCTCCTTCCTCATTTTCTTCTTCCCTAATATCTTGTTCATTTCCCACATTTTCTTCTTCATCCCCCACATCATCTCCTTGATTGTCAAACTCACCTCTTCCAATATTTTCAACCTCATTGTCATTAAAGAAATCATCCCGAGGTTGTTGTTGATGTCGGGCGCGTCCCCTAGCGGCTTTGGTAGGAACCCGTGGTAAATGTCGTCGCATTCTTACCATTTGTAGAATGTTGGCATTATCAAAATCATTGTGACGAATTTCGGTATTCATTTCATTTTTCGGGTATCCCGATAAGTATAAGAGTCGGCAAATCAAATTTCCCAAGGTATATTTCTTCTTGGTAAGCTTTCTAGATTCTAACAAGCAATATACAAAAATTGCCCCATAATTTACTCTTTCTCCTCGAACAATCTTATAGGTGAGAAAGAGTTCGAGATTACTTGGAAGTTTTACTTCCTTTCCACAAACACAATAGGAGCAAATGATAGATATAATCCGATAATTTGGCGGCATTGCCGAGTATGTCACTTCGGGATATACTCCTAAAAAGGTTTTCACATCATCTAGTGAGACACCGAAAACGTTATCATCCCAATGGGTGCAATTCACATTGACTACTCCATCATTTGGCACGTTAAAGCGATCACAAATATCGGCCAATGTCCATGAAAAATGCCTACCATTAACAAATGTGTGAAGTTCCAAAGGATTATCTATCGTAGCATCAACAATCCACATATTTGCATAGAAAAGTTTTATAAGCTCGTCATCATAGTGCAAACATGGATTATCCCAAAGTGAAACCCATCCTTGAATTTCAAAGAAAGCTCTAATATCCGGAAATTCATCATGAAATGCTTGAAAACGAACCATACGAGTGCACGCAATTTTCTTATCATTCAATCCAATATTCTCATAATGTTCCTCCGCAAGTTTATTTAAAAATCGAAATCTATTAGCTCTAGAGGGAGGCTCGTAGAGGAGTGATAACTTACTAGAGTCCCAATGAATGCTCGATTTTGAAACCCCTCTTAATTCGACAATCTCCTCTTCGTAGTTTCGATTTTGATGGTCTCTTTGTAGAATATCATCTTGTTGGGGATTGGAAGAAAATTCACCCATTTGCCTCCTTCTCCTCTTTTGAGGATTTCGTTCGCTAGAATTTCTTGGAGGTGCCATATATGTAAGATTCTTGTGAAAATGAGAAGATTAGCAACAAGAATCGTGAAAATGATGAAGAATTGAAGATTTTAAAGAAAGGGAAAGCAATCGTTTCTTGTAGGGTTTGAGAAATATTCTCGCTGCGTCTGTTTTGAAACGAGGACAGAGAGTTTAAAACTGAAAATTGGCCTGGCGACCGGTCGAGGTAGGGGCGACCGGTCGAGGTGCAGGCGACCTGGCCGCCCCCTGCTATGACCGTCCCCAGATTTTTCTTTCTCCGAGTTTTCCAAAATTCGATTTTTCACCCCAAAAGTTTTAAAACTTTGCAAAAGTATAAGTTTGGACTATATCCAACAAAAATGGGTTTTGGGAAAACATATAAACGATAAAATCGAGACTAAACACGTAGTGCCTTTTTAAAAGAAAACATTTGCAAGATCAATTAGGGGCACTTAAGTGGTCAAAATGAAATATCTTGAAAGATATGTGCATAAGCATAATATCGAGTTTAAAAAAAATACGAGTAGACATACCTCGATGGTTTAAGAAACTTGATGGCGTAATAGCCAATATATGTCCTACACAATTCTTAGACAACATTTTCATAGAAAATTCAAGTGTAGACAAATAATATGAGGTATCAAAAAGAGCTTATGCTATTCATAAGAGATAATAAGCCACATAAGTCTAATAAAATGCTCAAGAGGTTTTTGAAAAACATGCAAGGTCTCTTTTAAAAATATTTGAAACTCATAAATATATAAGAGACCTATTTTAAAAATAAATACTAGAAAATTCATTTTGCAATTAAGACACAATTAAAAACATGCATAGAATTAAAAGAAAAATGCATATATAAATGGGGAGATACGGTTTACCAATTTCGCCGTTTCCATGGGTTGTGTGTTTTCCATTGTTGATGATGATATCTTCCCATTTGGAAGTCACTTTGTTGATGATGACTTCCTTGATTACTCCATTTCCAAGGTTTGTTACCTTCCCATGGTTTATGGTTTCTTCTTCTTTGAAAATCATCTTGTTGATGATGTCTTTGCCATTTCCAAGGATTGTGTTCTTCCCATTTTTGATTATACGCTCTTCTTGGAAATTGGCTTTGTTGAGAGTAGTTTCTCCTTCTTTGATCAAATGAAACGTTCATTTGATGTTTTCTTAAGTGGCATGAATTTTCTCCGATTTTTGCTTTGCCGGTACCTAATAGCACATTGTTTTGTGGTACCCTCATGTGTTTGGGTCCTTTAAGATTAGCTTTGAGACTTTTAGGTCTCCAACAATATTTAGAGCTATTTCTAGCCCGACAAGAATTAGCCGTATGACCCTTTTTGCCACAATAAAAACAAGTAGTAATTCTAGGAGCATAACGACCAATATGCATAGTGACTTGATCCTTTTTCATATGATTAACAACTTTAGGCTTATGATCAAGTCCTTTATCACAATTATGAATATCAACAATATTGGACATTTTATTGGTACTCGAGTTGGATTTTAATAAATCTTTTTTTATGCAATCAATATTCTCAACAAGAGTACTATTTTCTTTTTCAAGGTTTCTAACCTTGTCAAGTGTGGTGGTGTGAGCACATGATAGTGATTCATAGGAAGTAAATAAACTATCCTTATCATTTTTCAAAATATTGAATTCCTTTTTCAAATTTTTGTATTTAACAAGTAAGCTTTGGAATTCATTTTGAAGTTCATCATAATCATTTTGTAAATCACTATAATCATTTTGAATGACAATATCATAGGAAGTAGAGGGTTTAAGACATACCTCATTTTCTTCATTGATGCCCATAAAACAATATTCAACTTCTTTATAATTGGAAGTTGTAGGTGGCTTATTCCTTAAATTTGAGCTTGTATGATCTTGAGAAGTAGATGCTTTTGTTTGACTCCTTTCATTTGCAAATACTCCATAGATGGCTTCTAATTTTTGCCATACTTCATGTGCCGATCGAATACCTACAACATGATCATATTCTAAATTAGTAAACGAACAATATAAAATATTTAAAGCCTTACCGTTTAAGGAGATGATTTTCTTTTCTTCATCATTGAGCTTTTTGAAGCCTTTTGAGGTGTATGGTGTATCTTTCGTCGGAATGGATTCTCCATTAATGACGGTGTTCCAAATGTCGAACCCGCAACCTTGTAGATAGCATTCCATTCTTTCTTTCCAAAAATTAAAATTCTTGGAATCAAATAGTGGTGGCTTGGTGGTGGAGGTGCGGATAGATGAGCTTCGTCAGAGTCGCCGATCGTTTCTCTTCACTCGCGATGTGAAACGAGCTTGCCAAAGAGTTTGGCTCGATACCACTTGTAAGTCCAAGCGCTACGATAATCTAGAGGGGGTGAATAGATTATCTCCATCTTTTCGATTTCGCCCTCTTTTAACAATCGAATGCTCAAACAAAATAATGAAGGTGCGGAATGTAAACAACACACGTCGATTTAAAGAGGTTCAACCCACCTGGGCCTAATCCTCTACCACCCCAAGATATCCGGGATGGATTTCGAAAAGAAAAAGAATTTTATTAATTACCAAAATTAATACAAATTCAACTTACAACACCTTGAAGAGCACCACACTCTTCTTCAACACCACCTTTGAGATTACCACAATCTCCCTTTGAAGATTACCACAATCTTCCTTCAACGGCACCTTGTGAAAGATTACCACAATCTTCAACCTTGAAGAATACCGAATTCTTCAACACCTCAAATAAGAAGATTACCACAATCTTCTTGTACCTATCACCTAAATCATCCAAGTGTGCTCTTACCACAAGAACACTCACAAGGATATCTTGTGTTTGAATGATAACCAAAAATCAAGATTACAACTCAATAATGAATAATACAATTTGAGTGCAAAGTGTAATCAAAAATAGCCTAGACCTCAAAGATGTGAAAGTGATAAGCTAGGCAATTTTACAACAAGAATAATGACTATGAAAGACCAAATGTTTGCTTGAAGTGTATCTTGTTGTGTTGTATCTCAAATGTTGTATTGGTTGCTCCAAAACTTCCTCTATATATAGGAGATGATTGATCAAGCATAGGCTCCTCTTGGGGATTGAAAATCTACTGAGAAAAATACAATTAAAATCAAGAATATAGTCATTAGAAATCAATCCCACAATTTAAGGAAATGTGTTTGTCTTTGTCAAACGGTCATATTTTTGTTTGTCAATACATAGGGCGACCGGTCGCACGAGAAATAGACGTTGGAAAAAATACACAAAAAAAATAACACACAGGCGACGGCCGACGCCTACCTCGACCGGTCGACCATCTCCCCAACCGGTCCCCCTCATGGATTTTGCAAGGATTATAAGTTCTGCTTTGAAACACACTTGCAGTACTGGTCGATCATCGACCGGCGGGCGACGGCCGACCGGGACGGACGACGCCTGCCAGATGACACGGCCGACCGCTTGTTTTTCTTTCCGTCTCATTTTCTGTTTCTAAAAACATCTTGAGTGGGTTGCCCTATAGGGGCGGCCGGTCGACCACGAGACAAAATATTGTCCAATTTTTGTCGAAAATAAAACTCAAGAAATACTCCGAAAATTTAGTAAAAACATTTTAAACCGATCGGAAGTATTGGGACAACATTTAGAAACATCGTTTGAGAGTGAAAACCCAATAACGTAAAATCATTAAAAGCGTTGTCCAATTTAGACGAAAATAAACTTTGAGAAAATACTCCTAAAATATAAAAATCATTTTAAATCATTTAGGAGTATTTGGACAACCTTTAAAAACATTGTTTTGGTGATAAAATAAAATCATCAAAATTAAGATAAAAACATGTATCAAACAAGAACATGCAACCACATTCTTTTGGGTGCGCGCAATCAGTAAAACGAGGGGCTCGATGTTCTACAAGGACAAATTTTTACATGCATCGCAACAAACTTCTTGTTGAGTATATTAACTTTGTTTACAAAGTGATTACAATGGGAGCCTTCAATAATGGCTTTACAAACAGAAAATAGAAAATTACAAGGAAATGAAAATCTGACTATTACAACTTGAAACAACAGAAAGCCGAGTCGAGTAGAACTCTATCCGCAAGACAAATACATCCCGGCTAGTGCTCACGGTTTGACGTAATGTCCCCAAAGATAAAACGGCTTAACGTCCTCTGTGTACAGTAGCACCCCTGACACAAAGGCACCTTTCGAACTCGAAGGAGCGAGAACTGGTTGCTGGACTTGAATGCAGAGTGAAATGTTGTTGAAAATGTGATACGAAATGTTACGACACTTTCGACGACACATTTGAAAAATGCAGAATGTATGCGATTTTCTGTATCTGAAATCTTCAATGGAATCAGCTATTTATAGACAGCAAAACCTCCACCTGCAGGGAATTAATCATGGTAAGGTAATGGGCATTAACCTCCTTTGTAACTCCCAGGTGTTACAAACACATTGATGACCACAATCTTGGGGTTACAACCCCACTATCTGAGGAGTTACATACTCCATCAGTCAACTATGAATCTGGACACCTCCAATGTCCAGGTTCATCCGGCGGCCCAACACCCAACAATCACGAATTTGGGCCAAGCCCATTTTCGAGTGACAAAAGTGTTGTGGACCTGGACCCGGGCCCAATAGGGCCGGGCGGGCGGGCGCGCGCGCGTGTGGCCCACTTTCGATCATCCACTTATGTTATAGTATATCCCACTAATAACATCTTCTAGTTTATAAACTAGGATAAACTTAGTTTTCTAAGTTATGTGGGATGAAGAAAAATCCTTTCAACTCCCTTTACATAATGCCCATTTTTGTGGCCTAATTCGTGTATTAATTTCTCACTCACCGAAATTCGATTTTGAGAAATAAAAAATACTACGAACATCTACTCGGAAAGTAGATCAAAAATATGCAATTTAATTCTCCAAAATTAAATTTTTAGCCACCGAAAATTTGGCCAAAGTCGGGACGACGCCCACTTTCTCAAACCCAAATTTCCAACAGTACTTCTCTAAATTAATTCAAAGTAAAACATAATATACGACCATTTTTTTTCTTGCCGTTGATGTCATCGCCTTAAAAATCTATAAAGGTTCACTTGTTTGCAAAACTCTTGCTTCAATAGAAACCACTATATTCTGAGCGTCCGTTTCGGCCCCATGCGAACTTGACTTGTAAAGAACCATAAGAGGGTCATTGTTAATGTTTACTTGCCCATGACCTTTCGAATCCTCATGGATTTGATCCTGCCACTTCCCTATTTTGTCACCTACGACATGTGATTCCTTTGGTACATCAACTTGATCGAGCATGGCCTCCACATTAGTATCCAAGACATCAAAAGAATTTCTGATTGAGATCCCTAAATTTGTTGAAATTCCACTGTATCAGTATTCCTGGCTGCAACACGAGCATGCTTAGTCGGGACTTTAACCCAAGTTATTAGAATAACTTCCTTCCCCTTACTAACAAGAATCCTTTCAATATTCTCCTTTCGAACTTCCGATCTTCCTCTAAGTCGGACCCGTCGGAACCCGATCACTGTCAACCGTTTTCTTCACCTCATGATAAGTAGAAGTTTGTCTACAATTAGTAATAGAATGCCCCACAATTCGACAATGCGCACAAAAATCCGGCAGGTTTCGTAGCTAAGGGATACGAAGGAGTAATGTGCAACCCTTTCCACCATAATAAAGTCTTGCAAATGGGAATTCAAATCCATTTCAACAAGAACTCTGACAAAATGACCAATCTCTCCCACTATAGAACGTCTATCTATTTGAATTGGTGTTTCAAGTGCATTGGACAACTTCATAATCAAAGTCGGATGTCAATATTCCATGCTTAAATCATATATATCCTAATCTAAACTTGAGCATTGGAAGAATTAATCCTATAAGGGTTTAAATCTGGAATCCAATTCATAAGACAAATGGAACCCGATTTTAAATTCCAAGAAGATTTAAGAAAAACTCTATTAAGACCAGCTAAATTAGAGAATTATATATTATAATACTCTTTTCCAAGAGGTATGAGACACCAACTAGTGTTAACTCTTCAAACCTTTGTCATGCTTCTTAAGATCTTGGAGAGAACTAGATTTCGTACCTTTAGGAATCAATAACATGTCAATCAAAGAATTGCGTAGTTCCACATTGCATTGTTGATATATTTCTTCATCCGTGGTGACAGAGAAATATTCTCCCGTTTTTACGTGTTGTGAATAATCGACCGATGTTACATTGGGTTTACAAAAATTCAACCGATGTTTAAATCGGTTTTACAAGATTAAAAAAATATATTGATTGATTATGACCATAAAATATATAATTACTTAAGTATAAGCGGATTGAAATTTTAAATATCCATATAAGTTGAACCAGCCAGTATAGTTTAATTTTTTTTTTCTTTTTTCAGAAAAAACAAAAATCGATCCATATCTAATATAATCGATCCAAACATGATATAAATTGATGATCAAGGAATTAACACTCAGGGAAGAAGACTATTCTGACTAGGGAGACGTGCGATTTTATTCTCATATATATCTTTGGAGCTTAATTAATTATATCAATGGAGCACATCACTCATCATGTAGACGTGCAAATTTGTTACAATATAGTATGTATATTTTTGAGCTTAATTAATTAAGTGGCCACATTGATCAGGCATATCATTATTTGAAGTTAAAAAATGGTTTCGAAAAACAGCTGCATCAGAATTTGCCAACTAACAAACCCATTAATTAGCTGTATATAGAACTTCTTGGAGTACATATTCAAATTCTCGTGACTATAAATACCACACAAAATGCACCAATTTTTCTCCATCACCAAACCAAAAGTCCTATTTTGTCCCAGAAAGAAAAAGGAAAGCAATTTTAATTCGTTTTTGTTAAATTTACTTTTTTTTTTTTCGTATTCTTCAAACAAAAATTCATCATTTGTCTTAAGAAATCATGGCCACCAGAGGCATTATTAACTACACATGCATTTTGATTCTTATTGTTATAACCATCATCACAAGCAGTCAAAAATGTGAAGCCGCACGCCACCTATTGCAAAATGTTGTTACGCAAGATGAGCTGCTCAATTTGTTGAATAATGATGCGACGCAGCTCAATATGTTGAATGAGGGCCTGAGGCCGGTCGATGGGACAGCCGAGGGGCAGCAGCCGAAGGCACTCCAGATTTTGGTGAATGCTTTGGTAGAAATTAAGAGAGGGCTGATTGGGCCCGTGTCGGGTCAGCTCAATTCGGTGAAGCCGACGATCAATTGGGCAGCCAATGAGTCGCTGCTGAAAGAAATCGAGGAGCTTCTGAATGATAGGCTTAAAAAGGGATGGATCAATAATAGGGGGATCAAGGAGTCGGTGCTGAAAAAACTCCAGGACTACATTCTGAATTATTCGCGAAAAAATGAAGGGCTGATTGGGAATGATTTGTACCCAGAAGAATTACAGCATATTAGTGACAGGATAGGGTCCATAGGGAGTAGTGTTCAAAGTGGTACACATTTTCTCACCTTAAACCCATAATATCTCCCGCCTTCCAAGTAATTTGAATAAATGTTGTATTTGTATTGTTGTGTGGTTGGTTGATGTTGTAATGTTTTTATTATTATTATTATTATTATTATTATTATTATTATTATTATTTGGCGATACAATATTATTTTATAGTAGTGATCTTGTGTTGTGTTATCAATTTTTTACAATTGTCATTTTATGATACTATACTTGAAAAGATTGACAAATTTCCATATAAATTAAAAGAGACCAAAAGTGAAACTATTGATGAATATTGATAATTTGATTATTAATTAATGTAACACGTTGCAAACAAAAAAAAATGTCCCATGTGCATATTATTAATGTACTGGGACACAACTGCATATGCAATAAATATGTCAAATTTGCATAAACTACCAACTAATTATACAAGCTCGTGTTTGCACCAAATGACCATTAAAAATGCATAATATTACTCAAAACTACACATCAATATTCAACTAAAATAACATCACATAATGTTCATTCTTCATAATCTAGGGGAAAAACAACAATACATCTATATACTCGAAAAAAGTGCACCAAACTACAATAAAACTGCATCGTTATGTACCAAAATATCCAAAAAAAAAAACAAGCAAAACAGAGTAACCTGAAACATTTCCCAAACACACATTTCAAAAAACAATAATTGTACAAAAAACCTATTGCACAAATATCAGTACACCTAGACTCTCCCAAAAAAAATAATTTGCACCAAACGACAACTAAAACTATGTCGTTCATGTTAAAGTGTACACCAAAAAAAAAAAAAAACAATCGAAAAGCAAGAAATAATACCCTAAAACATTTCCCAAAAACACAATTCAAAAAAAATTGTACAAAAAACCTAATGCACAGACATTAGAAACCCTAGACTCTCTAAAAACAAAAAGTACAACCAACTGCCTACACACTCTGAACAATTGATTCCAAAAATCAAAGTAATTACACACAAAACGGAAAAAAAAAGAATCCGGTACCTAAAGAAGAGGATACAGAACAATAAAATCATGTTGCAAACACTTACCTCAACCAAAACCGTGAAGAACACTACAAGAAATCCGGTCAAAGACATCGGTTTTTAGCCGATGTCTATGTAAAAATCAACCGATGTCGTAATCGATGATGTTAAAAGTATACCTTTTCAACATCGGTTTTAAGGATACAGAAAGCGATGTTGTTATGCAACAAAGACATCGTTTTTTAACCGATGTTGTTAACTTGCAATTTGCTAGCTTTTTATGAAGTGTCATCGGTTTTGACCGATGTTGTTGACTTCTTTGAGATCGGTGGAAAACCGATGTTATAAATGATTTAACATCGATGCAGAATCGATTTTGTTGAAATGGTTTTGCATCAACAATCATCTCCTCACAACGGGAGAAACAACCATCACACCACCGAGCAAGTATATAACAACCATCAAACATGAAAGCAAGAAACAACATATCATTAATGCTAATTCATCCAATCACATCAAAATAATTTCCAAAAGGATAACACTAGTATCAAAAAGTCCAAACAACGCATACTAAACTACATAACTTCAAAAGTGTCAATATACCAATTAACATCAAGTATAAGCACATGATCAATACATACACTACACACATAAATATAATAATTTCAAAATGGTATAATAATATCCAATTTCCCAATATTTTAAAGAAGGCATCAAAAGACACCAAATTCGCTAACTTCTCCGCCTTCATGCAAAAACTAGATGAGCTGAATCATCCAGGAGTACAAAATGTACAACTAACCACTATTACTTCGATCACCCGCACAATACAATTAAAAGATTATAACTCAAAAGCGAGAAAGTAATTCAAATTTTAAAGACATGCATAATAAAATACTCGAATAAAATCTATCTAACAATTTTAAGAATTCAATAATATTAGAGGAAATACGACCAAGACATGTATAATAATATTGTTTATTTCAAATACACCTTGCATAGGTGTAATACATCCATTTAAACACCACTAATTAGCTAGTAGAGGAGAAAATAAAATAAGATGTAGGGAAGCTAATGATAATGCATTTGATGCACAAGCATATTAATTAACAAAAAAAAGCCAATGCTAGCAAAAGGTTCAAAGACTTAACTAACTAACAATGTGAATCGGAAGATAAAGAGCATCATGATATAGTAAAAGAATATGAGCAGAGCACTTACTTGTAGATGCAACAATTTCAAACGTGGTAAGTTTGCCTCTAGAAATTGGATAAGGGTTTATCTCTAGCCCACTGACTTTGACAACATAGTCCTTATCGGCAATTTATTCAATAAAAGTAAATTTTGCCATGGACCTCTCATTATGAGCAGAGCACTTACTTTTAATGACGGGAAATTCCCGTCATGGACCTCTCATTATTGACCTCCTAGGTAAAAGTAAATAATGACGGGAAACAGATCCCGTCATTATTGTTTTAATATATTTAGTGACGAGATTATACCGTCATTAAAAATAAGTTTAAATGATGAAAAAATTCATCATTGTATGTTTGTTGCCTCTCATTAAATAGTAATTTAATGACCACATATTTCGTCATTGTATCATCATATGCTTGTCATTATATTTATAATATTGATAAATTTTACTATCGTTAATTGTTATTAGTCCATCAGAAAAAAAGCTAATTTAGCAATAAATTATCCCTCATTAAAATATATTTTTTACTATGTGTTCGCCTATATTTTTAGCTTCACCGCAAGTGTACGGTGTTCGTTATCGAATAGGGTAGCAAGGTCGTATCCACAGAGACTAATAAATCAATAGGCTAAGTATTGAGCCAAGATAGTTTTACTTTTATTTAGACGATCAATATTTGATGGTTGTTGTTTTGAGATTAAGACAATTTCAATCACTAAAACACAAGAATACAATAACACAAATGAAAGAAGTATCAAGATGATGAAATGGATTTCCGAGTTAAGGTTTCGATTAATAATCCTCTTGTTGTCCGATTTAATCAAAGCCAAGGTTATTATCAATATTCCTATAAGACGATCACAAAGCTATTTTATCCTCCCTCTCGAGATGCATATAAAATGTAGATTGAAATATCTATGCTAGCATCTCTACTCAACATAAGATACACAACTCCCAAATGCACAATAGATCAAATGTCCTCACAATATTCACAAACCTCTCGATTCATGCAAATATTCGTGTCAAGTACTTAAGATCTAATATTGAAACTCATCTCTCGAATTATGAATCAATATATCCAACATGTTAAATCATTAGCCAAGTGATAAAACAAGAATAAGCTCAAAGTACTCAAATAGGCTTCAAGATAATAACTTCAACCAAGATTAAAACATTCAACAAGAGTTCATTAATCTACTTCCAAAACCCGGAAATCACAAGAGTTTAGCTACACATGATTAAACAACTTACACACAAAGTGTTCAAAGTCATTACAATCAAACTAAAAGATAGAAACTAAAAGAGCAAGAAAACTTAGGAACGTCGATAATCTCTCGATATATCTCCGTTCTTCAAGCTCCGATGCAACCCGATTATCTCCTTGATGTCTCCTTCCAAGAGTTGACTCTTGTCTTGTGTTGTAGATCCCAAAAATGCCGTAATGTCCCCTCGTGTGCGCCCCAAAAAGCCTTTTTATACCTCCCATCATGTTTAGGGCTTAATGTCTTTGCAGACATGGGATTCAGTACAGACGCACGGTGGGTGGTGCGCCCACGCACGGTTACCCGTGCCACCCTCGGGAATACCCCAACTCTCTATAGGGCGCACGGGTGGTGCGTCGAGCACGGCTACCCGTGCGCCACTCCTGGTGAGATATCCTCGGCTCTCTGTAGGGCGCACGGGTGGTGCGCCCATGCATGGGCTACCCGTGCGCCATGTCAGCGCTTCAATCAACCTTATACGGGGGTGCACGGGTGGTGTCTTGAGGCACGCCCAACCCGTGTGCCCTCTGTCTCTTCCGTGAACGCTCAACTTTCGCTCTTTTAGGCTTCACGTTTCGTATATCCACTCAATTCTCCGCGTTTCTACTTTGCTTTCCTCATATTCTTATTCAATTAGCTTCAAATATCATGAAATTCCTACAAAATAAGCAAAGTGTAATATCTTTTCCACAAGGAGTGAATATGTAACGTTTAACGCGAGTATATGCATGTTTACTTATCATTATAACTCGAAATATGCATCAAAACACATGCAAAATTCACGCTTATCACTATGAAATATACATTCATTATTCCAAATGAACTACTCACTACATAAAGACATATCAATACTAATAAAATAAAAATATTGCTAAATATTCAGACCAAATTAAAATTTCAAACAAAAAATTTATATAAACATTAACCTCCGCATTTATTCATATATTCAAAATATATACAATTGGAATTCTCTCCAAAATACGAGTATTATCTCGATGGATAGCTAAAGTATTCTCTAATATCTAATTTATGAGTACACAAATATTTTAGCACCATAAAGGTGAGTCACTTGATTGCTTCAAAGTACAATGGGCCAATTTCCTAGTTTCTCAGCATATTCTCTAAGCTGCAGAAATCACATCTCACCAAACATGCACAAAGAATTCATGTGTTACCCTATTTAAGTTATTGAACTTCAAAGATGGAAACCTAGTTTCTCAGCATATAGTAACCCCTGTTTTGTTTTTCACTCATTACATGGGCTGAACACGGTCCTTCCTAGACAAATCAATTGTGTTACATTTTACATCAAACCTCGAAAATTAATATGACAAGGTCCTTGAAAATCTCATTCACATCACCAATATGTTGTTGAAAGAACTCCTAAAATTCAAAAGCAGAAAAAACAATATAAAAAATAACTCTAGGCCTTGAGTTGTTAATAAACATTTCAATTGATGCAAATACTCTAGTTTAACTTGTTATCTATTTTTGGTTCATATCATCTAAAGTAACTGAGACTTCCGAAACTTAGCTTTTGGGTTCTAGACTTCTAGTAGAAACTAGAAAGGATGATACAGTTGCTTAGTACTTCTAGACTAGAATAACCGTGAGAAAAGCAACTCAACTCTTTTTATTACGTACAGGTGCTTGTAAAGCTTGTTTTCCTAGTCCTCTTCCATTAGCTTATTTCATCTGTTAAGAAAATTGGCTACAAGATACATATGAACAAAAAAGAAATGAAAAGCAAAAAAGGACTTACATGGTTATTGGAATTAATCTACTGAAGTTCCAAGCTTCCAACTTACTTCCTCTTTAATAAGTCCTGTACCAACTGATGACTAAAGGAATAAAATGACAGAATTCATATACTTAATCACTACTTTCTCAATCATTTCACCAACTATGTTTTCTCTACTTCTTGACAATCGTTATTCTCTTTTGGAAGAACCTAAATAATATGCTAGGAATGCAACCTGTCTCAAGTCTCATTGTCAGAACCAAAACTCTTGAAGCAGAAACATGAATTGAACCTATACCACATTCAAGCCACTACCTATCAATTGACAAAGTGGCTTCTTTAACGACAAAATAAGTAGTAATCAATACAAGCAAGGGTATTTTAAAAAAGAATATGCCAAATGATTGCCAAAAAAAGTTTGTTGTGCTATTTTATGACGTGCAACAAAGAAGTTTGAGAAAATTGTACATGTTAGGAATACCATTAAAGTACAAATTAAGGACTTATAAGATGAGAATAGTTATAACAATAGTGCATTACACACCAGAGATAATCTCAATGTTCACTGAAATCTCAGGCTACACTCTTATTATGAAGAATAAACAACCAAATTACAATCAATTGACAAATAAATGGTTTGGGTATCTGTTAGAAACTACATACACTGAGTATAAATATTAATGTCAAAACTACCACGGACATGTACCATCTAAATTTCACAAGTAAAGCTGGTTGTTGAGTCTTATCTGAACTTGTATCTATCTCGCCTTTGTGTAGCTATAGGGCATAACAGTTTCAAAAGATTGCAACCGAAATAAATCTCAATCGTTCACCCAATTTTGCAAACCCATAACAGTAATCATAAATCATTGCAACAATTACAAGGAACAATACCAACAGAACCCATCTACAATTCAATAAACACAACATCCATTTGCAAGGTATTTAATTTTCACCATATGCCATCAAAGCCAGCACCGAAAACTAAAAATCACAATTTAGAATTACCTATTTTTTGGTCGCTAGGGTTTAAAATTTTGACTTTTTTTACAAAAGTCTTAATCTAGAGTCACGCTAGTCACCTGCAATAGCAGCGGCGGTGGCGGCGGCAGTGGTGGTGGGTGAACGGGCTTGAGGCAAGAGGGTTGAGAGAGAAAAAAAAGACACGCCGATAGAGAGATCAGAGATGAGATTAACAGAGGATAAAGGGAGAAACGGGAGTTGTGATGTTAATAGTGATATTATAAACAAATATTTTGTAATTTCAAAAAATAGCTAGGTTATTTTGTAATTAGGTCAAACCTCAAGGGTACTTTTGTAATTAACCCTTTATTTTAGAGTAATAATAATTGAGTTTTAACATCTAATTTAACTAAATGATGTTAATAGTGATGTTATAAACAAATATAAGGTGGTCAAAGACATCTGTTGGAATAACCGATCTTAAACATGATGTTATAAACCAAAAAAGGGGTGGTCAAAGACATCAACTCCTAAAGACGATGTGTAATAGCGAAAAAATCCGCTCATACACATCGCTTCACTTAAAACATGATGTTGTATAGTGTAAGACATCATGAAATTCATGAAAACGATGTCTTTTAAGCGTTGTCTTTGACCAGATTTCTTGTAGTGAACAATCCCAACCGACAGAGAAAACTGAAGCTGTAGCACCAATTTTGCGGAAAAAAAGTAAAGAAATTGAAAGATGTAGAACCCTCAACAGTCGAAAACTCTAAGCGAAAATAAGTGATAAGTTTCGAAATGGAAGAGAGAAGTAATAGCGGGAACAAATCCGTAATCAAATCGCTTAAAAACTGATACACTCAGCAGTTATAAAAAAATAAAAAAATGCTTAATCTAAATGACAAAATTGCCCTTTATGAGCAAATAAAAATAAAAAATAGAAAATCGAAAAAATCTCATCCCTCAGATTTGATAAATTAACTTGTGGAATTAGTCCACACAGTCTTACGTAGAGACCTCTTCCACATTTGATTGAATACCTCTTTCTATATATATATATATATATATATATATATAGATAGATAGAGAGAGAGAGAGAGAGAGAGAGAGGATCTTGTGAGACCACCCTCCTAGGTGAGACCATAGGAACAGATCTACACCATCAAAAAATAAATCAATGACCAAGATATGAACAAATATATACAACAATTGACATGAAAATATACACTTGAAGGGGTAAAATAGGAATAGATGAAACAAAAATGTTAACCACCTCCTACAAATGGACGTGATATGTTATTGATCACGTCTCTATAATCACACGATTTACCCTCCATTTCTCTCCCTTCTTCACATCAACAATCTCTCCATCGCAAATGTACTGCTCCATTCGATTTTGCAAATTATTCCATTGGATCAAGCTTGACAAAAAACATAAACAACTACAGAAAATGTGGCAACATAAACATGCAAAAATTAATGAAAAGTATACAATTCCACTAAATTAAATTAACTATACATTAAAACATTACTAAATATACATAAACATTTAACTTTACACTGAACTAACAATGCATTAAAACATTGCTAAGTATACATAAATATTTAACTAAGTATACAATGACGCTGAACTAACTATACATTAAAATATTACTAAGTATATGTTAAAAACCAGAACTAACCATGCGCATAATTCAGTGAAACGGTGAAAAGGAAGAAATGAGCTCATTCATTGTATTGAGTAATTGAAAGGATAAAAGTCTGTACAATACCATTATTAGCTAATGAGTACTCCTATTTATATACATATGCTAGAGGACGAAAATAAGTGTCAGCAAAAAGAATAAAAAATCAGAGAGAATCTAAATTAGTTGGAACAATTTTCTCTACAATGAGCTAAGGTCCTTTGTGTACAATTCCTTTAGTTGAATCGATCATCTTGCTGTCCATTTGTGTGATATCCTTTTCTTCCGATTTCTAAGATATAAACAATTAACTAAGTATACATTTACACTGAACTAGTTATATAACTAAGTATACAATTCCACTGAACCAAGTATACAATTCCATAAAACTAAGTATACAATGTCATTTTACTAAGTATACAATTCTACTGAACTAAATATATGATAAAACATAACCAGGTATAAAAAAACATTTAACTAAGTATACAATTCTGCTGAGCTAAATATACAATAAAACATCACTAAATATGCAACATGTGGTGTGTAGCTTCATGGACGTAGCTAGCATAGTACGAGCGCGGTCGGCGGACCGCACTGGATCCCGGAGTAACCCTGTTAAATTTAAGTTGGACCGCACTGGATCCCGGAGTAACCCTGTTAAATTTAAGTTGGACCGCACTGAAAAAATTTCGGTCTAGTTCATATAAAAAAATTGAGTTAAAATTTAAAAAGCCAATAAACCTTATTGTCTTAGCCGAAAATATTAAAATTACCTATTCAAATTAAGGTATATTAGTGGATAAATGATTGTCATGCAATTGTTTGTTATATACAGAGATATATTGCCAAACTTGATAATAAACAGGTTTTTAGGTGTCACGCCCCAACGTGACGCGACAACGATCAATCACTTAAACAAATAAATCAACAATAAACCAAAGATACAAAATTCCAAGGAAAATAGAGTCTAATGCAAATGAATTTAAAATAACCACGAGTACAAATTACATCTTAAGGTCCGGCAAGATCCGAATACAACCCAAAAGATTATCTTAATTAACTTACGGTCCAAAATGTAAAATAAAATGAAGGAGTCCAACAACAAATAAAAGAAAAAGGAAATGTCACTCCACAACACCGATAGGGATTCAATCAGAGGTTCGGTGCCTTCACGTACTCTTCATCTAAAGGTTAGAAAACAGGAGGAATGAGACAAAAATCTCGGTGGATGGGGTGATCGTGTGCAAGTGTGGCGATATAAATAGTTAATGCGAGAAATTTAGTT
This sequence comes from Rehmannia glutinosa, assembly GCA_016081115.2. NCBI lineage: Eukaryota > Viridiplantae > Streptophyta > Magnoliopsida > Lamiales > Orobanchaceae > Rehmannia > Rehmannia glutinosa. Next base: position 32,424,568 of record CM071929.1, on the reverse strand, counting down.
GTATGAAAACGTGTGAGAGATGATGCATGATTTCACACACACGATCCACAAGCGTCGTGATAAACATATTAAGTAATATACTTATACAATTTGAGAAAACAGATTCATGGTCAAGTAGCACTATGGTCCAAGTAAACATGAGGATTGCGTGCACGGATTTGTAACGCCAATCCTATGCAAGACAAGTAGCGGTTGCGTGCACGGTTTGTAGCGCCAACCTATGCAATACAAGTAGCGGTTGCGTCACGGATTTGTAGCGCCAACCAAACGGGTCCGATTAACTCCTAATCGTGTGGATCGGGACAAATGATTCCTTCGTTCTTCCTTGTAACTCCCGAGCAAGATGGTCCAAGACCATCACCTTATCGCTCCATAGACAAAGACAAAATCCACAAAGGAGCTAGCAAGGCTCGGATTTGTCATAATCATGATTATACCTCAAGTACTACGACCCGCTTCCCTTGGACAAACTCCGTCCCTCGCGGGATTAGGGCGATGGGGCCTAAGAGTGGAATAGCGGCCGAGCCGCCTGGTTCCATCCCCCGACGTATCCATTCCGATCGTGAGCTCGACACACCAAGTTGACTCGAGCGAAGAAATTAAGTACACGTTCGGGTAGTCAACTAACCAGCAATGAGTATATTGATTCGGGAAGCGAGCCATAAAAAGTTTTCAAAATTTGCGTAAAGTAATTATGGCGTTGGTGGAGTTATTTGGATGAAGATGATTATCGGGAGGATAAGCAATCTTCGATATCTTGAAAGATTAGGTGGAACATAAGTCCGTTATAGATTCGAAATCGCAACACGAGGGGAAGTCGCCCCGCGATTGGGTTTTAATCGGTCAAGACGATCCGATAAGTCAAGTAGTTTTTGAGAAAATAAAATATTTTAATTAATAACTAAAGTCAGAGGGTCCAGGGTTGTTTTAGTAAATGAAAAATAATTTAAGTTAGGTCCTTGATAAAAAGAAAAATTTACAATTAGCCCCGTTTTGTAAAAACCAATACTTTTGGGGTTAAAAATTGAATAAATAAATATCCCGACCTTGAAAAATTATGAGGTCAGTTCCTAAGATCTCAAAATTTTTCAGAGATTCAGGTTTTTAAAGTTTTGAGGTCGAGTTTTTATAAAATTCTCCCATTGGCCCCAAATTTGTTAAAATTGTCATTTCGGCCTTAAGTTTAAAATAATCGGAACTCACAAACCGGGAGGGCTTTTAATGTGATTCCAGTTGGAAAATGTCACTAAGGTTAGTGGGATATTGGAACAAAAACAGTTTTAAAACGCCATAAGTATAGGTCCCTTAACTTTTGAAAATCTCATTTTTGTCCCATTTCGAAATAATTGCCTTTAAGGCTTTTAGGGGTCCAATTGTTATGAAATTTGAACCTTGGGTCCAAAATATAATTACGTTATAGTTAAATTAGTAATTCCAGGTACATGGGCTGCATAAGTCCTGGAAATTTCATTTGGGTCCTCAAGTTTAATCTTTTACAATTTGGTCCCTCAATTTTTAAAAATTACTTTCCAAGCTCTAAACACTTGGATTTTTGGAATACACTTAAAATATGTTATTTCCAGTCCCTTAAGAGTTAAAATTTCAAATTTCAAAATTAGGGTCTGGTACAGTTTCGAAATTTGCAAAATAGCCCCTAAACTTCTCAAATTTTACAATCTAGTCCTTGGGCTTTCAAGGGTTGATTTTATTTATCTAAAAACTCTTAAAACTTTATTAAAATATCAAAACATAATTTTTGAACCTGAGTTCAGTCCCAAAAATCGAAAATTACAGAGGAGTCCCTTAAATTTTATTTTTCTTGCAATTAAGTCCACCAACTTTCCATTTTTGCATTTTAAGTCCAAAAGTTGAAATTTAATCAATTATGCTCGACTTGTCCAGGTTATAAATCATTAAAAACATAGATTTCAAGAGTCATACACATACATATCCTTCTCATACAAAATTTCATCAAGTATAACAATAAAATGTGCATGTATGCCCTATTTTTCGATAAATCACATTTTTGAGCAACACTTGAGAATTTTTCCAACTTGATACAAGAAAATAGCATGCAATACATAATATATATCTCAAGTGCTCAATAACAAAATACTACATGCATATTTTCAATTTAAAACACCTAGAAGTTGAAAGAATTTTTCCACCCACCTCGTAGTAGTTTCTCGGGTTGATCTAAAATGTGGTCTTCTTCCTTGAATCAACTTCTTGACTAAACCTCTTGAAGATCAGCCCCTAAATGGTATCCAAACCATATTTTGGTGTTAAAATTAAAGTCTCAAGTCAAAAGAAAATATACTAGTACCAAATGGTTACTACTCACCTTAATATCTTCAAGTAGTCTCAAAAATGGAAATTTTCCTTCAAGCCTCTAACCTCCACTTGAGATGATGTAGGTCAGCCCCTAAACTCCAAAAATTTATATTCTTGAGTCAAAAATTAATTCTTCATGTTGTCAAGAGAAAAATACTAAAACCATAATTTTCTCACCTTAATAATATGAAATCTTGAATTTCCTCTTCAAGTTTGTAGTCAAATCTAGGTCTCTAATTCTTCAAGAATTTTCTCTAGGAGTACCTCAACAAGAAGGATTCAACATTATTAGATGGTGAAGGTATAAGGTTGAGGATTGGAGAAGAAAAATAGAGTTGGGAGAAATGAATATATTCTTACCTTATGCTTGAAGAATTTGATCCTTTAGAGAGGAAAATGGAAGCAAGTCTTGTGTTTTTATGATAATTATGAAATGAATAATATTGATAGATAAAGAAAAAAAATAACAAAATGATTGATTCCCCTAAGACAAGGAGCCAAAAGTTGGAGGGAATAATAATCATGGTGTTGGTATTTTTATTTATTAGAATTTGGTGGAAAGAAAAGTTTGTCCATCCTTTAAGCATGTGACCAAAAGTTGAGAAAAAAAAATTAATATATATATGTAAATATATATATATATACATATATAATTGTAGGTCTTGAAAAGAATATGAAACAACCTCCCCATTTATGGTAATTTTCGAAATTTTAAAAATATAAAAAAATATATTTTTTTTTTTAAAAAAAAATTGATTGGGAAATTGGTTGGGATGAATTATAGAATAAGATGAAATATTAGGATAAGGATTGGAATGTACTCCTAAATTGTTGGAGGTCTAATATTCCTAAAGTAGTAGTCATTCGATCAAGTATTAATACTAGAGGAAGAATATAAAATTGCTAAGCTCTAAAAATGCGAAATGCGTAATTGACGTTGGAAGGAATAAATAAAAATAGAGTCGAGTTTCATTAATAATAGGTTTGTGATACATAGCCAAATAAATAATCACTACATAACACCGAATCTCACGTTAAAATTCGGGTCTCACATTCACCCTTCCTTAAAAGAATTTGGTCCCCAAATTCTCTTCGAACAATTCGGATATTGATTCCTCATGTCTTCTTCCATCTCCCACGTTGCGTCTTCGCCTCTTGTGATTCCGCCATACAACTTTAACCATTGAATCTCTCTGCATACGCAACCGACGCACTCGCCGGTCAATGATTCTCGATTGGTTTCTGTAAGATAAATTTTCCATTAGAGGAGGAGCATCACGAGTGATGATGTGCTCATGATCCGGTTGATACCTTTTCAATCTCGATACATGGAATACATCGTGCATTCCCGTCATCTTGTGCCGGTAACTCAAGTCGGTAGGCTAACTTCCCGATCCTCCGCAAAATCTTGTAAGGTCCAACATATCTCGGACTCAACTTGCCTCCTTTCTTTGGATTGATCAATCCTTTCCGTGGAGACATCGAGGAATACTTCATCTCCGACTTCAAATTCCAAGTCCTTTCTCCTCTTGTCTGCGTAACTCTTTTGGCGGCTCACGAGTCATGCGGATCCGTTCCTTAATCAACTTGACCTTCTCCATGGCCTCACCGAACTAAGTCGACCTTTGGAATCGAGGGCGACTTTCGTTTCTCTTTTGGAGTCCATTGGTCATCAATCTCCCAAAGTGTAGTGGAGATCTACACTTTCGCCCGTCATGAGGCTTCGTGGGTGCCATCCCAGTGTGGCCTGATAGGCAATTATTATAAAGCGAACTCGGCCAATGGTAAAGATTTAATCCCAACTTCCTTGGAAGTCCAACGTACATGCTCGCAGCATGTCTTCCAGGGTTTGAATTGTTCGCTCGACCGCCATCGCTTTGTGGATGTCTTCTTTGTCTTTGAAACTTAGTGAGGTACCCAATTCCTTATGTAAGCATTTCCAGAATCTGGAGACAAATCTCGGGTCTCTGTCTGACACTATATCGACTGGCACTCCATGCAGTCGAATGATCTCTCGGATATAAATTTGCGCAAGTTTCTCGCAAGTTTTTCGGTTTTCTTCATGGGTAGGAAGTGTGCGATTTCGTGAGTCGGTCTCGACTACCCATATAGCATCATCGCCTCGTCTAGTCCTCGGTAGATCCGTCACGAAGTCCATCGTTATGTGTTCCCATTTCCACTCGGGAATTCTCAACGGTTGTAATAAACCAGATGGTCGTTGGTGTTCAGCTTTTACTCGTTGACAAGTCAAGCATCTCGCAACGAACTCTGCTACCTGGTTCTTCATGTTTGCCCACCAGTAATGTTGTTTCAAGTCCTTATACATCTTGTTTCCTCCAGGATGTATAGTGTATTTCGAACGGTGTGCTTCTGAGAGGATTCTGTTCCTAAGTTGCTCATCACTCGGTACACAAATTCTATTCCAAATCGATGGTCCCATCTTCCCGTCACCGAAATTCGATCTCTCTCCTTTGAGTATCTTCTCTTTTAGTTTTTGAAGTTGCACGTCAATCCCCTGTGTTACTTTGATCTCGTTCAGTAGATCGGGTTTAACTGAGATATTAGCACATGAAATTCGAGTACTGGTTCTCGTCGGATTCCAAGTGCTCAATTCTTCTAATGATCTCCACTCTCGAATCATTAGTCTAGCTAAACTCGTCTTTTTCTTAAGCGCGCCAAATGTCATTACTCGTTAGCTTTCCCGGGATGGTATTGAATATCAAAGTGATAATCTTCTATTAACTCCATCCATCTCCGTTGCCTCAAATTGAGTTCCTTATGAGAGAATAGATACTTTAGGCTCTTATGATCTGTGTAAACCGTGAATGTTGCTCCATAGAGGTAGTGCCTCCATTTCTTTAATGCGAACACTATTCTTTGCCGATTCCAAGTCATGCGTTGGGTAATTGGCTTCATACGGCTTGAGTTTTCGTGATGCGTAAGCAATGACCTTTCCTTCTTGCATGAGTCTGCTCCTAGTCCTTCCTTTGATGCGTCCACAGTAGACGACAAAGTTTTCTTCCCTTTGGAAGGGCTAAGACGGAGCCGTAGTAAGTCGTTCTTGACTCTTGGAAACTAGCCTCACACTTGTCATTCCACTCAAACTTGACTTGCTTCGGGTTAGTCGAGTGAGTGGTCCGCTATCTTCTTGAGAAATCTTGGATAAATCTTCGATAATATCCACTAGTCCTAAGAAACTTCTAATCTCCGCTCTGATTCGGGTTGTTTCCATTCAACCACCTGCCTCAGTACTTCGAAGGATCTACGGCGATCCCAAAGGTCGCGGATACTATGTGTCCCAAGAATGCGACTTCACTAAGCCAAAATTCGCACTTCTTGAATTTGGCATACGGCTTGTGCTCTCGTAGTGTCTCTAAAACAATTTTCGGATGACGCTCATGTTCCTCTTTAGACTTGGAGTATACGAGTATGTCATCAATGAATATCACTACGAATTGATCCAAATAAGGTTGAAAGACTCGTGCATTAGATCCATAAACGCTGGCTGGTGCGTTTGTTAGACCGAAAGGCATCACTACAAACTCGTAGTGTCCATATCCGGTCGAAAATGCTGTTTTGGAAACATCCTCTTCACGGATCTTTAACGATAATATCCTTGTTGTAAATCAAACTTGAGTACATCGTCGCTCCTTGAAGTTGATCAAACAGTTGATTCGTCTATCCTCGGGAGGGGATATTTGTTCTTGATGGTCACGCCGCGTTAAGTCCGCGATAGTCTATACACGATCTTAATGTGCCATCTTTCTTTTTGACAAACAAGATGCAGGTGCTCCCCACGGAGACGTGCTCGGTCGGATAAATCCCACATCCATCGGCTTTTGTAATTGAGTCTTCAACTCTTGCAACTCAACAGAGCCATTCTATACGGCGTTCGCGATCGGGCGGTTCCTGGTAATACCGATGGTGAACTCAACTTCCCTATCCGGAGGGACAAGTGGTGAGTTCTTGTGGAAATACATTTGTATATTCCGATACTATAGGTACTTGATTAATTTGTGTCTCAACCTTAGGTTTGTTAATTACAAACGCCAAGTACCCTTGTGCCCCTCTAGTGATCGCCTTCCCCGCTTTCATTGCTGAAATGATTGGGGCAATCTTAACCCGTGCCCTTCCCGAAATTTCCACTTCGGGCTTACCGGGTTCACATAGTTTAATGGACTTGCGATGGCAGTCCATTTGTGCATGGTGTGCGACAACGTTCATTCCCAATATAATGTCGTATTCGGATATAGGTAGCAAGATCAAATCGGCCAGGAAAGTTTATCTCATCAATCTTAACCGCATGCATTATAGATAATATCATTATCACGGCTTGCGCCCATAGGAGTGGACACTTCTAAACCTATAGGCATATGTTCCATGCATGCATGCAACTTGTGTACAAAATGTGGTGCGACAAATGAATGCGTTGATCCAGGGTCAAATAGTACTTTAGCGTAGTGGCTAGATATTAGAAGCGTACCTTCCACCACGTCCTCTCCCGGAGCCTCATGTCCGGCTAGTGCAAATGCTCGAAAGCGGCATCCTTTCCCGGTTACCCTGGGGCCGTTAGCGACTTCCGTGGTTGCACTGTTTGGTCCGGTCTTCGTATTTGGGCAATCCTTCACCGGTGTTGATTACTACCACAGCGTAAACACCTTCCATGTTTACGCCAACAGTCATTGCGATATGACCCGGTTTTTGGCAATGTGTACATACTTGGCCCTTTTCCTCAGACGGTCCTTTCCTTTTTTCTGTCTTAACAATCGCCCTTCCGAATTTTAACAGGCGGCCTTGATGGTTGTCCCACTTTGTCCTTTTGAGATCGCTTCGATGGCCTATTCAAATTAATCGACCAATGCGGTTAAGTCCCGACTCAATGCGGAGGGTCGCTTTCTTCATGCTATGGTGAGTATGTTGTTATTTCAACAATCCAAAAGTTGTTTCGAGTTCGACTTGATCCCCGCGTGTGAACTTATACAATTTGTCCGCTTCAAATCTTTGATTGTTCCCGGGCATATTTGGATAACCGATGGAATTCGGACTCATCTTGGGCCACGACATGTTCCCTGTCTCAACCTATGGAATTCATCCCTATGCCTCCTTCACGACTTGAGGTATGTATTGCTCATTGAATTCACCAGAAATTTTCCCATGTCCTATCTATTTGGTCCTGTTCCCACTTTCTCTCAACTGTTCTCCACCAATCTCGAGCGGTGATTCTAGTCTTAACACGGCGAGCGTAACCTTTTGTTCCCCGAGTATTGGAGAGCATTGAAGATATTCTCCGCTTCCCGATCCATTCTTCTCGCTTTCACGTCATCCGGTTCCCCTAAGAAAGTCGGGGTCGAATCGTAAAACCGTTCCAAGGTGCGGTCATTCGTCTCTCGAGTAGGTTCATGGTTAGGGCCGATTGATGGAGGCTCTGCTTTTTGCTTCATAAAACCAATATCATTGCAAGGCTATTGCGGTTAGGTTATCTCCTGTGATTGGCGGAGGAGGTGGTGGTAGTTCGGGGAGGGTACCCGTTCCTGGGTACATCCACATACCTACGGGAATACGGCGGGGTCTCCCTCGTCCACGGTTTCCAGCCATGTACTTGTAGTTTAGCTACAATTCGAGAAACGATTTCAATAAGTCTTGCATATAACAAGTTATATCACAACAACAATACACAAGACATAGAATAAGTAGAAAAAGTATATTCATTGATGTGAAATTTGAATACACCCGAATGAGTTCATACAACAAGAATATAAAATCGAAGATAAACTAGAGTCGATACAACTTGATTAAGGTACAAACGAAAACAAAATACAACAGGATGGAATTAAGCATCGACTAAAATCTAGCACATAAGTTATCTACTCGGTGAGGTCGCCGTCATCATCACTAGCGGCCTCGTCCATAATCGGATCTCGATCGGGCCGAGGTACCACCTCGGCGATTAGGCCGATCGGCTAAATCATCCCTTGCTCTCGATCCGGGAGCATCATCGAGTGGGCGGCTTCAAGCGCCTCGGGCTCTTCATCTTCCATTGGATCCTCATCGGGATCCTCTTGAGATCTTCTTCAGATCCTCCTCGATCCTCTTCATTATCGGCCTCGAAGTCGGGCATGGGTTCCGCCTCGGGTGGTGGCAACGGTGGTGCATTAGGCTGCTGGCGGCCTCCAAAACAACATCCCGCCGAGTTAAGGCATGTGTGAGGTCCTCTATCACCTGCATTTGTTTGATGATAGTATCTTCGAGACGATCGATGGTGCCTCTCGACATGTATGCCTCCCTTTCCCACTTTCCGCGGCCTTCCTCGCGCGTTCCCATCTTCGTGCGAGTAACTTCCAAGTGTTCCTGGATTGATGGATTTGATCCTCGCGAGCACGGATTGTATCCTCGCGATCCTTAGCAAGGAGGGTAAGATTGTTCTTCTCCTCTTGCTCTTTGCCGGGAGGTGTGTCGGTTCTTGGTTGCGGGGCGTTCTTTCCGCCAATGCGAGATAGCTCGAAGGTATTCCCTGGTGCCGTGGTTCGTGTATGCCCGGAAGTAATCACGTTCGCGCGCGGGCCTCCAATAATTCCCACCGGATAGGTGGCGTCGGCTCCATCCCGAACAAGCCAAACTAAGAAGGATCGGTCAGTAAGAAAAGATAGGGAAGAACAAGGAAAGAATAACTAAGGAAAGTCGATCAAAAGTCGGCTAAGTCAAATCAAGTATGACTATGGATTCTCCAAGTATAAATTTTAGCTTAACCTAAACATCAATAATATGGTTCTATGCCATTTTTGAAATCGATTTCACAACTTAATTAGTCAAGTCACGGTACTACCCAACACAGGGGTCCTATCCTGGAGGTCGGCTCGGTGTAAGTTTCCATCTTACTAGCCGAGCTCGATACCATAACCATCACGCCCAAACGTGACGCGACAACGATCAATCACTTAAACAAAATAAATCAACAAATAAACCAAAGATACAAAATTCCAAGGAAAATAGAGTCTAATGCAAATGAATTTAAAATAACCACGAGTACAAATTACATCTTAAGATGTCCGGTATCCGAATACAACCCAAAAGATTATCTTAATTAACTTACGTCAAAACAAATAAAATGAAGGAGTCCAACAACAAATAAAAGAAAAAGGAAATGTCGCTCCACAACACGATAGGGATTCAATCAGAGGTTCGGTGCCTTCGTACTCTTCATCTAAAGGTTAGAAAACGGGGAGGGAATGAGACAAAAATCTCGGTGGATGGGGTGATCGTATGCAAGTGTGGCGATATAAATAGTTAATGCGAAAATTTAGTTGTATGAAAACGTGTGAGAGATGATGCATGATTTCACACACGATCCACAAGCGTCGTGATAAACATATTAAGTAATATACTTATACAATTTGAGAAAACAGTTCATGGTCAAGTAGCACTATGGTCCAAGTAAACATGAGGATTGCGTCGCGGATTTGTAACGCCAATCCTATGCAAGACAAGTAGCGGTTGCGTGCGGTTTTGTAGCGCCAACCTATGCAATACAAGTAAGCGGTTGCGTGCAGTTTGTAGCGCCAACCAAGCGGGTCCGATTAACTCCGGTCGTGTGGATCGGGACAAATGATTCCTTCGTTCTTCCTTGTAACTCCCGAGCAAGATGGTCCAAGACCACACCTTATCGCTCCATAGGCAAAGACAAAATCCACAGTGGAGCTAGCAAGGCTCGGATTTGTCATAATCATGATTATACCTCAAGTACTACGACCCGCTTCCCTTGGACAAACTCCGTCCCTCGCCATGGGGATTAGGGCGATGGGGGAAGAGTGGAATAGCGGCCCAGCTGCCGGTTCCATCCCGACGTATCCATTCCGGGATCGGGTGAGCTCGACACACCAAGTTGACTCGGCAAGAAATTAAGTACACGTTCGTAGTCAACTAGGCGATCAGTATATTGATTCGGGAAGCGATTCATAAAAAGTTTTCGAAAATTTGCGTAAAGTAATTATGGCGTTGGTGGAGTTATTTGGATGAAGATGATTATCGGGAGGATAAGCAATCTTCGATATCTTGAAAGATTAGGTGGAACATAAGTCCGTTATAGATTCGAATTCGCAACACGAGGAAGTCGCCCGCGATTGGGTTTTAATCGGTCAAGACGATCCGATAAGTCAAGTAGTTTTTGAGAAAATAAAATATTTTAATTAATAACTAAAGTCAGAGGGTCCAGGGTTGTTTTAGTAAATGAAAAATAATTTAAGTTAGGTCCTTGATAAAAAGAAAAATTTACAATTAGCCCCGTTTTGTAAAAACCAATACTTTTGGGGTTAAAAATTGAATAAATAAATATCCCGACCTTGAAAAATTATGAGGTCAGTTCCTAAAATCTCTAAATTGTTCAGAGATTCAGGTTTTTAAAGTTTTGAGGTCGAGTTTTTATAAAATTCTCACATTGGCCCCAAATTTGTTAAAATTGTCATTTCGGGCCTTAAGTTTAAAATAATCGGAACTCACAAACCGGGAGGGCTTTTAATGTGATTCCAGTTGGAAAATGTCACTAAGGTTAGTGGGATATTGGAACAAAAACAGTTTTAAAACGCCATAAGTATAGGTCCCTTAACTTTTGAAAATCTCATTTTTGTCCCATTTTGAAATAATTGCCTTTAAGGCTTTTAGGGGTCCAATTGTTATGAAATTTGAACCTTGGGTCCAAAATATAATTATGTTATAGTTAAATTAGTATTTCCAGGTGCATGGGCTGCATAAGTCCTGGAAATTTCATTTGGGTCCTCAAGTTTAATCTTTTACAATTTGGTCCCTCAATTTTTAAAAAATTACTTTCCAAGCTCTAAACACTTGGATTTTTGGAATACACTTAAAATATGTTATTTCCAGTCCCTTAAGAGTTAAAATTTCAAATTTCAAAATTAGGGTCTGGTACAGTTTCGAAATTTGCAAAATAGCCCCTAAACTTCTCAAATTTTACAATCTAGTCCTTGGGCTTTCAAGGGTTGATTTTATTTATCTAAAAACTCTTAAAACTTTATTAAAATATCAAAACATAATTTTTGAACCTGAGTTCAGTCCCAAAAATCGAAAATTACAGAAGAGTCCCTTAAATTTTATTTTTCTTGCAATTAAGTCCACCAACTTTCCATTTTTGCATTTTAAGTCCAAAAGTTGAAATTTAATCAATTATGCTCGACTTGTCCAGGTTATAAATCATTAAAAACATAGATTTCAAGAGTCATACACATACATATCCTTCTCATACAAAATTTCATCAAGTATAACAATAAAATGTGCATGTATGCCCTATTTTTCGATAAATCACATTTTTGAGCAACACTTGAGAATTTTTCCAACTTGATACAAGAAAATAGCATGCAATACATAATATATATCTCAAGTGCTCAATAACAAAATACTACATGCATATTTTCAATTTAAAACACCTAGAAGTTGAAAGAATTTTTCCACCCACCTCGTAGTAGTTTCTCGGGTTGATCTAAAATGTGGTCTTCTTCCTTGAATCAACTTCTTGACTAAACCTCTTGAAGATCAGCCCCTAAATGGTATCCAAACCATATTTTGGTGTTAAAATTAAAGTCTCAAGTCAAAAGAAAATATACTAGTACCAAATGGTTACTACTCACCTTAATATCTTCAAGTAGTCTCAAAAATGGAAATTTTCCTTCAAGCCTCTAACCTCCACTTGAGATGATGTAGGTCAGCCCCTAAACTCCAAAAATTTATATTCTTGAGTCAAAAATTAATTCTTCATGTTGTCAAGAGAAAAATACTAAAACCATAATTTTCTCACCTTAATAATATGAAATCTTGAATTTCCTCTTCAAGTTTGTAGTCAAATCTAGGTCTCTAATTCTTCAAGAATTTTCTCTAGGAGTACCTCAACAAGAAGGATTCAACATTATTAGATGGTGAAGGTATAAGGTTGAGGATTGGAGAAGAAAAATAGAGTTGGGAGAAATGAATATATTCTTACCTTATGCTTGAAGAATTTGATCCTTTAGAGAGGAAAATGGAAGCAAGTCTTGTGTTTTTATGATAATTATGAAATGAATAATATTGATAGATAAAGAAAAAAATAACAAAATGATTGATTCCCTAAGACAAGGAGCCAAAAGTTGGAGGGAATAATAATCATGGTGTTGGTATTTTTATTTATTAGAATTTGGTGGAAAGAAAAGTTTGTCCATCCTTTAAGCATGTGACCAAAAGTTGAGAAAAAAATTAATATATATATGTAAATATATATATATATATATACATATATAATTGTAGGTCTTGAAAAGAATATGAAACAACCTCCCCATTTATGGTAATTTTCAAATTTTTAAAAATATAAAAAAATATATATTTTTTTTTTTTTTAAAAAAATTGATTGGGAAATTGGTTGGGATGAATTATAGAATAAGATGAAATATTAGGATAAGGATTGGAATGTACTCCTAAATTGTTGGAGGTCTAATATTCCTAAAGTAGTAGTCATTCGATCAAGTATTAATACTAGAGGAAGAATATAAAATTGCTAAGCTCTAAAAATGCGAAATGCGTAATTGACGTTGGAAGGAATAAATAAAAATAGAGTCGAGTTTCATTAATAATAGGTTTGTGATACATAGCCAAATAAATAATCACTACATAACACCGAATCTCACGTTAAAATTCGGGGTCTCACATTAGGAGTATTTTTTGAATGAATTTTTGGATTGAAAAGTCTATTTTATAATAATAATAGTTGTTTGGTGGTAATTTAGAATATATTTTGGATAAATCACTTATCCAATAGAATAAACCATAATTGGAGATTATGAAAATTCGTAAAAGAATTGTTGCAAGATACAACCTTCTTATTTGCCTTATTTTTTATATTTTTTCAAATATTGGTCCGACATTCGCCCTGTCGAAACGAAAAAATTTCTGGCTGCACTGGCCGGAAATCCTGGCTACGCCCATGTGTAGCTTCACAATTTTGGCTGCTGGCAAGGAGGGTTATCACAACAAGAATAAAAAATGCATGTATAGTACTTAATGCCACGATTTCTTATTGGCAAATGAATTATTGTTTGATGAATATTGAAAAAAGAAAACAAAAACGACAATTGCTTTCCTTTTTCTTTTTTATAGGACTTTTATTTTGCTGATGGGGAAATAGTGGTACATTTTGTGTGGTATTTATAGTGAGGAGAAGTTACATATTGTACAGCTTGGTTGGAAGATCGGAATTAATAAGACAAGTTGGTTTGTTAAATAATTTGAAAAGTCTGATCGGCAGCTTTTTTTTGAACCCATTTTTAAACTTCAAATAATGATATGCCTGATCAATGTGGCCACTTAATTAAGCTCCAAAATCTATATCTATATATATATAAAAGCAAGAAAGTCTTCCAAATATAGCAAAATCCCGCCAAAATGCTGTTACCAAATATGGAAATTTTAGGTTTTGTTTTAAAATGTATTCTCATTTATTAAAATATGAATAAAGTTGGCTTATTTAATAAATGGTGTCAGGCGTGAGAATCTTTTCTGTCATTAATATATGAACAATGCCTCTTCTTTATATTGGAAACATAGCTACCATACCTTTTCATTAATTAATTACGGCTGTGTTATCTTGAAAATATAAAAAAGAGATTACATATTTTATTCTTTAAAATTGTCATATAAAAGATTGAATTTTATAATACCTTATATAATTATAAATAAATTTTGGTTTCATAAATAATTATAAAAAAATAATTCAAATTTTGAAATTGCATCAGAATCAATATGTTTGTATTGAGATTATAAAAAGTTGTATTGAGATTACAAAAAGTTGTGTCTTAGGCATAAAAAAGTGCTATTCAAAATTTGAAATTGGTATAATTAATACCTCATTACAAAACTAACTACAGTCCAAATTGAAACACACAATACCCAACTAATTGAATTGAATACAAAACATTGGGCAAATGAAAAGATTTTGCTTCGTCCATTCGGACTTGCAACTGCTGTTATAAATAGGACCCATCACCAGTCAACTTTGAGGAAAATGTACAGCTATCAAGACTCCGATGCATGCGTGTCCACAGGGGTACCTGCATATAGCAATATGTCAAAATGTTTTCAGGGTAAAATGCATATTTCATTAAAAAGGTACGTTTTAGTTTTTCTTTTTTAAATGCATTCATCTTTTACAGTTTAAATAGAGTTGCTATCTTATTTTTAATGTTTTCGTTAGGATAAGAGGATTCATGCAACGAACAGAATCAATATTTTTCCCATTTTCATTATATCCATATGAACTCAAAAGGCGCAAATCAACAATGGTTCATCAAAAGGTCAGTTTTTTTATTTATTATGTTGTATTATGTTTTATGGCATGATACTATGATAGAACACATACCTGGTTTTAATAATGGGATAGCCAGTTTTAATTGCTTAGATACCGTCTTCTTTGTCTGTCAGGATAAGCAACTCAATAAGTTTATCATCAGTTAAGATTAATAAATTATGTACTTCCTACATAAAAATCATATTATTTTATTTTAAAGTAGATTGTCCTTCCTTAATTTTATGATAATAGGAGAAGGTAAAATTTAATATTGTTGCTACTTTATATGCATATATAATAGAAGCAGGATAATTCTAATAATAGGAGAAGGTAAAATTTAATAATGTTGATACTTTATATGCATATATAATAGAAGAAGGATAAATTCTAATTTGTTTCTAAATTACAATTAGATTATCTTTGAAATCTTGAAAACAAAAGCCGCGGCGCAAAACTCGATTGAGCAATAATTTGTGAACAAAAATGGTCTGGAAAATTACGGAAAAGGGCTACCAAAGTTCCAACGAAGCCGAATATCCAGATTACGGTAAGTTCTGGTTTATTTAATTAATTTTTTTGAGTTTTTTTAATTGGGATATTTTGGAGTTATGTGATGTTGGTGAGTTTTTAATCACTCTGTTATGGGTTTTATTATTTAGTTAATTTTTTAATCAAGTTAGTGTTTTTGTACTGTTCTTTTGAGTTATTTTTGGCATGTCAAATTTTTAATCGTTTGTTTTGCAATGTGTATCAGGTAATTCAGATTTTTTTTCTCAATTAGAATGCATCTTTCAGCTATTTTTGTTAATTTGGGGAAGATGAAGTATCATGGAGCAGAGATTAATGGCTTATAGGAGGCAAAGTGTGCCCTTAAAATTAAAATATGCCAAGCACGTGATTATTTCCGCCGGAAATTTCAGTCGGAAATGGTTATAGGAGGCAAAGTGTAAACCCCCTATAATTTGGATGGGTAAGTGAAAAGAAAAAAAATTGTTTATGTGGTAAAGCGTAAAAAAAACCCACAGTTGGGATGGCAATGTTATATCAACTTGCAATGTGAAGCATAATTTCAAAACTATGCTTAAGTCGTACCTGTTTGGAAAGTTGAGTTGGTCGTGATAAAGTCGGATATCCGCTGAGCAAGAACGTGAACGGAGCTTCCTATAGGTCATCAACATACAAACATGAAATTTGAAAGAAAAAAAAGAGATGATTGCAACATTGTGCGACTGGATCTGAAGTATAAGGAAACAGGAAAACAGGAAAAACCCTTAAATTTTATTAAATTTCGGTAGAGATCCCAAGCACTTATACCAAGGCTAAAAAAGCTCAAAATAAAAACCAAAAATATGGAACTGATATTTTTTTAATATTCAACACAAACTGAACCAAGGCTAAAAAAGCTCAAAATAAAAACCAAAAATATGGAACTGAATTTTTTTTAATATTCAACACAAACTGAACCAAGGCTAAAAAACTCAAAATAAAAACAAAAAAAAAGTGCTTTCATTTGAAAAAAATACGCGGATGTGATAAACACATATAGATCTCATTTGGATGTACAGTACAACTCCAAAGAAAGACTAAAAAAACTAAAACTAAAAACAAATAATTAGAAAAACAATTTAGAATTGTTTTCATTCAGACATATTTTTCAGATCTATTAAACACAAGTATATATCTGAAATTTTTTTGTTCATTACAAATCTGAATATTGTCTGTAAAAGTCAAACTACAAACTATATTAAACATAATAAATTGTTCGAACATAAATTTTCAGATCTATAATAATAAAAATATAGATCTAAAAATTTCCATTCGAATGGAATTAACTTTTCACATTTTATTTATTTATTCGGCTGAAAATCCAAAAATCAGGATGTCTTTCGAATTTTTTGGGTACAAACGAATGATCTCCATTTGTAGAGCAAGCAAAAACAGAGAGAAAAAAATCATTATCTCCCAATATTTTCAGAGCAAGAACGAAGTTTTTGAGATAATTTGTTAGAGAGAGAGAGAGATGATTTTTTGCAAATGGGTGCGTCGGTTGCTACTTGCTAGGTTTCAGCGTGCAGAAAGTCATTCCATTTTCTGTTTTATGTTTTTTCGATTAATTATATTTAAATTGGGCCAAACAAGTCAGCCCACATTCTAAACGGGTCATTTTTTGGAATTTTTAATATATTTTCATATTATATGTTTCAAGGCCCATATATGAAATGCTATTTCTTTTTTTGAAAGAATATATGAAATGCTATTAGTTGGTCAGTTCGATATTTAATTGAACTCAATTTGGTCAATTTTCACATTATTCTGTTTTTTTTTTTATTTTCAGTTCATGGTATCTTAAATCCATACAGATGTTCAAAAAAATAAATTCCATAAACAACAATTTATAATTTATTTTTAATTTGGTTATCATATATAATTACATTCCAAATTTATTTAAAATATTTTGTTTTCTATTTCTAATTTTTTTGGATTTGTTTTAGTGTGTACTTATAGCTCAAAATCAAATTTATTTGAATTTACATTTTAATTATTTATTGGAATTCTGAGAATTGATTGCAGCTCAGTTGGTTTGAGCAGTTGTAAGCCATATTATTGACCTGTGATCAAATCTCACCCGCCCCACCCCTATTAGGACTTTGTAATTGTACTCAAAAAAATTATTTATTGGAATTCTATATTTGTTATTATTAAAAAATAATATTTTTTTATTATACAGTCCGTGCATCGCACGGGTGGAATACTAGTATACATAATATATGGTAACAAACTTGCACGTCTACATGATGAGTGCTCCATTAATATAATTATTAATTAAGCTCCGAAGATTAGAGAATAAAACCCATCGGAAGAGGCGGCCCAGCCAAGACCGGGCCCATCCCGGGCCGCCGCTCGGGAATGTATTGGTGGGCCATGTAGATTTGCCCATCGTCGTCTCCTAAGGAAATCTGATGGTTGAATGAAAGATATGGTGAATGTTTCTTGATTGTTGTCGTTGTTGCTGTTGAAGTAATACTGACGTGACACTGAGAAAGACGGAGAAATTGTGAAATCTATATGGATGCTGATATGTCATTATTATCTAGTTGATCTTCCAAGAATATTATTGGCTGGTTGCTATTTCTGGGGTATCTAGTTGAAGTAATAGCATCTTTTTTTTTCACTCAAAAAAAAAAAAGTTTTTTTTTATGACGAGGGAACATGCTGCTGCTAATTTTTGGGTGCGCAATCAGTAAACGCTAAGGCCCCATGTTTTACAAGGACACATTAATTTTACTAAAATAATTATTTAAGTATAACCGGATTAAAATCGAATAGGTTGAACCATCCAATGTAGTTTTTTCTTATTAAATATATATATATATATATATATATATATATATTGTTCCATAATGGAAATTGATGAAGGCACACTCTAGTGAATGAAGACTAGTCTGATTAGGAAGACGTGCGACATTATTCTCATATCTTTGGAGCTTAATTAGTGAACCACTCATCTTCTAGACGTGCAAGTTTGTTACAATATAGTATGTATATTTTGGAGCTTAATTAATTGGCCGCATTGATCAGGCATCATTATTAATTGATGTCAAAAAATGGTTTCAAAAATCAGCTGGATTTAGAATTTGATAATTAATAAACCAGATTGGCTTATTCCGACCTTCCAACCAAGCTGTACATGTGACTTCTTCGGCATATTGATCAACTTCTCGTTGCTATAAATACCACACAGAATGCACCAATATTTCTGTTTCCGGGACCGGATCTCCTATTCCATTATGCCTATTCCACTATCTATTCCACTCTTATTATTGTGACATGTATCCCACTATTATGTATTTTTAATTTTTAGAAAAAACACACCCTCTCTCCTAAACATCGTTAAAATAGGAGAGAGAAAAAGTTTGGGAAAATACGTGTCCCACAGACCATCACCTACCAGTCTCTCTGTCTTCTGCAATTTAATTGTCCTTCCAGCTGCCCCATTTTACACACACCAGTTTCCCACCTCCAATCCAGTTGTTCGATCTGTGATCGGAGTCCCAGATTCAGACCAATTTTCCGGATGGGCACATTTCTTTCGGGGACCTCATTCTCGAAAATGAATTTATTGGTACAAAACCCACTCTTTTTGTTCTTGATTTTTCTTTACAGGGTGTGTTTTTTCTAAAAATTAAAAATACATAATAGTGGGACACATGTCACAATAATATGAGTGAAATAGATAGTGGAATATGCATAATGGAATAGGAGATCCGGTCCGAATATTTCCCCATCAGCAAAATATAAGTCCTTTTATTTTTTTCTCAAAAAGAAAAAGAAAAGCAATTTTTGTTTCTGTTTGGTTTTTTAGTATTCATCAAACAACAATTCTTAATTGTCATAAGAAATCATGGTGACTCGAGGCATTAAGTACACGTGCATTTGGACTCTTGTTGTGATAGTCATCATTGCAAGCAGCCAAAAATGTGATGCCTTATTCTTGGAGCTGCTCAAAACAACGGGCAATAATCTCCTGGGGTTGTTTGGGGAGCAGAAGGGCTTGCTCAACAATTTAGTCGGAAATGGGACTAGGGAACAACCCTGATAAACTCTTTCTCTCCGTCACATATTATCCTCCCAGCCTTCTATGGAATTCGAATATATAAACGTTGATATATTTCATTGGAATGATGAAGTTCCAATTAAGTATTTAACTACGGGACTAGTGTTTTGTTTTGTTTTGTTTTGTTTTTTTTATTATATTTGTTATGTGATTGACAATTTCTCTGAATTTGAATTTGAATTTTTTTAAATAAGTGTGAAATATTATTATAAAGAAAAATGAAGGGCACTGCTTACAAGCCAAGCAGCTAGCTTTAAAATAAGGGTTTCATTAAAACTTATCAAAGTAAAACCGAACCTTTGATAGGCAAAAGAGTTCCCCATAAAAGAAACACCCAAAAAAACCTTAAAAACGCAATCTAAATGATGGACGTCTATTTCTAGAGGATTTTCGAATGACACTGTCATTTATTTTTTTTGCATGTGCTTGAGTATCATCCTGAAGGTCTGATGTATCATGTGGAATATCGGCCCAGGCTCCTCGGGCCACAATTTCCATAGCCTTCATAGCTTTTGAGGAATCAGTTGAGTGAACAACAAGCAGAGTAGTTGAGGAGTCGCCTAACCTGGTCATTAAAGCTTCCAATTTATCTGCATCAATTTGATCTTCTTCATCCGCCATATCTGACCAACGTTTCCCGGCAGTAGCGGCCATAACCTTGAACCCCTCAGACGAATCGTTGGAGCTAAGGACAAATTCATTTCGAATAAGACTATTAGAAACCTTTTCTATTGTAAATTGCAAATTAGCTTGTTCATGTTCACCCAATTTTGTTGCAATTACCGAATCCTCAATAACCATTGCGGAAACATATTGTTGAGGTTGATAAGGAACCATGGTCCTATCTGTGTTGCTAGTATTATCCTTCGAAGCCATAATCTGATTCTCATTATCGGATTTGTGCTCCAAATTCGTATTATCACATGCCACGTCATCTGAATCAGCACCCAGAACATCAAAAATATTCTTGGTATGAATACGTGAAGAAGAAGGTTCACCCCCCTTAACATGACCTTGTCGTCCCGTTACTAGCACACAAGTTTCGGATCCAATTACCTTGCCCTTTGTAACCGGAACACAATCTCGAACGGTGGAATGTCCACGAACTGAACTTTTTTCTTTGCGCTCAATGTCGTCCTTCTGTTGTACCTCATTGGATTTGACCTGACGACAATTGTTGATATGGTGCCCAACTATGCGACAGTTGGCACAAAATTCCGGCAAATTTTCATAACTAAGTGAAACAACTGAACAATGTCCCACCCGCTCTACCATGATAAACTCCTGTAGAGGTTTATTTAAATCAATTTCGACTAAAACACGTGCAAAATGTCCCACTTCCCCCGACAACGACCATCCATCGATTTGAATAGGGGTACCAATTGCACTAGCAATTTTCATAATAAGAGAAGGATGCCAATACTCGATGCTTAATTCATATATGCGAACCCAAACTTGTGTTACCGAAGTATTTATTTTGTAAGGATTGAAATCCGGTACCCAATTTGTAATCCGCATAGTCCCCGGATTCAAATTCCATGAAGCTTTGGCGAAAACCCGATTCCGATCCGCCACATCATTGAATTGTAGGCTATAATAACCTTGCCTAGGGGAACCAAATGCCATGAATGTTGAATTTTCCACGCATACTGCAATTTCGATTTAAAGACTTCCAAAGCACAAGGTATGGCCCCAGGAAGCAAGAGACGCGTCAATTAAAGAATCACGTAACTCCACCGCTCGTTGATGGTATATCCCCTCATCCATCGTAAAGAATAATAGTTCCCTTTCTTAATTGATATCGTATCCTCTACGACTTTACCGTTTGGGCATGAGTATGCTCCGAATTGGGGTTTTGAGATACCCTAGGTAAAACCCCGGAGAAGGTATCGAAGGGCGGATCGCTATTATGGGGCGTTGAAGAATCCTTATCCAATGTTCTCTTGACGACATGATGCGAGAATCAATTAACGATTGTGCATAGAGGACTCTAAATTTGGGGATGATGAAACATTATGAGAACCCACTTTGGGATTAATCAATGAGATGCGTCTTTGGAAAGTTCGAGGAATAAATCAAAATCAAGTTCCATTATGATGAATATCACAACTAATCAGCGGGTGAAGATGATTTCTTCAATGAAACGATTATGGATCCCACTTAGGAGGGGATCCATCAGCCGCCGCCTCGCTCACATTCAGAGTAAAATGAGTAAAAATAAAATCAATCTGGCCTCTCGAAAATGTCAACATCCATTCTTTCACTTCACCAAACTTTACCAATTCTTAACCAAAAAAATAATAATAATAAAATCGAGAAGCAAAAATCCCCAACAAGATCAACAACCAATAGTTCAATTAATAGATCCCAGAATGTGACGATTGGAAGGAAAAAAGTTCAGAGATAGTGAAGAGAAAAAAAAAAAAACCAAAATCGGAACTCACCCAACTAAGTACCAAACATTTAAAATAACATACCAACTTGGAGTGAGAGAAAAATTAAACTGGAGTACCAACCGAGATGTGACGGGTGACGATGGGCGGAGGCTCAGTGACGGGCGGCGATGGGCGGAGGCAGAGTGACGAGCGGTGATGTGGATTTAGGGGTTTCGGTCGAAGTCTCTCTGGTTTGTACCTGAAAGGAGTTCGAGATGTGATGGGCGACGACGGGCGGAGGCGCCGCGATGGGCGGCGATGGGCGGAGGCGGAGGCGGAGTGACGAGCGGTGATGCGGATTTAGGGTTTTTTTTTACGTCCTTTGTGAATCCTTTCCCCTCTAACAGAGTGTTTGATCACCTGTTTTGTCTGTATTTGAATTTGAATTTTTTTTTTTTTTTGAGGAGGTATTTGAATTTGAATTGAAGACGTGCATGGTGTGTGTTTGTGGTTCGACGCTGAGTTCATATTAGCGTGACAAGCTAGTTAATGTATTAATTTATATTGTTGTGTGGTTCGTTAATGCATCATTGCATTGTAATATTTTTCTTTATGAGTTTGTGATATAATATTATTTTATGGTGATCTTGTGTGACGTTATCAACTATATACAATTGCCATTTCGCGCGCGATAAACAAATTTCAATATAAAAGAGAAGGTAACTGAAACTTCCAATGAATAATTATTACTACTGTAAATGTTTAATAAATTTCGTGAAGACGTACAGTGTGTGAAGTGACATTGAGTGAAGATCTCGTAGCTACGAAATTGACAAAAGACTGTAAGCATTAATATACACAGCCATTGAGTGAAAGTAAACAGAGGAGGAGAAAATTTGAAGAAAGGAAGAGAAAAGAGAATGAGAATTAAGAAGAGAAGAAAGATAGGAATAATAATTGTGTTAATATATATTCTAATGATTTGAGTTTTGGCGCCTTATATTTGAGTTTGCCGCTTGGTTTCCTGATTCTAATGATTTTATATTTCTTGGGCCTTGGCTTTCTATTTTGTTTACTTTCCTTGTATTTGTTAATATATAAAAACTGTACTTGTGAAGAGCAACTCAAATATCGATTAAGAATACCTAGCTATATTTCGTTGAAATAAAGTATGAATTTAAGGAAATATTAATTTTACATACAATAACATGATAGACCTGATGACTATAATGAATATTAAAAAAAATCTAGGGGCAAAATTGTCCATATAGGGCAAAGTTGAAAAATTTACATAATTCATATGGTAAAGTGTAACAAAAATAGTTTATAAAGTGTAAAAACGCGAATAGTACAACTGTTGTTTCTCAATTCGGTCATTTTCTGCAAAAGGGAATAATATAAATTAGTACAAAGAAACCCCAACCTGAATTATACAATTTTTTCTTGAGCAACAACTCGTGGTGATAACATGTTGTAGATAATTTGTACTTTTATCACAAGCAAATGTAATTAATAGTAGCGTAAAAATCAACAACGTGTTCAAGAAGAGAGAATCGTAGGTGTGTTTTAATTTTTCCACTCCATAAACCCACTTATTTATCTATTCTCTCCACTGTTACACTTGAGAGAGAGAAAAATTGCATCTTTGTTTTTAGGGCTAATAATTCCACACCTATGGTGCTAAAGGTCCGAAGTCTTTGGTGTTGAATAAACTTTAGTGAATAACATCACTTTAATCCAGGAGCGTTCATATCGAATTATCAAGAATCAAAAGACTAGATTGCGGAAGCGTACCTGAATCCATAGCAGTTGAATCCTGGGATCTGGCCTTCTAGATCTACACGTCTCGAAGCTTTTCAGAGAACCCTTTAGTTTTCTCCGTAGGTTTCTTTCTGACGATGGGATAGCAGAATAGAATATTGTAGACGTGTGACCTAAGGACCATAACCCTTATATAACTGTGTTATATTGGGTACCCTATTTTAGCCCATCATTAAAACAAGAATAATCCATTAAGTATCTACACATTAAAGGCCCACACCCTATTAGATACATTAAAGCCCAATTCCTTAAACCTTATTTGATCACTTATAAAATGGGATTAACCTTAATTGACAGTCCACAATACATAGTTATTTCACATATAAGCTCAATGTTGGACTAATGATCCAACAATCTCCCACTTGGGCTATATGTGTAACCTTATAATTATGTATTGTAAAAATAACCATATGAGCTCAACTTTACTGTCATAACCAAATGTATCTGTAACCAATCCGGTCCATTAATCATATCAACATAGGATCAAAGCGGCCTTCGTTACATTCATCGTAACTCGACCCATCAGTGGTCACATATGCCAATACTATTAAAGACATGGATCATGATGTGGATGTGTAGCATGGAAATTTCATGCAATGTGATCTTAACATGTCTATTTCCAACTGGTCCACCTCAACTTAGTGAGATCAAGCCATATGCCAGAATCAAAGTGTGGATATACTGAAACTTTATCTCTACAAAGTAAAACCTTAATATATCCTTAAACTAAAGTGACTGAAAATATGTCTACATTAAAAGAACATTATAATTACAAACTCCCACTAGAACTGAATATTCTTAAAACTGTATATCCTGAACTGATTTGACACCCATATGAACAACAAGTTCATGAAACCCTTTAGGTGGCAATCCCTTAGTAAACGGATCCGCAATTATGGAGTTTGTATCGATGTTCTATAGACACCCTGTCCACTTTGACTTATCTCTTTAACAATCGGAACTTGATCTCTTTATGTTTAGTCTTCGTCGAGTTCCTATTGTTTGGAATATAGCGTTCTTTGACTCAATGTCACAAACTTAGTGGTATTTTAATACCATCTACATACTGTGACCTCATGACAAACTTTCGCAACTATAATCCATGATTTGGATGTTCCATAACACGCTATGAATTTTCCTACCATGGTAAAAGAGTCTATATTGTAGACTGTTTAGAACTCTTCCACAATTAGCAGAAATACATAGTCCAACTTAAATACCATGTTATCTTGACATCCAATAAAATCAAAGTCGGTATACCAAATGATCTCAAACTGATCCGACCTCTGACATGTGAGCATGTAACTTTTCTTTATCCATAAGTACCTTAGACTTGTTTGGTCGCTTTTCAAATATTGCATATTCACGACTTAATTATATATCTGCTAAGCATCCCTACAATGTACACAATATCCAATCTAGACATACATACGATCATACACCGAGACTCCATATTCTTGTGCGTACGGAATCTTCTCGCATTTTATTTTCCTTAAATCATTCTTAGGGCACCAATTGAGACCGAACTTGTCTCCTTAGCCATAGGGTTATGATTTGGTTTACAATCATGCATGCCATTTGAAGGACCTTTCCGATATAGCTCTTTTGTGATAATCCAGTACTACGAGAATAATCTCATTGTATTTATATCCTAATACAAAAGAGACATCACCAAAAACTTTCATCTCAAGATTCTTAATCGAAAATCTCTTGGTGTTGTGCAATAAGCCTATATCGTTGATGGCAAGCAAAATGTCATCGACATACAAAACCGAGAAACATATACTTGCTCCCACGAAACTATGATACATGAAATCATCGACCAAATTCATCTCAAAACCAAACAAGATGATCACTTGATGAAAATCTAAATACCATTGCCCGGATATTTGCTTGAGTCATAGATGAATTTCTTAAGTTTGCAAACCATATCCTTTGAGTCTTCCGATACAAAGTTTTACGTTACACCATATAAATCACCTCATCAATGTCACCATTGAGAAACGACATCTTTATTTCCATCTAATGTAACTCAAGATCAAAGTGTGCTACTAATGCCATTATAATCCGGAAAGAGTCTTTCAAAGAAATCAAGAGAAAGTCTCTTTATAGTTGATGCCTTCTTTTTCGTGTAAAGCCATTGTGACAAGACGAGTTTTGTATCTTCCCTCATTGCCTCTTGAATCTTTCTTGGTATTAAATATTCATTTGCAACCAATGAGTTTCACACTTTAAGGCAATAGGAAAAGTTCTCGTCATTGTCCCTTATGGACTTAATCTATTCATTAATGGGCATTCATCCACTTAATGAGAGTTGAAACTTTCCATGGCTTGATAGAAGTTGATTAGATCATCTTCCATCATTCAAATGTCAACCTCATTTTCTTGGAGAAATACAATATAATCATCTGGCATTGCACTTCTTCCTTTCGTAGTGGATCTCCTTAATGGCATGAGTTCTTGAGGTTGTAGAGTTTATTCATCTGGAATAATTTAAAGAAACAGAGGTTCTCCGATATTGTCTTGATTTGTGTCTTGAACAAGGTCAGGAATGAAATTCCGATCAATGCCAACAACACATGTGGGAATATCGACATATTCCTCTTCAAAGACAAGGTCCTTAACTCTATCTCCCCCCGCAAACTCAACATCCTCAAAGAACCAGACATTTATCGACTTAGAAATAGCCTTGGTTGTGGGATCATAAAATTTGTACCCTTTGGACTTTTAAGAGTATCCAACAAAATAACAACTAACTGTCCTTAAGTCCAGTTTCTTCTCATTAGGCTTTGTAAGGCCTTGCCTCAGCTAAACATTCCCAAACATGCAAGTGCTTCAGACTAGGTTTCTTGCCCGTCTAAAGTTCATAAGGGATTATGTTAGTCGCTTTAGTTAGAAACCTTACTAAGGCTATATCTTTGCGACACTTAAGTCTTCTTCCTAGAGTGATTCTGGTAAAGTAGAATGACTAATCATACTCCTCACCATATCCTTAAGCATTTTGTTTCGTCCTTTAGCAACACTATTCATAATGGCAAACCTGATTTAGTGTACTATGGGGCGATCTTTGCATTCCTCTAGGAATTAGCAAGCGATCTGACGTTGTTCACCGAACCATCATATCTATCATTGCATACACCACCACGATCGGATGTGATGTTTTAAATCCTTTTGTTGAGTTATTCTCAACTTGACCTTATAAATTTGAACACGTCTA
Source organism: Rehmannia glutinosa (assembly GCA_016081115.2). Classification (NCBI taxonomy): domain Eukaryota; kingdom Viridiplantae; phylum Streptophyta; class Magnoliopsida; order Lamiales; family Orobanchaceae; genus Rehmannia; species Rehmannia glutinosa. The sequence goes on along the minus strand of CM071929.1, from coordinate 32,397,890 downwards.
GTGATTGTGACTTTTCATGAATAATAACTTGTAGCCATATCTAAAATATCGTCTATAAACGTTATTATATATTGTTGACCATTCCAAGCAACCATATGGAACGGTCCACAAATATCCGTATATATAAGTTCTAAGACGCCTGGAATCCAATTGGCTACAAATATCTTTTGTTGGTTTGTTTTTCTACTTAAACCTCGAGTACTTAAAAGTAGCGACTTGTTGGATGAAACAATAATATCTGTCAAATAAAGGTTATTGTAAAGAACTGGAACTAACCGATTTTGAATCATGAGACAAGCTAAATTTTCAATTTCTAAATGAACATAAATAACCGAATTTGTCCAAAGTAGAAATAGAAGTCAAGTTCCAAATTAACGTCTCATCAAGATTCAAATAAAATCCAGTACTTAACAATAATCTATATTTTCCTATTATTTCAACCATAATTGTCTTGCTTTTGCCTATTTTGATGTATCTTTCACCATCATTTAGCTTTTGGCAATGGAAACTCTTTACAGATACACTGGTGTGAGTTGATGAACTAAAATCTTTCCACCATGTGTGCCAGGAAACTGAAGTTAAGTTAACCTCAAAACAAACCATAACTGAGCAGCGTACCTTATCCTTCTATATTTTTAATTCCTTGCCTTTTATTCTGTGAAGTTAAGGCAATGTTAGCCCCTTTTGTCTCATATTGTGTTAACCTTTTCTCTTTCTGAGCGCAGTATGAGATGACTCATTTAGAGAGTAAAACTCTTTTTAACTGTCGACTCACCTTAAATCAAGCTAAAGCGTAGCCGAAAGAGATATCAAAAACTAAATGCACTAGCAAATCCTCAAAGCAATACGAGACATATCTATAACTTATTCTTGATATTGCCTTTACTCTCATACCTGACTGAAGCGTACTAATCTGAGCCTTTCGTTCTCGACAAATATTTTCTCAATATCCGCAAGAAATTCCTTAGCTATAGTGACCTTTCTAGATAAAGTGCCCTTTTACCATAAAAGCTATATTGATGCTGACAGAAATATAAGCAGGAATATTCAAAACTAAACTCCGAAAATAAACAATACACAAATCATGCTCACATAAATCTCGGAATCCTAATAATAAATTCAAATAATGGTAAATCCCATCTCAAGACACCGGCACTCCATTAATATTTCATCTTTGGACAAAATATTAACTTGTAATTGACATCTTGGTGCGGTAATCAAACACTGATAATAAGACCATATCAAACAATAAACCTTCATTTGGGCCGATTTAGTGTTCATATGTAAACCCGAATAATTATCACGCGTTTATTACCACAGTTGCACGTGCAATTCTGATAAATATTCACCTTCCTTTGGGCCGGTTAATATTCACATAAGTTACACGCGCACAACCTTTTATATTTTAAAATAAATTAATTTAAACAAGAGAGGTCACTTTGCTTCAATTAATTCATCTCAACATATATAATCCATACCATTATTCGAATTTAAAATTTAAATTCCAAGATTAAACTTAATTTAGGGTTTTCATTATTATTTGAGGCCAATTCAAACACAAACTTTAATTGGACCCCAAAATTAAAACCTTTTATAATAAAACCCTAAATTTCTTTAAACTTAAATGGGCCCCTTAAAAAATACTTATTAGCAGGTAAGCCCAAAAGATACTCAAATTGCACCAAGAAAAGTCCCAACACAAAGCTGAGTTGCAACAAAGCCCCAAGATTCTGAAAATCACAGATTGACCCCAAAATCCAATTTTTTTTTTTAAATATTAACAAGGTCAAGGGTTTGAAAACCGTGATCACAAATCTTATAAATCCAAAAGGATTTCAGATTCTTCAAGTTTTAACAAGACAAACAAATGACGTCCTTTAATCAACAACATGGTTGTCATCCAAAATCGAAATCAGTAAACCCAATACCATCAGAATTATATTCAAGACTAATCCAACCGAAAATTAATCTAGAAAAACTCATCGAATTCAAACAGTCTAACCAAAAATAGTAATTGGATCTGAATAATAGAATTGAATGCACGGACAATCAATTATATTTGATTCTTAAAAATTCCATATGAATCGGCTCTGATACCACTTGTTGAATAAACTTTAGTGAATAACATCACTTTAATCCAGGAGCGTTCATATCGAATTATCAAGAATCAAAAGACTAGATTGCGGAAGCGTACCTGAATCCATAGCAGTTGAATCCTGGGATCTGGCCTTCTAGACCTACACGTCTCGAAGCTTTTCAGAGAACCCTTTAGTTTTCTCCGTAGGTTTCTTTCTGACGATGGGATAACAGAATAGAATATTGTAGACGTGTAACCTAGGGACCATAACCCTTATATAACTGTGTTATATTGGGTACCCTATTTTAGCCCATCATTAAAACAAGAATAACCCATTAAGTCTCTACACATTAAAGGCCCACACCCTATTAGATACATTAAAGCCCAATTCCTTAAACCTTATTTGATCACTTATAAAATGGGCTTAACCTTAATTGACAGTCCACAATACATAGTTATTTCACATATAAGCCCAATGTTGGACTAATGATCCAACATTTGGCTCATTGAGCCAAGCCCACCGGCCGGTTTTGTTGCCATGATCAGAGCATTGCAACATTCCACATCGATCGGTCGCACAACCGATGTAGAAAGTTACACATAAACGATGTAAAAAACCTATTTTTGTGGTAGTGATGTTACTAACAAGGATATATTGATCCTAGCAATAGTGAGTGTTATTGTAAGAGTGTTCTTTCAATTTGTTATAATTTATACATCTAAAACAAATCTAATAATAATAAAAAAAATTATTGCCATCATAGAATAAAGAGGTGTAAAAGTTAAGTTGGATGGATTAGGAACATGCATTAATACCAAGGCACAATTCGTTAAACGATGGATGATTGCTAACCAAAATTTGTCCCATCCACGCATTAATGGTGTCCAACAATAGTGTAATACAAGTCCAATACACGGTGATGACTGCCAAAGCATCCCCAAGCTAGCCCATGTCTTAGGAAAAAAATATCACAATTAAATAAAGTAGATGGATTTTAATTATTAATTTAAAAAGGCAAAAAGAAAGAACTAATGAAAATTAAAAGTTCAAGGACTATCACAAGAACATAGTACCCACGATTTTATAAAATTATAAGACAAAAATCAACTTGATTTATTTCATTGAGTGCGTGTTATATACTTTATCATATATAAGGCTTATCAAATATAATTTTCTGTATCATAACAAGCATTAGTATTTTTTTTAATAACGGAGAACATGCAACCGTCATCTTTCGGGTGTAGTTAATAATCCCTCGGGCTTGATGTTTACAGGGACAAGTTTTTCATGCATAGAAAGAGACTTATCGGATTTTTTTCAAATAAAACATAATTCATACATATTTTAGTGATCTAATTAAATCCTCTAAAACAATACTACAAATTAAATGCGTGTAAATTCAAAAAAGTGAAGAGAAAAACCAATTATATCTCAACAATATAATTACAATCGGTTTTATCGATTGTGATTCAATCGGTTGCACTGGTTCAACAACTGGCTCAACCAATGGAATGAAAATTAATTATATTTTTTACTATGCCATGTACAATATTCTAATAAAATTAATTGTTAAGGATTATTTTTAAAAGTAAAAAAAAAATAATCAATTAAAAAAATTATATATAACTCAAATATCAAATAATCACACACACACACACACACATATAATCAAATTACTCAAAGTTGTTCTCTCCCTATGAAAATAAAATTAAAAAAATTAATTTGATTGATTTAGACCATAAAATAATTATTTAAGCTAAGTATTTTCGGATTGAAGATTCGCAATCTTATAATTTGAAGTTTTGAGCCAGTCAATATAGTTTAATTTTTTTAAAACATTGTTCCATATCTATCTAATCTAAACATAATGAAAATTGACGATCATGGGCGTAGCCAGCTCGACTGGTTACCCCTAGCCCAAATTTTTTTTCCCCATTTCCCCCTAGCTCAATTATTTTTTTCCCTTAAAAAAACACATATAATTTTTTTTTTAATTTTTTTTCCACATAAAAAACGGGACAAAAAAAAATTTGGGGTGTGCCGGGGGCCGGGGTGGCACCCCCCTAGCTACGCCCCTATTGACGATCAAGGAACACTCATCATGTAGACGTGCAAGTTTGTTACAATATACTATGACTATGTATGTATTGGAGCTTAATTAAGTGGCCACAGTGATCGGGCATATCATTATTTGAAGTTTAAAAATGGTTTCAAAAACCAGCTGCATATATCAGAATTTTCTAATTAACCAACCAAACTGTCTTATTCCGACCTCGACTATAAATACCACACAAGATGCACCAATATTCACCCATCAGCAAATTAATTAAAAGTCCTATTTTCTCTCAAAAAGAAAACGAAAAGCAAATTAATTATTGTTTTCTTTTTTAGCATTAATCATCAAACAACCATTCATTTGTCATAAGAAATCATGGCAACTAGAGGCATTAAGTACGCGTTTATTTTGATTCTTGTTGTGGTAGCCATTATCGCAAGCAGCCAAAAATGTGAAGCCGCGCGCCACCTATTGCAAAATGGGGGGCTGGGGAGGGTCGTCAATCCGGTGGTCGAGGGATCGGTGAAACCACTCCAGAATTTGAACTTGGGAGGGTTAATGTCTGGGGACACAATGAGTGATTTCATGTCGAGCGCGTTTGGGAACCCCGGCGGCTTTGGGGGTGGCCTTCCCTTCCTGGGTACGAAACAACCCTGATAGGTGTTATTTTATATTTGTTATGTAATGGACAATTTCTCTGAAATTAATTATAGATTAATCACATAGTATGCATAATTTGTGATCAGTCGTGTGATTTGGATTAATTAATTGAAGTCATGGTGTATGTTTGTGGTTTGGTGAGGAGTTTATATTATCGTGACAAGTTGGTGAATGTATTTGTATGCTTGTGAGGTTGGTTGATGTCGTAATGTTTTTCTTTTAATTTTAAGTTTGTTATATAATATTATTTTATGGCCATCTTGTGCGATGTTACCAATTAGACAAAAATATTTTTTTGGTCCACTAAGTGGATGACTTGAGAGATTTAGTCCACAAAACTTGAGGTGATAAGAGAATCATGAGGAATTTTGTGCATTCAATTAATTTCGCTAAATATGCAGGGGAATGTTTTTGGGACCTTAAGATCGAGTTAGCTGCTCATAGAGAACGAAAATAATGAAAATAAGTAAATATGTAGTGTACTTTTTTGAAATATTTTGCAAGAAAATCGTACGATCGGGGCAAAAGAAAAATTTTGAGAGGAAAATTTATAATATTTTTCTTTTTACATCCAATCACTGCAAAAGAAATTTTCGTTTTTACTTTATTTCAACTCAACCACACAATAGGGAAATGCTATTAACATTTCCAAAACTTATCAATACACTCCATCACTTTAATTAAAACATGTCATCAACTATAAAAGACTAAAATGCCCCTTAGTACTAACAAATTTTTAAATACACCCACCAGGCTACCAAGCGTTATTGATTCATTTGTTTCATGTCATTTTGCACTTTTTCTTCCTTTTCAACTTTTTCGGATTGGATTCTTCTTTTTTCATGGTGGTATAGCTTCTTGTACTTTCACTATTTGAGGATTGCTCTCTCCCACAAGGCTCTTATTATCTGAGATTTGATAGCTCTACCCAATCACTAAGGATTATCTTAGATTCAAACCTGAACATTGTAGCTAAAGAGATTGTTAATTTTGATTCGGAAATTACCCTATTACTACAAGACTAAAGATGGTATTTATTGAGACCCTTCTGTCAATGGGAAAATTGTTTCACCCACTATAATATATGTAGAAACATTTGACCTCATTTTTCATAGGCTCGAAAAATCAGGATTGTAGTTTGGGAAAACTGCTATTATTTCTGGTAGTGGGAGCAACATGGCAATGTGTATTCGAAAGCGGGGAGTTCGAGGATATATATTATCTTCGTTGAACCCGAGAAATAAAACCGGTGGACCATATTTGTGAAGCGTTTTCCGCAATAAAGTCGTGTGTGTTGGGTGTATGTATTTGGTGAATTTATGTTTTAGGAAAGAATATGGGTATAACTAAGAGAAGAGCAAATTGAAAAATATTGAGGGGTGTATTAAGTAAATAAGATATTTTATAAAAAGAGGATGAGGGTGTATTTAGAACGGGGGTGTATTGATAGGTTTTGAAGGTTTTAATAGCGCTCCCTCACTCAATAATCTAAAAAAGATATATTTTTTTAAATTTTTATTTTCCTTCACGTTACCTTTCATGCGTATCTCTTATAATCTATAATAATCGTTTGGCTTTCATCATTGGATGTTGAATTGGAAGGATTTACTGTCAATATAGAGAATTATGGGCAAATTTCTCTGGAATTTGAATTTGAGGCGTAAATGTGATGTATTGTTCGATTCATGAAATCGGGTGATATGTATTAGTAATTGATATGGGGAATGATGATACCCGAGCCGAGCTGTGAGAAGTTAATCCACGTCATCAGTCTGACGCGTATCCGTATAGGCGACCTGCGGGTGACGTCAACAATGATGTACGACGACACGTCACGAATAAGGCTCGCCCGCAATCGAGCCCAACGGCTCACAGAGCCCAACCGCAACACGACTCACGAGAGCCCCGAGCCCAAATTTCAATATGAAACGCACGCGCGGCAACCGTAAAAATAAACACATGCCCATGCTTCACACTTTATTGGTATCGAAACGCCACATGTCGGAGAATTATGAAGAGAAGTCGACAAGTGGCAAGTTTTGGGTGACATGCTTGACTATAGAGGGACATGTGTCGTTTTTAACTATTTTATTAATTAATGAATAGTTAGTGCAAAGATGACTATTGTAAACCCACTTACTCAAAGGGGTATAAAGAGTCCGAAAAGGAGAAAAAAACGAGAAGGGAGATAGTAACAAATTATAAGAAAGACCGACCCCAATATTCCTCGGCAAAAAAATACAAAAAAGGCATAATTAGCCGAAATAAACATACGTTACGCACGTTTTCATTTCCACGTGTTAAATCTTTTACATATTTACGCTTGTTGACCAAAACGTCGTCAACAAATTGGCGCTAGAAGGAGGGCCCGTATTGGTCGATCAGGAGTTCGATCAAAAGCAAGTGAAACAAAAACCAGGTAAAATTTGACACGAACCTTTTGATAAGGGAAAAAATGAGTCAACTGCTCGAGAAATGCCCGTTTGGTCAAGAGCAACATTTGAACAACCAACCTGGCCAAACTACGAATGGCCACAATATGCTCCAAACGGAAGCGAGAGCACTACTTTATTCCCTTTCGCTCGCTTAATCACCAACCCAACCTTTGTACAACAAATGAACCAACTTATATCGCAAACTCTCGCCACCACAAACTCTCAAGCACCTCCTCCACTCCTTGCAAATACTAACCCACTCAACCCACAACTAAATGTTAACATTAATCCTCAAATTCCGGACTTCCTCGCCACGAAGCCCAAAAGCGATTCGGGTAATGAACAACATGTCCGTCATGTGAGAGAAGGCGGCAAAGAGAAGATGAGGAGGAGCAAAGTCGTATAGCGAGTCATTTCCCGAACAAACACGACATCGTCGTGCCCACTCGATGTTCGCCGGACGACCGAGTTGATCCCTTTCGCCCGGCTCGATCGATAAGTTCGGCTCGGGTTTTCGGATGAGCGGGAACAACTCGAGGTCAATCGAGGTCCAAGGCCCTAGCTTATGGCGAACGGATTTAAAAATACACCGCCTCGTCGTCGTCGTTTGAACGAATTGGAAGGCGGTCCGGATGGCGAACAGTCTCGAAGACCGCCCCAGTATGGAGCCGCCCACTGTTCCGTCGCCATTTTCTCCTGGAATCTGGCGATCCGTTACCGCCAAAGTTGAAAATCCCCAGGTCGGTCTCTATAATGGGGAAACCGACCCGACCACTCACGTTCACAAGTACTTAGCATGGATGGAACTATACGATCAAGCGATGCCATCCTCTGCGGGGCCTTCCCCGACTTTGGGCGGCCGAGCCCACCGTTGGTTTAGGACCTGCGCGCAGGATCCATTCAAGCATGGGGGATCGGCCTCCGCTTTACGACACATTTCTTAACGTCCAAAGTCCGAGCCGCGCCTAAAGACTCCTCCTCGTAAACATCAAACAAGGGAAGGGCGAGCCCTTGAAGAGTTATATTTCTCGGTTTAATAAACAAGTTCGAGAGATGGAACCGGTGTCGGATGACGCCATTTTGATCGCGACCATGGTGGACTAGCCCCGAGACTTGGTTCAATTACTCCATCCACGAATCGGGGGCGACCTCGTATCAAGAATTTCTAATCCGCGCACGCCATATTTGTGCGGAAGAAGCCATGGCAAGTAACCGCCCGAGCACCGACAAGGGAGGGAGCGTAAGAAAGGACGAAAGGAAAGAACCGATGGTTGGTCCGGTCGGGTTTCCGGCCGTTCTCGGAAAACCCGACCACCGGTTTAGAGCTCGCCAAGAGGCGAGAGCCAAGTCGCCGCTAAGGAGTACTTTGACCCACACTCCGTCGGCCATATGGAGTGAAGTCACGGGTGTCTGAATTTGTTGCCTCCGGCTCGGCCTCTGAAAATTGAGCCATCAAAATTAGATTCGCGTCGATTCTGCGCCTATCATAAATCAATAGGTCACGATCTTCGACAAGTGCCGAGATCTAATTAGGGAAATTATGCGGGTTGTTCGGCGGGCGGCCTTAAAAGGTACGTTTATGAGCTACCACCCCCACCGGCAAGATCTGCTCAAGCGTCAACCCGGAGCGCGTAATCAACCCGCTCTCCGCCACCGCCCCACCAAAACCAGGGGAGGAAATCCTCATGATGTCAAGTGTCGGTCGGATCAATACCAACACAATGGAGGATAGGCGGCTCCAACAGGAAAAGAAAAGCCGATGTTAGACAGCAACCAATGCCGAAAGACAAGTTCGGGTGGCGAAATCAAGGAAGGCCAACCCACGGCCACTTTGTGTTCTCGGATGCGGATGCCGACCAGGTGGTCCATCCTCATTCGACCTGGTCATCACCGCACCGATTTTGGGTATTCCGGTTCCGAGAATTTTAATTGACACTGGAAGCTATTCATCGATCATTTATGTCCGAGCATTTCGAAGATTAAACGTGGATGATAGTTATATCCGTCCATGTAACGATAGCATTCCGGGGTTTGGAGGAGGAAGGATAGTCCCGCTCGGAGAAGTTGATTTGCCCATCCAAATGGGACACGGTTTGCATAAACGGACGGTTTGTCATGACAACATTCAAAATAATCAATGCCGATTCGGAGTACAATGCCATCATTGGGAGGCCATTGCTTTATCATATAAAAGCGATCGTTTCAATATATCATTTTTGTATAAAATTCCCAACATCGATGGCGAAGCTATACATAAAGGGAATCAAAGGGAGTCACGAGAGTGCTCTCTTAAACTCCGACCGGTGGAGATTAACGTGGCGAGAACAAGGGCAAACCAAATGGAATCACACAAGATAATCCCTTGCCCGAAGAGGAGTCCGAGCGAGAAAGTGGTGATCGTTCGGGAGGATATTCCAGTCGTCGGCACGGAAGGAGCCAATGATGGAAGAAGCGAGCGGCAATCGAAACCGAGCCGGCCATCGAAGACGAATTGCCCCCGCAAATCAAGGAGGGGCAAAGCAAGAAAAGAAAAAAAAAGCGGAACCAATGAAACGGTTGATACGATCAATGTCGGTAGGCCAAGCGGGCGCCAACTACGTATTGGTCATGATCTTCCGAACCATATCGAAGCGAGTTGATCGAGTTTTGGGAAATAATCTTGACGTCTTCGCATGGACTCATGCGGACATGCCCGAATTGACCCCAAGTATGCGTGCCACCGCCTCAATATTGATCTAACGTTAAAATCCCGATCATCCGAGAAAAGCGCAAACTCGGCCCCGATAGGCGAGCGATTTCAAATCGAGGTTAACAAACTACTAGACAATCAATTCATCCGGAAGCCCTCTATCCTCAATGGGTCGCCAATCTGTCTTGGTAAAAAAGCAATGGCCGATGGCGCTGTGCGTGGATTTTACCGACCTCAACAAATCATGCCCTGGGGACGCTTATCCATTGCCAAATATCGATTACATGGTAGATGCCACGGCAGGACACGAGCTGATGAGCTTCATGGATGCATACTCGGGTTACAACCAAATACGGATGCACCCAGAAGATGAAGAAAATACCTCATTTTTCTCTGCTCGAGGAATTCACTGTTACAAGATGATGCCTTTCGGATTGAAGAATGCTGGTGCGACCTATCAAAGGTTAGTAAATAAGATGTTTGAGAAAATGATAGGTCACACTATGGAAGTCTATGTAGATGACATGCTAGTAAAATCACTGTACATGTCCGATCATCTAAACGATCTTAATAAAATGTTTGCTGTTTTGAGAGAGTACAAGATGATGTTAAACCCGAGAAAGTGCACATTTGGGGTCGGTTCGGGTAAATTTTTGGGGTATATGGTCAGCCAAAGGGGAATCGAAGCTAACCCAGACAAAATAAAAGCCATCACCGACCTAGAATCCCCAAACTCGTAAAAAGGTACAAAGTTTAACAGCCGATTGGCCGCCCTTAACCGATTTGTTTCTCGGTCCACGACAAGTGCAAACCTTTCTTTAAAATTATAAAGAAAAGCAAAAATTTCGAGTGGACCGAGCAAGCACATTGCCTTTGAATCCCTCAAACAACATCTATCTTCAATCCCTATATTACAAAAACCGACCCAAGGGGAGGACTTGTATTTGTACTTGGCGGTATCCGAATACGCCATCGCTCGGTGTTAATCGGGCTAGATGGCTCTATTCAACATCCATTTATTACACCGAGTCAAAGCGTTACATGATGCCGAGCTCGGTACCCACCAATGGAAAAGTCGGCTTATTCATTAATTACATGCGCGCGAAACTCCGTCCATATTTCTTAGAACACAAGATTATAGTATTGACGAACTATCCGTTGAAACAAGTGTTACACCGACCGATACTTACGGTCGGATGATTAAGTGGGCCGTCGAACTTAGCCAATTTGACATTATATACGAACCACGTCTTTAATAATAAAAGGACAGGCTTTAGCCGATTTTGTGGCAATTCACGTCTTCCATACAATTGGAAGTCAAGGAAGACCAAGAATGGAAATTATTCGTTGACGCTCTTCCACTGCAGCCTAGCAGGCGGAATCGTGATAATCGATCCAAATGAAAAATGCTCTTTTGCTCGGCCGTACGATTTCGATTCCCATAGCAACGAACAACGAAGTCGAATATGAGGCGCTCTAAGCAGTGCTTAGATATGGCAGCCTCTATGGGCCTAAAACAACTATTGGTGCACAAAGACTCTCGGTTGGTCGTTCATCAAATCAACGGCGAAGACGACGAAAGAGCAAAAAATTGCACAATATTTGGATTTGGTCAAGAAAAGGTTATCACACTTTAAGACAAAAGTCTTACATGTGCCCCGAGTCGAGAACATGCAAGCAGATGTCTTAGCTCGCCTCGGCTCCGATCCGAGGGACGGATGCCATCACGGATGTCATCACACTCTTTCTTGCCCCGTCACTTGGTGCAAAGAAAATATATACAACCGAAACCGCTGAGCAGACTTGGATGACCCCAATCATCCAATATTTAGAAAAAAGGAGTTCAACCCGAAAACAAAGTTGAGGCCGTAACACTACGAACTCAAGCGGCTCGGTTTACACTAGTAGACGGCATCCTATACAAACGAGGGTACTCCATCCCACTTCTACGCCTTTCCGAGACGGATGCAGATTATGCACTTCGAGAGGTTCATGAGGGAATATCGCGGCAACCACGCCGGGGGCCAAACGTTGGCCTATAAATTAATACGGCAAGGATACTACGCCATCCCCGAAAAGGACGAATCGACCTCGTCAAAAGATGTGAGAGGTGCGGAGATTTGCACCACAGTCGAGATATCATCCGAACAACTTACTTCCGTATTTAGCCCATGGCCGTTTGCCAAATGGGGAATGGACCTCATCGGACCACTACCCACTGGCAAAGGGGCGTCAAGTATGCCATCGTGGCGGTGGATTATTTCACAAAATGGGCGGCGGAGCCTCCGCAAAAATAGATGAAGAAAAGGTTGTGAACTTTGTATGGAAATCTATTATCTGTAGATTTGGGATACCACATTCGATTATTACGGAGACAATGGGAAACAGTTCGACAACCGAAGGTTCCGAATTTTGTGAAGGTTTCCGCATAAAAACCATTTCTCAACTCCATACCACCCCAAATCGAACGGACAAGTTGAGGCCATTAATAAAATACTCAAGTATACCCTGGGCGAGATTGGAGGAGTCTAAAGGCAATTGGCGGGAGGAACTACCTGGCGTACTATGGTCATACTGAAACGACACATCGAAAGACCCTGGAGAAACACCTTTTTCTTTAGCTTATGGAGCCGAGGCGGTGATTCCTGTCGAGATTGGAGCCCTACCTTGAATTGCAAATTTTGAAGAAGATCGTAATGAGGCCGCACTCCGAGCCGAACTAGACTGCTTTTTCGAAGAAAAAAAGGTGCGATCTTGAGATGAAAAATGCAAAGGTATAAACAAAGGAGTGAAAGGTACTACAATTCGAAAGTAAAGGAAAGAAGATTTCGGTCGGGTCTGTTAGATAAATGTTTTTATCATGATTTTGATGATTTTGTTCAAATGAGTTTTTATACCAAAACAATGTCCCTAAATGTTGTCCCAACACTTCCGATCGATCTAAAATGTTTTTACTATTTTTTGGAGTATTTCTTGTAGTTAATATTCGATTTAAAATTGGACAACACTTTTGTTTCAGCTCGACCGTCGCCCCATAGGGCAACCCGTACTGAGTTGAGTTTTGAAACAGAAAATGGGGCGTAAGAAAAAAAAAAAGCGGGGCGGCCGACGACCAGGGGGCGACGTGTGGTGTCGGCGGTCGGCCGGCGCGACCTGTACACTGCAAGTTGGATTTTTGTTCCGCACTTCTCTGTTTAAGTAAAAACGCTCCAAGGGCAACCGGTCACACTGGTGGGCGACACTCGCCGCACCCCCTTCGACCGGTCCCCCGTGTAAAAATTCGCGAAATTCAATTTCAATCTTATCTCTGCGCGACCGGTCGAACCCCATGTTTGACAAAGAAACTATCCGTTGCGTTTTTCATAACTTTTCCCTATTTTGTGGGATTGATTTCTAACACTATATTGATGATTTTAAATGGTTTCTTTTGCAGAAATCACTCCCCAAGGAGGAGCCAATGTCCGGAAATCAAAGCCAAGACCTCTCCTATAAATAGAGGCTTCATTCAAGCAACAAGATACAACACTCCATACAAGCAAAGAAGCAAACAAAGCAAACACTTTCATATATCTTGTTGTATTAGCCTTAGCACTTTCACTTGCACAAATTTGAGGTCTAGGCTTTCAATTCTTGATTACACTTGTACTCATATTGTATCAATCATTATTGAGTTGTAATCTTGATTTTGGTCATCATTCAACACAAGACATCCTTGTGAGTATTCTTGTGGTAAGAATACACTTGGGTGATCTAGGTGATAGGTGTTTGAAGGTTGTGGTAATCTTCAAAGGTGTTGTAAGAGGATTGTGGTAATCCTCAAGGTGGTGTAAGAGGGTTGTGGTAATCCTCAAGGTGTTGTATTAATTTTTGGTAAATTAATAAAATCTTTTTTTTTTGAAATCCATCCCTGATATCTTTGGGGTGGTAGAGGATTAGGCCCTGGTGGGTTGAACCTCTTTAAATCGACGAGTGTTGTTTTTATTTCCGCATTTACATTCTTGTCTTTGGTTGATTATTCGAAAAAGAGGGCAAAATCTGAAAAACCGAGATAATCTATTCACCCCCCCTCTAGATTATCGTAGCCACTTGGACTAACAAGTGGTATCAAAGCCAAACTCTTTGGCTAGCTCGTTCCGAGTAAAGAGGAAAGATCCATGGCTACGAATGACGCTTATCTCACCACCGGCGCCTCCACCAACAAGCCACCATTGTTCGACGCCAACAACTACGCATTTTGGAAAGACCGTATGGAGTGCTTTCTACAAGGATGCGGATTTGACATATGGAATGTGGTTATTGAAGGAGTTGATCAACCAACAAAAAAAATGGAGGATGGCACCTCGACTCCTAAACCTTTCAAGGAGTTCGATGAAAATGATAAGAAGGCTTTCTCTCTAAACGGTAAGGCCTTAAATATTTTGCATTGCTCACTTACCGCCACCGAGTACAATCGCATACGAGGCATAAGGTCGGCACATGAGGTTTGGGAAAAATTGGAGACTATATATGAAGGGACAAAGAAGGTCAAGCAAGCTAGAAAGACCATGCTTGTTAAAGACTTTGAAAACTTTAACATGTATGATGGTGAAAGCATCTCCAAGATGGTGGAAAGGCTTGACAACATTGTCAATCCTCTTGTGGCCCTCGGTAAAGTCATCTCCGAAGAAGACAAAGTGACTAAGGTATTAAATGCTCTTCCCGGCTCATGGTCCGAAAAGGTGACGGCAATCACGGAAGCACAAAATCTTGAGACACTCAAGTTTGACGAGCTCATCGGGAACCTCCTCATCTATGAAGTCTATCTCAAGGAGAGGAAAAATACCAAACCAACCATCAATCAATCGGTATGCAAAATATTCCTAAAGGTCTTGCTTCCTCTTCTAATAATGCATACTATGATAATGATGATGATGATGAGAGACGACCGCACTTGTTCGAAAATTTGCAAAATTTGTGAATAAAAATAAAGCAAGAAAACCAAGAGATAATGCTTGCTTTAAGTCTGCGGAAAGCCGGGCACTTCATAGCCGATTGCCCAAAACTCAATGAGGAGGAACAAAAGAAAAAGAAGCTTTTTCCGAAAAAGAAGGCTCTAAATGCGGATGTCAAAACTTGGGATGAGCTACTCGAGACATCCGACGAGGAAGGTGAAACCGAACATGGTCTTATGGCTATGGACGATGAAAATAATGAGGTGCGCTCTAACTCCTCTACCTCCTCCTTAGTTGATGAATTGCAATGTGATTTTGATGAGTTGCAAAATGAATTTCAAAATTTAATTGTTAAATACAAGAGTTTAAAGAAGGAGCATAAAGAGCTTAAAATAGAAAAGGATAAATTATTTACATCTTATGAGACTCTTGATCATGTTCATGCTATTACCCTTACTCAAATTCAAACTCTTGAAACCGAGAAACAAATGCTCACTAATGATATTGATAATTTGAAAAAGGATGTGCATCGTTTTAATTTAAGCACGGATAAGGTTACTAAAATTTTAGATGCACAAAGAGGTGAGCATTCAAAACAAGGACTTGGTTACAAACCATTTCAAAAAGTCTTTAAGAAAAATAACCAAGGTCCGACTTTCATACGTGCTAGTAGCTCTCATACTCCTACTTGTTTTTATTGTGGCAAAATTGGACATTATGCTAATAATTGCAAATTGAGAAATAGCTCTAGTTATATTTGGAGACCCAAAGGTCTCAAAACTAACCCCCATGGACCCCAAAATTATAGGGTACCTAAAAGAAATGATTTTGTAGGTAATAGGGGCTATAACAACCATGGAGGATTCGAAATGGCTCGTGGACAGCGGATGTTCACGCCATATGACCGGAAGGAGAGAACTTTTTACCAACATCAAGCTCCAAGAAGAGGGTATGGTCATGTTCGGCAATGGCAAAGGAAAAATTCTTGGAAATGGAGAAATTGTTGTGTAGACGCATTGAGAATGAAAATGAAGATACTATTAAAACTATTCGAAGTGATCGAGGCGGAGAATTTGACGGCGAGTTTAGAGTCTTTTGTGAAACCAAGGGATATACGCACAATTTTTCGGCTCCAAGGACACCTCAACAAAATGGTGTAGCCGAAAGGAAGAATCGGACGCTACAAGAAATGAGTCGGTCCATGCTCAATGAATTTTCTCTTCCAAAATATTTTTGGGCCGAAGCCGTAAGTACCGCTTGCTATGTCACTAATCGAGTTTATATTCGTCCTAAAATGAATAAAACTCCATATGAGCTTTGGAAAGGAAGAACTCCAAATATTAGTTATTTCAAAATATTTGGATGTAAGTGCTTTATTTTAAATACTAAGGATCAATTGGACAAACTTGATCCTAAGGCCGATGAAGGAATATTTATGGGGTATTCAACCAAGAGCAAAGCATATCGGGTTTACAACAAGACTAGCATGGTTGTTGAAGAATCTATTCATGTCAAATTTAATGAAGCCTCGGGTGTTGAAAGAATACCCAATGACGATAGTGATGAAAAGGATATTGTTGAACCTATTGTTCAAAGTGATGCTCATAATGATAAACCTTCTATTTCATATGATCAACCTTCAAGTTCAAATGTTCCTCAAGAAGATAGGGGTGATACTTGAATCTTCCCGTAGCATTGAAATTTAAGGAGATCACCCAAAAGATCTTATTATTGGTGATCCCCTTGATAAAGTAATGACTCGAAGGAATTTTGCCGAGAAAGCTCTTATATCTCAAAAAGAGCCTAAAAATGCTAAGGAAGCTATTGAGGATGAAGATTGGTTTTTGGAAATGCAAGAGGAGTTGAATCAATTTGAAAGAAATGATGTATGGGAATTAGTACCTTGTCCTCCATCTCAAACAATTATTGGTACAAAATGGGTATTCCGAACAAACTTGATGATCAAGGCAACATTGTTCGAAATAAGGCAAGGTTAGTAGCTCAAGGGTATTGTCAAGAAGAAGGTATTGACTATGATGAAACTTTTGCACCCGTAGCACGTTTAGAAGCTATTCGTATTTTACTTGCCTATTCTTGTTTCAAAAATTTCAAACTTTACCAAATGGATGTTAAATCCGCTTTCTTAAATGGTATTATTCAAGAAGAAGTCTATGTAAAACAACCTCCGGGTTTGAAAATTTTTCTAGGCCTAATGATGTTTATAAACTTAAAAAGGCTTTGTATGGTTTAAAACAAGCACCCCGTGCATGGTATGATAGACTTAGCTCTTTTCTTTTGCAAAATGGTTTTACAAGAGGTAAAGTTGATACTACACTCTTTGTTTTTGAAAAAGGGCAAGATTGTTTACTTGTGCAAATTTATGTTGATGATATTATCTTTGGTGCTACTAATGAATCTTTGTGCAAGAAATTCTCCAAGTTAATGCAAGGTGAATTCGAGATGAGTATGATGGGGAGCTAAACTTCTTCCTTGGACTTCAAATTAAGCAATGCCAAGAAGGTATTTATATTTCGCAATCAAAGTATACAAAAGAACTTTTGAAGAAGTTCGGCATTGAAGAAGGAAGAACCGTCTCGACTCCTATGGCAACCAATGTCAAAATTGACAAAGATGAAAAAGGCAAGACGGTTGATGAATCCAAGTATCGAGGTATGATTGGTAGTTTACTTTATTTAACCGCTAGTAGACCGGACATTCTTCATGCCGTATGCCTATGTGCTCATTTTCAAAGCAATCCAAAAGAATCTCATATGAGTGCCGTTAAACGAATTTTTCGATATTTGAAAGGCACTATTCAATATGGTTTATTTTATCCAAAGAATGAAATCTTTTCTCTTAAAGGTTATAGTGATTCGGACTATGCGGGTAATATTGATGATCGGAAAAGTACTTCCTGATCATGTCAATTTTTAGGCGATTGCCTAGTTTCTTGGTTTTCAAAGAAGAAAACTGTTTCTCTTTCAACGGCCGGCCGAATATATTTCCGCCGCATTTTGTTGTACTCAACTTCTTTGGATGAAACAAACCTTAGCGGATTACAAATGCTCTTTTGAAAACGTACCTATCTTTTGTGATAATGTATCCGCTATAAATATTGCTCAAAACCCGGTTCATCATAACCGTACTAAACATATTGAGATTCGACATCATTTTCTAAGGGATTGTGTTTCAAAACGAAAAATTGAGATATCGTTTGTGCCATCTCAAGATCAATTAGCGGACATTTTTACAAAACCGCTAACTTCCGAGACTTTTGCGTCAATACGAGCTCGGTTAGGCATAATGCATATTGAATGAGGTCTACGTTTGCATTTTGCATGTTTTTAAAACTTAGGGGCGAAAAATCGGATTTTTGGTTGAAAATTCGGATTTTGAAAAATTTGTCAAACAGTGGGCTGAAGAGGTTGAGGGCAACCGGTCGCCCTCAACGTCGACCGGTCGCCCTCAACCACGACCGGTCGCCCTAGGCTAAATTTTGGTTTAAGTTCGTTCTGTCTTGAAAGATTTGACGCTTTCACTTCTTTTTGCCATTATTCGTCCCCTTTGCCAAATGCACACTATTGTCACTCAAAATTGATTTTTATGCATTCCATTTATATCTTGGACCTTATATAGCATGTTTATCATCATCATTGCTCATCTTTTCCGATCAAATGGTAAGAATTTTCCTTACTTTGCTCAATTGGGTTGAACCCTTGAGTTTATGGCTTTCTTGTATATCTCTTGATAATTTTTGCTTATGATCTTGTTGAGATTAGTTATTATGTTGTATTGTATGATGTTTAATGTGGATTGGTGATGAAACTTTTTGGCTTGGATCATTTACAAGGGCTATATACAACTCTTTTTATTTTTCACGCCCACAATGTGTTCGATGAAATGTTTCAATGAAAATTTCAACTTCTACATGATTCTCTCGCTTCCAAAAGTCTTCTATACTCATTGAGATCATGTTTTGGGAAATAAAACGAGCGTATGAACTCTTCATGATACATTTCTCCCATTTTCCTTGGTTTTTAAGTCTAAATTGCTCAATGGTTGATAAACCATTTCTTTGGCGCACTTTGATATACTTCTATGATGTTTCTATCATCCTAACATTCTTTTGATGATTCCAAAGGGGAGAAACAGAAATTGGCTCGTTAGCTCAAAGAAGCCAATAAAAGCTCATAATAGAAGCTACAAGCTATGGCTTATTAAGGCCATAAGTTGTGAAGAAAACTCAGTCCAATGACTGTTTTATGAACTTGTTTGCATGGATAATAAGTTTTTGTAACAGGGGGAGCTTCTAAGCTCATGGAGTTATTGTTTATTTTGTAAAAGCTTGTGCTTTTAGCTTATGCAATATTTCTTCTTAATGTGCTTGTTGATAGGGGGAGCTTTTGTAAAATGTTTTTAAACGGATAGTTTACTCAAAAACCGGAAAATTATTTTGTTTTTCAAATCGTCCTCTTGAAAATTGTTTTGGTTTGTAATCATCAAAAAGAGGGAGTTTGTTAGATAAATGTTTTTATCATGATTTTGATGATTTTGTTCAAATGAGTTTTTATACCAAAACAATGTCCCTAAATGTTGTCCCAACACTTCCGATCGATCTAAAATGTTTTTACTATTTTTTGGAGTATTTCTTGTAGTTAATATTCGATTTAAAATTGGACAACACTTTTGTTTCAGTTCGACCGGTCGCCTATAGGCAACCCGCACTGAGTTGAGTTTTGAAACGAGAAAATGGGACGTAAGAAAAAAGGGAGGGCGGCCGGTCGACCAGGTGGCGCGACCGGTGTGGTCGGCCGGCCGACCGCGGGCGACTGCACTGCGCAAGTTGGATTTTTGTTCCGACTTCTCTGTTTCGTAAAACGCGTCAAGGGCAACCAGTCACACATAGTGAGCGACGGCCGCACTCCCTTCGACCGGTCCCCCTGTAAAAATTCGCAGAATTCAATTTCAATCTTATCTCTGCGCGACGGTCGAACCCCATGTTTGACAAAGAAAACTATCCGCTATGCGTTTTTGGACAACTTTTCCCTATTTTGTGGGATTGATTTCTAACAAACTATATTGATGATTTTAAATGGTTTCTTTTGCAGCAAATCACTCCCCGAGGAGGAGCCAATGTCCGAAATCAAAGCCAAGACCTCTCCTATAAATAGAGGCTTCATTCAAGCAACAAGATACAACACTCCATACAAGCAAAGAGCAAACAAAGCAAACACTTTCATATATCTTGTTGTATTAGCCTTAGCACTTTCACTTGCACAAATTTGAGGTCTAGGCTTTCAATTCTTGATTACACTTGTACTCATATTGTATCAATCATTATTGAGTTGTAATCTTGATTTTGGTCATCATTCAACACAAGACATCCTTGTGAGTATTCTTGTGGTAAGAATACACTTGGGTGATCTAGGTGATAGGTGTTTGAAGGTTGTGGTAATCTTCAAAGGTGTTGTAAGAGGATTGTGGTAATCCTCGAGGTGGTGTAAGAGGGTTGTGGTAATCCTCAAGGTGTTGTATTAATTTTTGGTAAATTAATAAAATCTTTTTTTCTTTTGAAATCCATCCCTGATATACCGGGTGGTAGAGGATTAGGCCCTAGGTGGGTTGAACCTCTTTAAATCGACGAGTGTTGTTTTATTTCCGCATTTACATTCTCGTCTTTGGTTGATTATTCGAAAAAGAGGGCAAAATCTGAAAAACCGAGATAATCTATTCACCCCCCCTCTAGATTATCGTAGCCACTTGGACTAACACGATCTTGTATTGAAAAAGATAACGGGCATTCAACCGAGCCCATTGAAGCCAACCTGGGAGGGCCCATTTCGGGTCAGCCACGTCTTATCTGGTGGGGCATACCAGTTAGAATATTTGAGTGGAGAAAAATTTATGCATCCATGGAATGTAGCATACCTGAAGCGGTATTATCAATAAAGATCTCGATCTATGATCCAGATAGGATTCCAAAGAATTATCCTTTCATCTGGTATTTCGTGAGCTCTCTAAAGGAAAACGAAGTTTTTACTCACCACGGCTAAAGACCGAGCACAAAATAAAGACTCGGTTACGCACCGAGCACAAAATAAAGACTCGGTTACGCACCGAGCACAAAATAAAGACTCGGTTACGCACCGAGCACAAAATAAAGACTTGGTTACGCACCGAGCACAATATAAAGACTCGGTTACGCACCGAGCACAAAATAAAGACTCGGTTACGCACCGAGCACAAAATAAAGACTTGGTTACGCACCGAGCACAATATAATGACTTGATTACGCACCGAGCACAATATAAAGACTCGGTTACGCACCGAGCACAAAATAAAGACTCGGTTACGCACCGAGCACAAAATAAAGACTTGGTTACGCACCGAGCACAAGACTTGGTTATGCACCAAGCAATGAAATCAAGACTTGGTTACGCACCGAACATAAAGTGAAGACTTGGCCACGTACCAAGTACAAAATAAGGACTCAGTTATGCGCCGAGCGCAATAAAGACTCGGTTCATAAACAAAATTTCAAAAAACAAAATAAAGGACAGGTTTATATACCGAGTACAAGAATCAATTAAGGCGAGCGGATCCCCTTATTCGTAAATCTCGAAAACCGAGCCCCATACTTGGGAATATAAAAGGAAAAAAGAAGACAGGCAACAATCTTACAAAAAGAAAGAGCCGAGCATCCACAAAAAGCTTGAAACACATACACAAAAAGGAAAATAACAATTCATTTCTACTTCAAAAATATTTACATAAGGGAGGCCGGAGCCCATTACATCTCGAGGCACGAAGCCAAATTACCTATCTAGGGGTACATATAAAAGCATCAAGACGAGCGGGCGGAATTTCGACGGCACCACTAGAGCAAACTTCTTCCACATCCGAGGAGGAGAGCCTGCGCGCATTAGAAGCCTCGGCAAAGTTCGGCCGAAGGATATCGAGATCAGCCTCCAAGAGGGCCAGGTCTTTCCTCAAGTCGAGAAAGAAGATCGCCCGCCCTTGATCAAATCAAGAATTTCTCGGAAGGGGTCGCATGGCCACAAAGTTAACATGAATGCATACTCCTGGAGTTTTTGTAAGCTTTAACGGCCTCTCTACGAACTTCCTCGGTTTGCGGCGGGCGGTTTCTTGACCTCTCGTCACATCGGCTGGCGACGCCTCTCCATTTCCTCACCGGCGTGGCGGCAAGACGTTCGATTCGGCGACCTTAACCCCGAGCTCTTCTTCGGCCTTGCGGGCCGATCTCGCTCCGCCTCGGCCCTCGCAGCAGCTCTCTCTCGAGTTGGCCCGAGATGTAGTCTCATCCACTTGAGTCTTAAAAGATTCTTGTACCCCCTTGGAGGTAGCATAGGCCTCCCGCAGATCCCCGTGCCGCCTTTCCAGTCGGCATATTTTTTTTCTCCACTCGCGAGTCCCCCCAACCGCATGCCATAAGAGCCCAATCATCCGCCCGTACATGGCCATAGCATATTGAATTTGTTCTTGGCCTGTCTCCGAGCGAATTGCTCGATACCTTTTGTCCAGGCACGAGCCGAACACTCATCGCATCGCGCCCGACCGCCTCCTCCGGTAAAACTCTCGCTTGCTCGTCGTCGGCGTGGCACAAATGAACGAACTCCACAAACCATCGAGGGCGTAGTCCGATCATCCCCTCGCAATATTCATCCCTCACTTGACTTGGAGGGATGAAGTGACCTTCCCTGCCGAGGTCATCCGAAAAAGTCCGTGGACCTCCCTCTTTAGGAGGTCGCATTCGGGATGTTCGGTACCGTCGACCAACCCCTTCGGTTTGATCAGGCTCCTCCATCACAATTCCTCCTCTTCTCCTCTGAAGAGGAGGCTGCACCGCCTGAGTACCCGTCGCCAGGGCGTTTACGCCCGTATATCTTCTCCGAGCCGCCTCCACATCAACGGGTCGATCGGCACCGCTCGAGTTCGCCGCACGGCCGTGTTCCTCACGCTGCGAAGACGTGCACGCAAGTCCAAGCCACGCCCGCACAAATCAACCATCGTCGAAGATCAAAAGAAAACAAAGATGTTTCAAAAGGAAATGTTAAAAACATAAGTGTTTACCTCGACAAAGCCGCACTCGGCGCTCGAGTCTGTGTTGGCCCTACAGCGCAGATGATCTGCGCTACTCTGGCTGGCCGTCGCAGGGGACGGCGTAGCTTGTTCTGTCCTCACCGCCGCTCCCCGGAGAATGGGGCCGTACCTCTTCATTGCGGGGAGGGTTCGGTTGAGGCTCTCTCAACTTCTACCTCCCGCTCACCCACCTCGTCCCGAGCCGCCCCCTCGTCCTCGGGGTCGGCGGGCAAAGCAGCCTCAAACCACCGCGGCTAAGTTGGCCTCGGTAGCCAACCTCTCAATCCGCCTATCCATTATGCCTCGAGCCTGGATGTTTTCCACCTTCAACAAAGGTGACCGACAGAGGCCCTTGACGCCCTTCCCCCTATAAAGATGAAAAGAAAAGACAATTACGAAAGGAAACAATAAACAAAGAAAAGCGAGAGGAAGGAAAAAGGTAAGACTTACTATAACCAAAAACAAAATTTGATGGAGGATGAAGAACGGTCTCCCTCTCTCCATCTCCCACGCGAGCTTGCCACTCGCCCCCACCCAAAACCATTTATCCTTCCACTCCTTCGGAGAAGAAGGAGACCTTCTACTAAACCGTCCGGTACCCCGATCAAATCAGACATAATACCACCCGGACGGGCTGCCCCGAGAGGAAGGAGTCGCTCGCCATACAAAGAGCTCGTTCATCTCCTTAAATTTGGGGCGAGATACTTTTCCCGGTGAAACATCACCGAGGCCGATGATCCCGCCCCAAGAAATCGGGTGCACTGGGCCGGATGCATGCCCCACTTACAAAACCACCGCGTAAGGAAAGCGTGCAGTGGAAACCTCAAACCGTATAAAAGGTCAGGGGCAAATACGGCTATGCAACCCATTTGGTGGGTCTTGGGAACTTCCGTGCCGTCCGGTACCCAAAAATCGATACCACTTGGAATACGGTACCTCACGAACTCATCCACCTCCCGAATCATTAACATGCTCGGGATATCGTTTATATCACTCGGCGTCCACCGAGGCTCGACACGGAGACGAGGCCTCCTCCGTCTTGGCCGTCGCCATTACAATGGCCTATGGGCCCTAGCGGCCTTTCCGGCCTTGAATCGCCGGATGGTTCATCTACCCGCTCTACGTTATCACGCTCCGGCTCTAATGGGTCCATATTTTCTTCTTCCTACTGGGTAATCTTGTCTAAAATCAACACTCGGTGATTCTTCACCGTAACTCTCTTGTACCCGGTCCGGCCGATACACCGTTCGCTTCTGCGAAAATTGTCACTGCGTTGGATCGAAAATAGTGTCGCGTCCGTTCTAAAGACGTTCCACCTCGATAAGAGTCCGGAGAAGATATCTCGAATGACGCTCGGACTATGAGGCGGTGATGGCCGTCTTTGGTGAGAAAGAAATGAGAAGGTTCGAGGGGGGATCTTCGATTTCAACCTCTACACTATAACTACGACTCCTACTATCCTCAAAAGAAGACATTTATAGGTAAAGGGAGAGTATTTGGAAAAATACCTAAGTTTGAAGTCTCGAACTTGGAAAGCCGACCAAATTTCTCGCTTCGGTTCTACTTGCTTTAGCTCAAAGGTTAATGGTTGCGAAAGTGAACGATGAAGGGAAACGAAGGTATTTATAGATAGGGTTCCTCGATAGGCGCGACAATTATTCGAAACAGACACGTCTTTTAAAAACTCAAAAGCCGCCAAACATGTCAAAAAACGTCGCGTCCCCACGCCCGCTGACAGAATCGACGCGTACCTTTTTCGCCTCTGCGCAAGATTGGTCCACCACAAGACGCCACATGTCTGTCATTATGGCAACCTAATTAATGCGCCCGTTTCAAGCATTAATTGCTACGCGACAGTGCGGAAAAGAACAAAACCTTTGAGGAATCCGTTTCCCCATTAAATGTTCATCATTAGCATTAAAGTTTAATTCCGACTTCAGAAATTCTTCTCTCGAAATCAAACTTGGGGGCCTTTGATGATACCCGAGCCGAGCTGTGAGAAGTTAATCCACGTCATCGATCCGACGATCCGTATAGGCGACTGCGGGTGACATCAACAATGATGTCGACGACATCGCCACGAATAAGGCTCGCCATCGCAACCGAGCCCAACGACTCACGAGCCCAACGGCACAGGGCCCAACCGCAACACGACTCACAGAGCCCCGAGCCCAAATTTCAATATGAAATGCACGCGCGACGCATTCCGTAAAAATAAACACATGCCCATGCTTCACACTTTATTGGTATCAGAAACTGCCACATGTCAGAGAATTATGAAGAGAAGTCGACAAGTGGCAAGTTTTGGCTGACATGCACAGCTATAGAGGGACATGTGTCTTTTTTTAACTATTTTATTAATTAATGAATAGTTAGTGCAAAGATGACTATTGTAAACCCACTTACTCAAAGGGGTATAAAGAGTCTGAAAAGGAGAAAAACAGAAGGGGAGATAGTAACAAATTATAAGAAAGACCGACCCCAATATTCTGGCTCGGCAAAATACAAAAAAGGCATAATTAGCCAGAAATAAACATACGTTACGCACGTTTTCATTTCCACGTGTTAAATCTTTTACATATTTCTGCTTGTTGACCAAAACGTACGTCAACAGGGAACTTGCTATCCATGAGATTGCGACCTCACTGGTGTTTGTGGGTTGACGTCGGTTGCGACCTTCAAGTCTGGATTTTAAATCTTCTGATTTCCGGCTAAATCATGGCCAACGGTTGGCTGGGATGTGATCGTGAGGGCTTGGGAGGGGATGAACAGTTGGTGGATGTCTGGATGATGTGATGTGACCAAATCAACAAGAATTGGGAGTTATTCAAGTATTTTCGGATTGAAGATTCGCAATCTTATAATTTGAAGTTTTGAACCAGTCAATTATATAGTTTAATATTTTTAAAACATTGTTCCATATTTTCTAAACATAACGGAAATTGACGATCAAGGAGCACTCAAGGGAAGAAGAGGAAGATGTGCGGCTTGATTCTCATATCTTTGGAACTTAATTAATGCACCACTCATCATCTTAACGTGCAAGTTTGTTACAATTTTTAGACCATCTCCAGCACTCTACACTATTTTGGTGCAGAGTTTGCACTAATTTAGCGCAAAATCTACACTTCATATCTCCAGAAGTCTGCACTAAAAAAGAATATACCATAAGATTCTTTCCTTTATTTTTATTTTTATTATTTTATAATTGATAAAAATATTATATAAATAATTTTATTTAATATAATATTATTAATTTTTTTATCTTCAAAATTAATCAAATTGAAAAAAATAGAATATAATATAATTTAAATTTTAATATTATTTTTAGAAAAAAGTTAAATATAATGAAATTAATATAACATTAATTTTACTATTATTTTGTAGTAGATTAACTGAAATATAATATTAATAATAATATTTAATGTTAAATAAAGATATAACAAATTAAATAAAAAAATCAAAAAAAAAAAAAAAAAAAGTAGCGCAGACTCTGACGACACGCCATTTTTGGCGTGGTATCAGAGTAAACGACAAAATGCCGCAAATTTGGCGTGTGCTTGAGGGTGTTTGGTGCGGCACTACTTTATTTTAAAGTAGTAGTCTTTGAGATGTTCTTAGACCATCTCCAACCCAACTCTAAAACCCACACCAAAACACCAAATATCTAAAAACACCCTCCAACCCAACTCTAAACATCACACCAAATTTGGTGTAATGAATAGTGTTACACCAAATTTGGTGTAACACTATTCTTTTACACCAAATTTGGTGTAATAAAAATATTCCCTCTTTGCCCTCCAATTTCTTCTACTTCAAACTTTTAATTCCTATTGTATCCTATATTTGATATATAATTCATTTGTAACATGGTTTTAGTTATTTAAATTTTGTATATAATTATTATTTTGGATGAACAATAGTTAATATTTACCAATAAATTATTATAAACTAAACTTAAAATTTTGATAAACTAAAATAATTAATAAATAAAATTACAATTTAATTAAAAAAGCATCAAAATCTATCATAAAATACAAAACACTAACATTATAATTAAACTTGAATTAATAAACAAAATTATAATTTTTTTGTCTTTAAATATTTGTTTTAGATTTGTCGTTTTTTATTTTCTAGTGTGCAATTTAGTATTTTTATTTATTGTGATATTAGTTGTAATATTAATTTTGCAATATAATTAATTAATGTAATATTAGTTAAATATAAGTTTTTATTTAGTTACATTAATAATAATAAAATATAAGCAAAAGAAATAATTGCATAAACAAATAAATTTGCTATTCTAAAATGAAAAGAAAATATTAAAATACTCATTTGGTGTAAGATTTAGTGTAGTGGGTTGGAGATGGATTTTGCAAAATTACACCAAAACACCAAATTTGGTGTGATTTTCACACCAAATTTGATGTTATGGGTTGGAGATGCCGTATGTATATTTTGGAGCTTAATTAAAATGGGTTCAAATTAAAACAGCTGCGCATCAGATATTTTCTAATTAATTAACAAACCAATAACTTGTCTTATTAATACCGACCTTCCGACCAAGCTGTACATGTGACTTTTTCGGCATGTCTATTGAACTTCTCCCCACTATAAATACCACACAAAATGCACCACTATTTCCCCATCAGCAAAATAAAAGTCCTATCAAAAAAAAAAAAAAAAAAAAAAAAAAAGGAAATCAATTTTCGTTTCTGTTTTCTTTTTTTTTTTTTTAGTATTCATCAAACAATAATTCATTTGTCAAGAAGAAATCATGGCCTCTAGAGACATGATTAAGTACTACACATGCATTTTAATTCTTGTTGTGATAGCAGCCATCATTGCAAGCAACCAAAAATGTGAAGCCGCTCGCCACTTGTTGCAAATTGATGCCACTCTGAATGTGGATATAAATGGTGGTGGTTGGATGCATGATGTATTTAGGTGGGTGAAAGATCGAGTATGATAAACTCTGCCTTTCATTCGCATTTGATCTCCCAACCTTCCAAATGATCATTCGGATAAACGTTGATTTAGTTGGGATAAGTTTTATGTGATCATATAATAAATATAATTTGTGAGTCATGTGATTTGAGTTTTTAATTGAAGAAATGGCGTGTGTTTGTTGGTTTGCCGATGAATTTATATTATCGTGACAAGTTGCTGAATGTATTTGTATTTTTGTGCGATTGGTTGAGATTGTAATATTTTTCTTTTTGAGTACTCTGTGATATAATATTATTTATTGGTGATCTTGATTCTTGTGTGATGTTATCATCAATTATATCCAATTGGCATTTCATATTAATAATATACTTGAAAGATTGGCAAATTTCCATATAAATTAAAGAGAAGACAATTGAAATTTCCTGTGAATATTTAGTTCAAAACTCATCAAATGTGGTGCCCGACGTTTCATTTTTAATCACTCTTACTACTTGTTGTTAGTTAACCGTCAATTGTGGCCTTATAACTTGTTACAACATGTAAATATATATGAGTATAATGGCCGATAAATATCTTATCTTGACTTAAGCTTGTGTTTTCATTTCTAAACCTTAAAATCCTCAAGTAACTATTCAAAATATAAAATATTTTTGTATATTTATTATAATCATCTATTGTTAAAATACATCGAACTCAAATAATCAAAATAATTTCCACATTCAATATTTTTGTATATTTATTATAATCATCTATTATTAAAATATTTTTAATATTTGAATCAGTTAAACTATTAGTTGTTTTTTCTAAAAAAATAATGTACATAAAAAATATAAAATCAAAATTAAGGTACAATTATTAAAACATGCTAAAAACAATTATTATTAAGAGTAATTTTGTCCACATACTTTGATTGAGGGGTGTAAATGTTATAACGTTGACAAGTTCAGAGAGGTGTTTGGCACATTAGGCCAAATTTAGGGGGTATATTGTATTTTGCCGTTGGTTATACGACAACATTTGAATAGCTTGACACATTCAAATGCACTTAAACTTTCAAATTTTAATTATGAAGCACAAAATTAAAGATCCCCTCGCGGCCTTTTAGATAAATCATGGCCAGTGCTTTGCCTGAGATGTGATCGCGAGGGCTTGAGAGGGGATGAACAATTGGTCGTTGATGTAAATGTAATTGTGGCCTCAAATTGGTGAATTTTCGGCGAGAATCAGGGGTTGTGCCGGGGGCGTGATTCAGGCATTTTCGGATCAAATTACTGAAAATGATTAAAAATAAAATTATGGGTACCAAAAATGAAACATATCGTTTTTATCCTCTTCCACCTATTGTAACGGGTCATCGTTAGTTTTTAAGGAATAATCAACGGAAGATACGGAAAATGATTAAAACAAAAACATTGGTAATTTGGGTACTAGTTCTATTTTGTGGAAAAATTGGTACCAACAGAAAAAAGTAAGTATAGTTTGAGTACTAAAAATAAAACATTGGCATGGCCACATCTTTACGCACGAGGATGCCCAGAAGATTCTTATTATCCTGCTGCGAAATTATTATGGTCAGTATGGCGTCAAATCCGGATACAAAGTTAGTATATATGGTCACTTTATGGTGATCTTGTGCGGTGTTATCAATTTTATTATACAATTGTCATTTCATGATAATATATATATATACTTGAAAAGATTGACAAATTCTCCATATAAAAGAGACCACAAGTGGTTTTCCCATTAATTATTTTTAGGGTTTTAGCTTGTCAATATCACCTCAATCCTTCATTACCATGTGAATTATAAGGGGCAGCCACCTGATTGGAAAAAAAGAAAGAGGGACAAGTGAAGCCTATACATAAAGGCCATGAAATATTGCTGCTACAGAAAAGAGCATCTCAAAAAAGAGATACGAAATTGACAAGAGATTGTAGGCACCCAATTAGATCCGGTAATTCGATCCTGTTATTAATTTTGTTTAGTTTTTCTTCTTCTTTTATTTCCACGTTCTTTCCCACTCTTCTTTGCCCTCTCTGCTCGATTTCTCTTTGTATCTCTCTCTTTTTCTCTTTGAGTTGCCTTGTTTCGCTGCCGCCAACCAGACATGAAATTGATATGAACGGAAAGCCCATGAAATTGGTGGTGACAAATGTAAATTTTGAAGTACGCGAGTATGGTGAAGATTTTTTGTGAATGGTAGGGGCGTGCCAATTGTGGGCGGGAGAGTGCAGTGATGGAGGGGCGACGGTGTTCTTGCGTTATTAGTTGCTGTTATGGTTTCTTTGGGTGTTGAAGACGAATAAATGATAATAGTATTAAATAGTGGTTATGGGTATAATTGGCGATATAAAAAAGTATTATTTTTTTCTTAAAAAGTATTACTTTTTATTCAAAAAATACCACATTTCTTAATTGTCACTTAAAACTATTGAAAATGCAAAGAAAAAAAAAAGCATTATTTTTTTCTTTAAAAGTATTATTCTTTATTCAGAAAGTATCACTCTTTATTAGGTTTCCATATAAAATTATGTAATTGATGTTGTAAAAAAAAGTATTATTTTTTTCTTCAAATTAAAGTATAATTGTATATTTAATTTTTTTTTTATGATTCATTGTCACTTAAAAGTATGTAATCAGGATGTACAAAAAACATATACAATCAAGTTATATTTTATAACAATTTAGTAATACTTTTTACTTGAAAGTATTATATTTTACCTTAAAAGTATTAGTTATTACACAAAAAGTATTATCTTTATTAGTTCACTTAAATCGAAACTTAATACTTGTTATTCATAAGTAACCTTTTACTTCAAAAGCATTAGTTTTATGGCCAAAAGTATCATTTCCGAACAACAATGCATAGTAGTGTGCACTACAAAAAAAATATTGAAATTCCAACGGAAAAAATCCATTGGAATTTGACCAATTCCGTTGGAATTATCGATTCCAACGAAAATGAGTCGTTGGTAAAATGGCCGTTGGAATGCCAAAATTTCAACGGAAATTCCAATGGAAAAATATTCCAACGGTAGTTCCAACGGTATTTATTTGTTAGAATATCCAATTGTTGGAAAAAAATCCAACAGTAATTCCAACGATAATTCCAATAGAGTTATACCGTTGGAATTTAGTCCAACGGTAATTCCAATGGTACTAATCCGTTGGAATATATAATCGTTGGAATAAACTCCAACTATTATTCCAATGTTATGTCCAACGGCATTATATCGTTGCAATGAATTGCAACGATAATTCCAACAGTATATTTCATTGGAATTTATGAAAAAATTCCAACGTTTCTTTTGTTGGAAAATATTCCAACAACAATTCCAACGGATTTTTTACGTTGGAATGTTTCTATAAATATTTTTGACCATGTAAAATGGTTAATCTAATAATGACAAGGTGCAAATATAATATCGTAAAAAATCGATATCAAATGTTTCCAAATGTACGATATAATTTGTCCAATACAAAACAAACAAATCAACAATCCTAAAAGTAATAATATCATCAACGATGCCCGAATCCTTCAACAAAAAGTAAAGTCAACACAATTAAATCAATAATCTCCATAATCATCATCGTTCCCCACATCTTCATCAACCCCAAAATCCGCATTAGCATCATTAAGCATACCATTCCCAAAATTTTCATCATGAACGGCGGGTTGCACCCTTGAAGAAGAGACATCATGGCTAGAGAAAGGACGTGATATGCCCGTGGGCTTATCCAAAAGACTACGGATGAAAGCCAATTCACTCTCTAAACACTGCTCAATAGTACAATACGGTCACATGAAGTATGATGAGCCTCATAAGAGAGAGCAGATTCATCAACTTCAGTTTTACCTTGTGATATTTTACTTGTTCTTCAACTTCTCATAAGTACCCTACACATAAAATACAAAATGCAAAAGATAACATTAAAAAATATGATTTCTACAACACATAAAATATATATTATGAAACCAAACATGAGATACTTAAGTAAAATATTCCAGCTTTAGAATTCGTCCACTTGCCAATTTTCTCATAATAGTTTAGCTTATGATACACATCGGGAATGGTGGCTTCCCTCCCCAACTCCAATCCCTAAATGAAACACGAAATATACACATCATATATTCCTAATAAACATATATGATATTTCTTGAACCTGCTTTGATATCTAGTAGCAACTAGCAAACTACTAAAAATCGAATTAAAAGCATATATTCCTTTCCTTTCCCTGGTTCAGTTGTATGGATGATGACTTGTATATATCTTTCAAAATTACAAATACCTTTTTGTAGTGTTACAAACAACTTTTAAGGTTTGTATCTACCTAACAAATACCCCTCCCGGTGGTGTGCATTACACCAGATATCTCCAGGCATAGGAATACATTACTTATCTACTCGAACCTAAAGCAGTAAGATGATTAATAAGCCATGATATTAGATCTTATGAAGGACGAATCAAAACACACTTAGAACAGATATTATCTAATCAACCACATATGGGAAATCTCAAATTTCTTTAGTTAGTAGTTTACAATTGTCAAGAAAATATAATTTAATTCCCAAAAAACAAAGACGAGCTTATGTTGCCTATGTGAGAGCATTTATGTAAAGCAGATAGTGGACTGTAGAAGCTAGCACATTGTCTTATTTAAATATTCCATATATGCACACATAGAGAAAGATCTCCATCTTATAGTAACACACATAATAGTTTTTCCTTCCATTTTAAAAAAATGAATGGCACGTAAGGTTAGTTTTAGTTTAATGAGTGCCAACTGTTGGAAATTAAACTTGATTTAGCCCAAGTAATATTGGACTTGGAAGATTAATTTTGAGATAAAAGAAAAGAATGAGAGCCCAAGCCCAAATGGCCCAAGTTCTAGAATATATCTAGAAAAGTCTTATGAAAATATCTTAGATATTATATGTAGGAAATCTTGTAGAATATTCTAGTAAAGTAGATATTTTGGAGGATGATTCTAGTGGATGAATTATAGCCATTAGATCAAATAAATCCTAACCATTGGTTAGGAAGTTGTACTAGTATAAATAGGGGTGTCTTGATCATTTTGTAACAAGCCAAATTTGAGAAGAATCAATACAAGCAAATATTTCTCCACCAAAAACTCTCTTACATTTCTTAGCATAAATAACCTCCCCTCCTACAAAGAAAATAATCCCTCTTCCAACTTCCAATTTCTAAATAACCCATTTTCTTACCTAAATTGAGATAACCCTCATCCAACAAAGTGGTATCAGAGCCACAAGATCACTTGTGGTTTACATAAAAATATGGCAAATGGTGTGGCTTCCTTTCAAGTCTCTATGCTCAACACAAGCAACTATGATAATTGGAGTATCAAGATGAAG
This sequence comes from Rehmannia glutinosa, assembly GCA_016081115.2. Taxonomy (NCBI): domain Eukaryota; kingdom Viridiplantae; phylum Streptophyta; class Magnoliopsida; order Lamiales; family Orobanchaceae; genus Rehmannia; species Rehmannia glutinosa. Next base: position 32,364,611 of record CM071929.1, on the reverse strand, counting down.
GCCCTTTTGGGTACACATGAAGTTTGGGATATTGTAGAAAAAGGTTATGTCGAGCCACAAGACGATGCTACACTATCCCAAACTCAAAAAGATAATTTAAAAGATTCAAGAAAGAGAGACAAGAAAGCTCTCTATCTCATCTACCAAGCTTTGGATGATGATGGCTTCGAAAAGATCTCAAGTGCAACTACCGTCAAGGATGCATGGGAGAAGCTTCAAACATCTCACAAAGGAGCCGAGCAAGTAAAGAAGGTACGTCTCCAAACATTAAGAGGTGAATTTGAAGCTTTACATATGAAAGAGTCCGAATCTATTTCCGACTATTTTTCAAGAGTTTTGGCGGTTTCTAATCAAATGAAAAGAGATGGTGAAAAATTAAGTGATGTGAGAATTATGGAAAAAATACTCCGTTCTTTAAGTCCTAAATTTGAGCATATTGTCGTAATAATTGAGGAAACAAAAAATTTGGAGGAGATGACTATTGATCAATTATTGGGGTCATTACAAGCATATGAAGAAAAACATAAAAAGAAGCAAGATATTGTAGAACAACTTTTTAAAATGCAAGTGAAGGATAAAGAAGAAAGCATGAGCAATGAACGTGGTCAACATGGAAGAGGTCATTTCCAAGGACGAGACGAACGAGGCCGTGGTCGTGGACATGCACGAGGAGGTTTCAATAATAATGAAGATAGAAGAGAATACCCAACCAAAGGGGACGCGGAGGAGCAATCCAAGAACAAGGTACGAAAAATCACAAACTAAGTGTTATAATTGTCAAAAATTTGGACATTATGCTTCCGAGTGTAGAGCTCCCAAAAACAAGGTTGAAAAAAAGGCCCACTATGTGGAAAATAAAAACGAAGAAGATGTCAATTTGTTACTAGCATACAAAGGTGGTGATGGAAGACAAGACAACACTTGGTATCTCGATCTTTTGGTGCAAGCAACCATATGTGTGGAAGAAGAAGCATGTTTGTGGAGCTTGATGAATCGGTGAGTGGCAATGTTTCTTTTGGAGATGAGTCTAAAGTCCCGGTTAAAGGAAAAGGTAAAATTCTAATCCACTTGAATAATGGAAGTCATCAATTTATTTCTAATGTATATTACGTTCCAAATATGAAAAGTAATATCTTGAGTTTGGAACAACTCTTAGAGAAAGGCTATGACATTCACATGAAAGATCGCAGTCTTTCTATAAGAGATGATAGAAATAATTTAATCACTAAAGTGTCAATGTCTAGAAATAGAATGTTCTTATTAAATATCCAGAATGATGTAGCAAAATGTCTCAAAGCTTGCTACAAAGATATATCTTGGCTTTGGCATCTACGATTTGGGCACTTAAATTTTGGCGGATTAGAATTACTATCAAAGAAAAAGATGGTAAGAGGATTACCTTCCATCAATCATCCCGATCAACTATGCGAAGGATGTCTATTGGGAAAACAATTCAGAAAGAGTTTTCCAAAAGAATCAAGCTCGAGATCACAGAAGCCCCTGGAGCTCATACACACTGATGTTTGTGGACCAATCAAGCCAAGCTCTCTCGGTAAAAATAATTATTTCCTCCTCTTTATTGATGATTTCTCTAGAAAGACCTGGGTATACTTTTTTGAAACAGTCCGAAGTGTTCAAGCATTCAAGAAGTTCAAAGCTATGGTAGAAAATGAAAGTGGATGCAAAATCAAGGCAAAGCGATCAGATCGTGGAGGAGAATTCACATCTAAGGAGTTCCAAGAATTTTGCGAAGCAAATGGAATCCGGCGTCCCTTGACAACCCAAGACCCCCCCAGCAAAATGGCGTAGCTGAGAGAAAGAATAGAACAATTCTTGAAATGGCAAGGTGCATGCTCAAAAGCAAAAGGCTGCCAAAGGAGTTCTGGGCTGAAGCAGTAGCGTGTGCAGTATACCTGTCAAATCGTTCACCAACTAGAAGTGTGTGGGGAAAAACACCACAAGAAGCTTGGAGTGGAAGAAAACCAGGTATCTCTCATCTAAAAGTATTTGGAAGCAAAGCTTATGCACATGTACCTGACGAGAGAAGAAGTAAGCTTGATGACAAAAGCGAGCCATTCATCTTCATCGGGTATGACTCAAACTCTAAAGGTTATAAGTTATATAATCCAAATACTAAGAAGCTTGTGATAAGTCGTGATGTAGAGTTTGATGAAGAATCAAATTGGGATTTTGGCTCCCAAAACAACTTCAATTTCTTTCCGGATTTTGAAGAAAACGAGTCAAGACCGATCGAGCCAACAATAGAAGTTCAGCAAGAGCCAAATACTCCATCCACTTCACAATCAACAGCTGGAGGAGACTCAGCACCATCATTTCTAAATGAAAGAGACATAGAACGTGAAAGGAGTCTAGAAGATCTTTATGAGAACACCGAGAGAATAGATGATATAACACTTTTCTGGTCTACTTGCAGATTGTGAACTGTGACTTTTGAAAAAGCGATCCAAAATAAAAAAGATGGAGAGATGCTATGGATGAGGAGATACAAGCAATCATGAAGAACGACACGTGGGAGCTGACCTCACTTCCAAAAGGACATAAGACTATCGGCGTCAAGTGGGTATACAAAGCAAAGAAGAATGCTAAAGGAGAAATTGAAAGATATAAAACACGGCTAGTCGCAAAAGGCTATAGTCAAAGAGCTGGAATCGACTATGACGAGGTATTTGCTCCATCGCTCGCTTGGAAACAATAAGGCTTATCATTTCTTTAGCAAACTCAAAAACAGGTGGAAGATTCACCAAATGGACGTAAAGTCGACTTTCTTAAATGGAGTTCTCGAGGAAGAAGTCTACATTGAGCAGCCAAAGGGCTATGTGGTGAAGAATGAAGAAGATAAAGTCTTGAAGTTGAAGAAGGCTCTATACAGATTAAAGCAAGCACCACGGGCATGGAATAACAGGATCGATAAATACTTGCAAGAGAATGGGTTTACTAAGTGCCTGCACGAACATGCACTTTATGTCAAGGTCAGAAAAAATGATGTTTTGATCGTGTGTTTATATGTGGATGACTTGATCTTCATAGGAAATAATCCAAACATGTTTGAAGAGTTCAAGAAAGCAATGACCAGAGAATTTGAGATGACTGATATCGGGGTTATGGCATATTACCTCGGCGTCGGTTAAACAACAAGAAGATGGGATTTTCATCTCGCAAGAAGGCTACGAAGGAGATTCTCAAGAAGTTCAAGATGGATAATCAAGCCCATTAACACACCAATGGAGCGCGGGATCAAGCTATCAAAGTATGACGGAGAAGAAAAAGTGGACCCGACACTGTACAAGAGTTTGGTTGGAAGTTTGCGGTATTTGACATGCACAAGACCAGACATTCTCTATGCCACCGGTCTAATAAGTCGCTACATGGAAAATCCAACCACTACTCACATGAAGGCTGCTAAAAGGATTCTTCGCTATCTCAAAGGTACGATCAATTACGCTTATTTTATTCAACAACTAATGATTATAAACTTGCTGGCTATAGTGATAGCGATTGGTCCGGAGATGTGGATGATCGAAAAGTACTACGGCTTTGTGTTCTTCATGGAGATACCGCATTCAATTGGATGTCAAAGAAGATAGATAGTCACTCTCAACCTGTGAAGCCGAGTACGTGAGGCTGCGGCGGCTTGTGTTTACCATGCGGTTTAATGAGAAATTTGTTTGAAGGAACTGGGAATGACACAAGAAGATCCAACTAAGATTTGTGTCGACAACAAGTCAGCTATGGCATTGGCAAAGAATCCGGTGTTTCATGATCGAAGCAAGCACATTGACACTCGATACCACTACATACGAGAATGCATATCGAGAAATGACGTGCAAGTGGAGTATGTGATTTCTCAAGATCAAATTGCGGATATCTTCACCAAGCCACTCAAGCATGAAGACTTCATACGACTTAGAAGTTTCCTCGGAATGACAAATCAAGTTTAAGGGGGGGTGTTGGAAATTAAACTTGATTTAGCCCAAGTAATATTGGGCTTGGAAGATTAATTTTGAGATAAAAGAAAAGAACGAGAGCCCAAGCCCAAATGGCCCAAGTTCTAGAATATATCTAGAAAAGTCTTATGAAAATATTTTAGATATTATATGTAGGAAATCTTGTAGAATATTCTAGTAAAGTAGATATTTTGGAGGATGATTCTAGTGGATGAATTATAGCCATTAGATCAAATAAATTCTAGCCATTGGTTAGGAAGTTGTACTAGTATAAATAGGGGTGTCTTGATCATTTTGTAACAAGCCAAATTTGAGAAGAATCAATACAAGCAAATATTTCTCCACCAAAAACTCTCTTACATTTCTTAGCATAAATAACCTCCCCTCCTATAAAGAAAATAATCCCTCTTCCAACTTTCAATTTCTAAATAACCCATTTTCTTACCTAAATTGAGATAACCCTCCTCCAACACCAACTACTACAGTTGCTCAGGTGGAGCAAAAATAGCAAAAGTGATCTCCTTTTATCATTATTTTGACTGTAACACCTTTGTGCTGTTGGAAATGTCTACATAAAAGTCCCTTTTTTGTTTGGCACCACATGAGAACAATTTCAAATCTGAAATTCGTAGCCTATTTTCTACAATATTTTCAAACAAGTCACTTAAACAGCTAATAAACCATCTTTGGGTCTTCTACTGTGACGGACCAGAAATAAAAAGCACACCTTAGAATGAATGAAGATCTCAAAGAAAGCAAAATCCCAAAATACATTACAACATGAGAGAATCGCATCTCAGATCAAGTATATAAAACAGGGCAGCAATAATTCAATTTAAATGATTTTGTAGCAAAAGCCAAACAATAGAGCTGCAAATTAGTGATAGTGGCTTCAAGAAACATACATGGACCAAGAAATATATTTTCTTAGTTTAATTATGATATTTTCTTAGTTTAATTATGATAATGAAATATATACATTTTCCTTAGCTAAAGAAGGCTTCAAGAAAATACCTGTTGAATTACAAGACCAAGTCTTTGAGATGTTCACCAACGCCGGCCTCCAGGTAAGAGAAAATTTTTAGTATTTCCAATGGTTTATTCCAACGATTTTGTTTATCATTAGAATTAGTGTTACAAATTTTCCAACGATTTATTGTGATATTGAAATTTCGGTTGGAATTTAATATTCTAACGAAAATTTCAACCATTTATTCCAATAGTCTTGTATATTGTTGGAATTTATGTTGAAATTTTTCCAATGGTATACTGCAGCGTTGGAATCTCCATTGAAATTGTAAAAATTCCAATAGTATTTCCAATGGTTTATTCCAACTATTTTGGTTACTATTGGAATTACTATTAGAATTTTCCAACGGTTTATTTTAGGGTTGGAATTTTCGCTGGAATTTCAATTCCAACGGACATTCCAATAGTTTATTCCAACGGTTTTGTATAACGTTGGAATTACTGTTGGAATTTTCCAACGATTTGTTGTGGTGTTGGAATTTTCGTTGAAATTTTTAAAATTCCAACAATTTTTTATTTCGTTGGAATTATTCCATTGGGATTTGATTGTTTTCTTGTAGTGGTGCCCAAATCACCAAAAAAAAAAAAATTGTCTTGTGTACATGAATACACCAAAAGTTCGTCTGTAAAATTATAAAGATTAGAAGCAATCTTCTTCTGATGTATTCACAATTTCGTATGTAATATTTCTATCAGTCAACTTTCATCTTCTAGATTCACGAAAAACCAATCTATGAAGAAACTAAATAAAAGGTGGCGTGACTATGGCCATGAGAGAGTTTTTTTCCAGATTAAAGAGAGAGAAGATGTGCTGAAAAAAAAAGCAACCTACCAAAGGAGTAGGGATGGCAAAAATGACCCGACTCGTGGGTATCTGCCCCGCCACACCCCCATTTAGGTCGCCACGGGTCATCGGGGGAGTTTGGGTATCATTTCGCCCCTGCATAGAATTTTTATATTTAAAATATATTTTAATATATATTTTGCATATATAATACATATTATATTATATTTTTATGTATTCTTATATTATATCTAATATTTATAAATTGATAATAACAACTTTTGTAAATAATATTTTATAAATATATTTTAGTATATTTTTTTCAATTTTTTATTTTTTTTGTATTTAATTTAATTTAAAATGGGACATAATGGGTTGACCCGTCCCGTGACCATGGGCGTAGCTAAGGGGCCTCCCTGACCCCCCGTGCACCCCAAATTCTTTTTTGTCCTGTTTTTCCTATGGGATTTTTTTTAAAAAAATAATTACTTATATTTTTTATGGGGAAAAAATAGTTGAGTTAGGGGAAAAAAATTTTGGGCTAGGTGTAACCATGCGGGCTGACTACTCTCTTCCCATGACCCGCGATTAATCGCTCTAACCCGCTCCATTGCCATGCCTACAAAGGAGAGAAATCAGTATAGGAATGACCAAGAAACAGGGGATAGATATGACTAAGAGGCGGTCGCGACGACATGAGAGGGGATGAACAGTTGGTGGGGGATGTTATTGTGACCTAAAATGGGCGAATTGAATTTTCTATGAGAATCAGCAGTCTTGCCTGGTGTTGTGATTTACGCATTTTCCCACCAAAAAATACTGAAAATGATTAAAAATGAAATGATGGGTATTAAGAGCAACATGTCATTTTAACCCTCTCCATCTGCTGCAATAGGTCAATCGTTAGTTTTTAACGAATATTTAAGGATGTAGTGAAAGTGATTAAAAATGAAAATATTAGATACCAATTCTATTTTTTTAGATCTTCATGGACAAACATGAATCTCCAATAACATTATTTAATACTACCTCTTTTACTCTACCTTTATCTTTTATTTCATTTTTAACCCCTACCCCCAGTAAAACAAGGCCATGATCCATTTTCCAGCAGACTGTGCTAGTTACCAATGCACAATCTGTTAAATGGGGGGTTTTGATGCTACCCAAGTGGGTTGTGCTCATGTCCCTTATGATTTTGCCAAGTGTCCCACTATGACATATGCATGTATTTTTTCCCAAAAAAAGAAAATTAAAATGGGACACATGTCACAATCCTACGGGAGTTGGGTAATACCCACTTTGGTAGCATCTACTTAAAGAAGATTTTTAACTAAAATATATTGGTCCCAGATCCGCTCATTGGTGTCCAATAATAATGTTAGAAGAAATAAATATCAAAACTAAATAAAGTAGATGAATCTTAATTATTAAGGCAAAAAGAAATAGCTCAATATTAAAAGTGCAAGGACTTTAAGTATCACAAGAACGTAGTACCCACGATTTTATAGTATTATAAGGTAAAAAATCAACTTGATTTATTTCATTAATCGCATTTTATCTTCTTAATCATAAGGCTTACCAAATATTTCTTGTGTAACTTAACAGTGATAAGTATTTTATTCATGCAGTCGCTAGGGTGCACAATGGATAAACTCTCGGCGGAATATTTTACAAGGACAATTAAGCTTTACATGTGTGAAGCCCCGATTTTTATTCGATCATGTACTTGTTTCGTATTGTCTTTGTATTATTTTGACTATTTTAGCGCGTCACTTTGGCGGGTAGATATTAATGATAAATATATTTTGCATTTAATTCTTTTAATTTCTATTTGTGATCATAATCATTAATTTATTAATTTTAATTCGCATTTATGATCACTTGGTTGATCATCATTATTATTATTGGTGTATTTATTAGTCACCTTAAAATTTAAGAGACTATTTATTTTAGGGATTTATAATTTATAGAATTAAGAATTCGATTTAGATTAAGTGATCATGAGACTTATAAGTGATCAAGGAAATCACTAATTATTTTGGAGATTGATATTTATTCATCTATTATCATCAATTTTGGGACAAAAACAAAATATATGGAATTACCAAAATACCCTTAGGGGGACGGCATTGGTGTATTTTTTGGTATAGAAATATCTCCCAACTCTTGTACATGTACACCTTGTGTATTCATCTTGTGTATTTTTACACCATTAATTCAAACATACATCTTAAATTAATCCCACCATTTCAATCATCCAATTGGTCAAAAAAGACCAAATTAAAAATTTTCCCTAAGCTTAGCATTTTGGCCGATTGTTCCTAATAAAGTTGCCTAAAAATTACTTTCTTCCCTAATTACCTCAATTATTCCCTAACTCATCATCTAACTAACCAAAGAATTTTTTTTTGTCTCTTTCCCCCCCCCCCCCCCAATATGGACGGCCATAATGGCCTTGTTGAACAAAAAATTTGTTCAAGTTTTATTCTTCCCATTCCATTCAACAACACCAAAATCATTCTAAGTCTTGAATTTCCTCATCTCTCTCTCTAAAAATCCCCCTACATCTCTCTACCTATTCTTCATCTTCTTCACTAACACTTAACCAAAACTTCAAGAATTCATCTCTCATTTTCTTCAAAAAATTCGAACCATATACTACACAAGGTAAGAAATTTTCTTCTTCAATCTATTATTATACCTTCTAGCTCACCTCTTTCACCTTCTAATTTAAGTTTGATTTTTGATTTTGAGGTATACCTAGAAGACCTTTGAAGAAGTTAAGAGACTAGTCATCTTGAAGAAAAATTGTGAAGAAGTTGGACTATAAGGTAAGAAATGGAATTTTTAGTACACTTTCTTCTTCTCTTCTATTTTCCAAGATTTTGATACTCCATTTTCATTTTTGGAGTTTTAGGGGCTGACCTTGGTGGTTGACATTAAGGGTGACCAAAACCTTATACTTGGAAGCTATTACTAGCCACATTTTATTCACTACACAAGGTAAGTGTAGTATTTCCAATTTTCTCACCATCTTCTTCTTTTCCCTAAAATTTTAACCACATTCTTATAACTCCTATATTTTTTTGATATTCCTTGACTTAGGGGCTGACCTAAGTCACTCCTTCATCGAGAGAGATTTATCCTTTCAACTTCTAGGTGTTTTAAATTGAAAATATGCATGTAGTATTTTGTTATTGAGTACTTGAGATATATATTATGTATTGCATGCTGTTTTCTTGTATCAAGTTGGAAAAATTCTCAAGTGTTGCTCAAAAATGCGATTTATCGAAAAATAGGGCATACATGCACACTTTATTGTTATACTTGATGAAATTTTGTATGAGAAGGATATGTATGTGTATGACTATTGAAATCTATGTTTTGAATGATTTATAACCTGGACAAGTGGAGCATAATTGATTAAATTTCAACTTTTGGACTTAAAATGCAAAAATGGAAAGTTGGTGGACTTAATTGCAAGAAAATAAAACTTAAGGGACCCCTCTGTAATTTTCGATTTTTGGGACTGTACTCAGGTTAAAAAATTATGTTTTGACATTTTAATAAAGTTTTAAGAGTTTTTAGATAAATAAAATCAACCCTTAAAAGCCCAAGGACTAGATTGTAAAATTTTAGAAGTTTAAGGGCTATTTTGCAATTTTCGAAACTATACCAGATCCTAGTTTTAAAATTTGAAATTTTAACTCTTAAGGGACTGGAAATAACATATTTTAAGTGTATTCCAAAAATCCAAGTGTTTAGAGCTTGGAAAGTAATTTTATAAAAATTGAGGGACCAAATTGTAAAAGATTAAACTTGAGGACCAAAATACAATTTACAGGACTTATGCAGTCGATGCACCTGAAAATACTAATTTAACTATAACATAATTATATCTTAGACCCAAGGTTCAAATTTCATAACAATTGGACCCCTAAAAGCCTTAAAGGGAATTATTTCAAAATGGGACAAAAATGAGATTTTCAAAAGTTAAGGGACCTATACTTACTTCTTTTTAAAACTGCTTTTGTCCCAATATCCCACTGACCTTAGTGACATTTTACAACTAGAATCACGTAATAATCCCTTCCGGCTTGTGAGTTCCAATTATTTTAAACTTAGAGCCCGAAATGACAATTTTAACAAATTTGGGGCCAATGTGAGAATTTTATAAAAACTCGACCTCAAAACTTTAAAAACCTAAATCTCTGAACAATTTAGAGAATTTAGGAACTGACCTCATAATTTTTCAAGGTCGGAACATTTATTTATTCAATTTTTAACCCCAAAAGAATTAGTTTTTACAAAACGGGGCTAATTGTAAATTTTCTTTTTACAAGAACCTAACTCGAATTATTTTTATTTTAAAGAAACAACACTGGACCCTCTGACTTTACTTATTGATTAAAATATTTTATTATCTCAAAAATTCCTTGATTTATCGGATCGTCTTGACCGATTAATGCGCGATCGTGGGGCGACTTCCTCGTCTTGCGATTTCGAATCTATAACGGACTTATGTTCCACCTAATCTTTCAAGATATCGAAGATTGCTTATCCTCCCGATAATCATCTTCATCCAAATAACTCCACCAACGCCATAATTACCTTACACAAATTTTCGAAAAACTTTTCATGAACTGCTTCCCGAATCAATATACTCGACTGTCTGGTTGACTACCTGAATGTGTAATTAATTTACTGCCTGAGTCAACTTGGTGTGTCGAGCTCACAGTCGGAATGGATACGTCGGGGGATGGAACCGGGCAGCTCGGCCGCTATTCCACTCTTCCTACCATCGACCTAATCCCGCAATCGAGGGACGGAGTTTGTACAAGGGAAGCGGGTCGCAGATGAGGTATAATCATGATTATGACAAATCCGAGTCTTGCTAGCTCCACTTTGTGGATTTTGTCTTTGCCTACGGAGCGATAAGGTGACAGTCTTGGACCATCTTGCTCGGGAGTTACAAGGAAGAACGAAGGAATCGGTGTCCGATCCACACGATTCGAGTTAATCGGACCCGTTTGGTTGGCGCTACAAATCCGTGACGCAATCGTTACTTGTATTGCATAGGTTGGCGCTACAAACCAGACGCAAATCGCTACTTGTCTTGCATAGGATTGGCGTTACAAATCCGCACGCAATCCTCCCCGCCTGCTTGAACCATAGTGCTGCGTGACTACGAATCTGTTTTCTTAAATCGTATAAGTATATTACTTAATATATTTTTCACGACGCTTGTGGATCGTGTGTGAATTCATGCATCACCTCTCACGCGTTTTCATACAACTAAATTTCTCGCATTAACTATATATATCGCCACACTTGCACACGATCTCACCCCATCCACGAGATTTCCTCACCCCTCATGTTTTCTAACCTTAGAAGATGACTTTGTCGAAGAAGCTGAACCTGCCTTGGATTGAACTCTCGAGTTCCGCCCGTTGAACTCATTTCCTATCGTTATCTCTGTTGCTGGACTATTTTCTTTTATTTTTCTCGATGTTGACTCTTTTATTTCCTTTGAAATTCTCGGATCAGTAATTGAAGGGCGTAGGACCCATTTGACACTTAAGTCGTGATATGATGTGTACTTTATTCCTAGTTCGATCGTAAGCTATTAAGTTGTTGGGATGTAATTATAATCTTGTTGTACTTGTAGTTTTTCCGCTGCTTTAGACCTTGTTTCACTTGGGATTGTTGCATCGTTTTCTAGAATATTGAGTTTATTTCTGTTTAAGTGATTGATCGTCGTCGCGTCGCGTTTGGGGCGTGATAACATGCATAGAAACAAACTTCTCGAAATTGTTTCAAATAAATTAAACATAATTAATGCATCTTTTAATTAGTTATCCAATTCCTCCAAAATACTGAAAATCAAATCTGTGAAGGGAAAAAAAAATTATACCTCAATAGTATAACTTGATTCTTGCCAAAATTCGATCGACATTAAAATTGGTTTTTTTACCGATTGTGATTCAATCAGTTGGATTGGTTCAACTGTTGCATTAATTATAACTTTTTCATTATATTATGTATAATATTATAATAAAAAACATGATTCCATATATATCTGATCTAAACAAAATGGAAATTGATGAAGAACAATCGAGGGAAGAAGAGTACTTGTCTGACCAGGGAGACGTGCGGCTTTATTCTCAAATCTTTGGAGCTTAAAAATTGCAAATATAATTAGGGGTGCTGCAATACTAGTCCATTAAATTTTGAGTTTGTGATTTTAATATTGTATATTTTGCTTTTTTTTAATTTGGTTCCCATAAGTTTTAAATTTATTCAATTCTGATCCTATAAGTTTTAATTTAGTATAAATTTGGTCTTGATGACTATTTTAGTATTTCAATTATTTCCAAAATACTCTTGGTAGCCAAAATATTAATTCAATATACCTAAGATCAAGTATCATAACCTATGTTTTATTTACTTGGGTTGAATTTATTTATCATTAATACTATAGATTGCTAAATAAAAGAATAATTTTAGATTTATGAATCCGGAGCAAAATACAAGATACAAGTGCAACATGTATTATTTTCTAATTACACAATAAATATGTACAAAAGCACGTACAAATTTGGCATATTTGGTTATTTTGACTAATAAAAATGAAATTACCACAATTAAAAAGTATAAGACTAAAATTGTGAAATCCTAGGATTAAAATTGTTATTTCACTACAAGAAAATCACAAAATAGCGACGGAAATTTCCGTCGCTAAACTATTTTGAAGTGGCGGACGTAGGATTCGGGACTTGGGGGGGCGAAATCTATTTTGAAGACCTATATATGATTTTTTTCCAAAATTTTGGGGGGGCAAATGCAATTTTTCATAAGTATAGGTATATTTTTAAAATAAAAAACAAGTAGAAAAATTACATTTTGAAAAATTTTGGGGGGGCAGTGGCCCCCACTTGCCCCCCCTTAGTTCCGCCTCTGTCTGTAGGTATGTTCGAAAATTTTGACATTCAAATTCTTGTAACTTTTGGATTTCTGCATGTGTCCATTCAAACAACAAACATATTTCAGATATATGCTCTAAGGTCTCTTAGCAGGTAAAACATGTAAACACTAATGTTTACCAAATCATGAGGTGCTTTAGTATTCTCTGGATCTGTTGGGAATTACAAACCACTGTTATAATAAAGGGAAACTGATTTAGTATAAGTATTCATTCTTCCTCTTGCAAAATCTAACTTATTCTTATTACCTTTTCTTATGGATCCATTAACATCCAAACTTGAAATTAAAAATCAGGAAAGCAAACATACACTCAATTCGTTTACAGGTAGGCCTTATATTCCATATGCTTAAAAGTCATTCACTTAAGTTTACTACTGAAAATAGCAAACCATGGGAATTTCATGGCTGAGATTGAAAAGGTAATTAATTAGCATTTTTCTATAATGTAATTTGTTAGCATATTATTTTCTAAGTAATACGTATCTCTGCTCCTTAAATATAAAAAATATTAAGTAGATATTACACAAGGAAATCAAAATTGATTACCAGTTATTAAGATTAAAAATCTTGACTTTGCTTATACTATACGGGAGAAATATTACCTCGTGGCCGGCAGACCTTCGACAGGGTGAGGCGGCAGAGATTAGTCGATCTTTGGCGGGGTGGGGCGGAAGAGCTTAGTCAGAATCTTTGGGGAAAAGTTTCAAGGGTGCGGTCAATCTAATACAAATGGGGAAGAAGATGATGACACTACAAGAAAACAGCAAAAGTGATATAATGGATTAATTACAAATGAACCACATAAGATCACAAAAAGAAAAGTCAATGCTGTTTTTATTTTCTCTTTTTGATTCTAATCTTTCTTGGTAACAATTTCATGCATAACTTGCATATAAAATGAAAGTGATGCAACCATATCATCACTTTATCTGGAGAAACTGAAAAATCAGTTATGAAGATCTCAATTTTCAACGAAGAACAACCTTTAACAGAGTTCAAAACCCAAGATACTTCTTCTTCACGCCAGAAGTATGCCAATCAAACATACATTCAAAAAAAACTTCTTCAGACCATAAATCTCAATTCAAAACATATGAACAAATCACATATTCCGCGTGTATGTACACTGAGAAAAAAAGAGATATCTCCTCTGCTATACTACTTTAGTCACCCAATACTTAAAAAGAAGAGGGCAACTCATATAAAAACAAAGAAATGGCCTAACCAAAACGTGTAAGAAAATTTCAAAACAAATATTATACTAATAAAATAGTATCACCTACGACACATGTACACACACGATCAGCAAATATTACAAATTAGATAATCTCTAATTTGATCAACCTTAGGATATTTACTCAAACAATCCATTTCACCAGCAATAAACTCAGAATTTCTAGCATTTCACACACAATGCAATACCTAAGAATGAATTTACAAAAGACAGTATTTAGAAGAATTAAAAATCCTCCAAATATCAAAAATAGTAATCATCAACATCTAGAGACAGAACATGTATATTTTAATTCCATAGGACTCCCCCAGCCTCCTCTCCCACCAAACAAAATCAAATATAATCAGACGCATAACAATTACATAAGACACAGAACACAAACAAGTTAACAGGATAGATGACATAATAAATCGTAATTATATGAAATATACATCGCTCGTAAGCCCTAATTCGCGAATCGAAAATAAAAAACAAACATAGAAAATGAATTGATGGTAGTGGCTGGTGGTGAAGATATGGGTGAGGGGTGGACTAGAACTGGCGGTGCGTCAAAGAGAAGGGGATAATTTTGCTCTATGCCCACTATGTTGAAGGAACATGGTGGGATTTTAGATTAAAACCAAATGACGGATTTAAAAGCCCTAATTTTTGGAAAAGGGTTCGAGATATCTTACCTGGGTGGCGCGGCGGGCTTCAGTGGGTGCGGCCCTTGTCTTCGCCGGTGCAGCGGAGGGAGGGCGGTGAAACGGGAGCAAACACAGGCAGAAGAGGAGAACAGGGAGAAATGGGGGGAAAAAGAACAATGCCCCAATTTTTAGGTCACATTTAGCGACGGATATAAATCCGTCGCTAAATAAAGTTAATACACTGTTTTACCTTTTTTTGAATTGAAATGCTGTCGTCTTTGCTTTATATTTTAGCGACGGATATATATCCGTCGCTAAATTTTCCTAATTTCTTTATAACTTTAACGACGGATTTTATATCCGTCGCTAAATATTCCCGATTTATTTATAAATGTAGCAACGGATGTAATCCGTCGCTAATAAAAAAATTAAATTTTCATATCTTAATTATTTAGCGATGGAATTTATATCCGTCGCTATATCGATAATATTTTCAATTAATTAGCGACATATGTTGTATCCGTCGCTAATTTGATAATATTTTATTATTTAGCGACGGATATTATCTGTCGCAAATATTTTTTCCCCAGCTTTCCAATTTTTAGTCACCTTATTAGCGGCGGATTTAGATCCGTCGCTATTGAATTAATAAAATATTTTTTTATTTTATTTCGTCGCTATTCCGCCGTTGATCCATCGTTATTTGTGACGGCTTTCTTCCGTCGCTACTATCCGTCGCTAATATTCATTTGAACTATTTATTTATTTTCTTGATTTATTCCGTCGCTATTTCGTCGTTGATCCGTCGTTATTAGCGACGGATCAGGTCCGTTGCTAATCCGCAGATTTCTTGTAGTGTTTTTGCTGAGTAACAAAATTGTCATGTGACCAAAATTACAACTCCAAAAGTTATGGGACCAATATTGCAACACACATGGACTGATACAGGACCAAGTTTGCAGTTGACCCTAGTTGTCTTAATGGAGCACTCATCATGTATATATGTGACGTGCAAGATTGTTACAATATAGTATGTATATTTTGGAGTTTAATTAAGTGGCCACATTGATCAGGCATATCATTATTTGAATTTTGAAGTTTAAAAATGGTTTCGAAAAACAGCTGCATCAGAATTTGCCAATTAACAAAACCAATTAGCTGTGTAACTTGTTGGGCATATTCAACTTCTAGTGACCATAAATACCACACAAAAATGCACCAATATTTCTCCATCAGCAAAACAAAAAGTCCTATTTTCTCTCACAAGGAAAAAGGAAAGCAATTTTCTTTTTGTAGTTTTCATCAAACAAAAATTCATTTGTCATAAAAAATCATGGCCAGTACCAGAGGCATCAAGTACACATGCATTTTGATTCTTGTTGTGATAGCCATCATCGCAACTAGCCAAAGATGTGAAGCTGCACGCCACCTGTTGCAAAATGATGCGACGCTGTCGGCGCTGCTCAATTCCCTAGAGCCGGTCAATGAGACGGCCGATCAAGGGCGGTTGCCGAAAGCAGTCCAGAATTTTGCGAATGCTTTGGAAAAAAATGGAGGGCTGATTGGGAGCGTGTTGGTCACCCTTTCTGACCTACAAGGAGACCACGATTCGTCCCCAATAGAGGTGACCCCGGAGCTGTTAGAGTATTTGAGGAGTTTGGAACCTCAACCTCGTATCTATTTTCTCTCATAATATCTCCCACCTTCCAAGTCATTTGAAATATAAACGTTGATTTCATTATTCTACTTTTACATTAATTTGTTATGTGATTGACTGATTGTGATGGGCAATTTGTCTGAATTGTACATTAAGTAGTCACATAAAAATACAGTTTGTGAGTTGTGTGATTTGAGTTTAATTGAAGACATGCGTGGTCTGTGTTTTGTTGTTTGACGAGGAATTTATATTATCCTCATAAGTTGATGAACGTATTTTTTTTTTTATAACAAGTTGATGAATGTATTTGTATTGTTGTGTGGTTGGTTGATGTTTTAATGTTTTTCTTTTTGAGTTTGTCATACCCGCGATATTATTTTATGATGATCTTGTGCGATAGTTATTAATTTTATTATAGAAATTGTCATTTCATGATAATATATATACTTGAAACGATCGACAAATTTTCATATAAACACTACGCCAGAAAATAGTTCGGATATATGATTTCGATAAGCTTTTAGATGAAAGTGCTATTGAAAAAATTACAAAATTTGAGACAACACTTTTTGTAGGAAAACGCTATCGAATAAACCATATAATAGCGTTTGATTAACGAAGTGTTATGTAAAGAAGACTCAAGATAGCGCTTAATTAAATAAGCGTTATATATGTTTTTTGGAATAACGCCAGTACAACAAGCGTTATCCTAAAACGTTATCTAAAAGAAACTCAAGATAGCGTTTAATTAAATAAGCGATATAAATGTTATTTGAATAACGCTTCGTACAACAAACGTTATCCTAAAGGGATATATAAAAGAATAATTTGTAGCGCTAATTAAAGAAACGCTATATATTTTTCTCATAATGACGCTATCTGCAACAATCGTTATTTTAAAGTGTTATCTGTGAAATTTGTTTTCCCTCCAACACATCACGTAATTATTTTCTTCTAAACCCTTTCTGAAAAAAACTTCTCACCAAAAAAAATCCTCTCAAAATCTTCTCACCTGCCGAAGAAAAAACTCACAAAATCCTCTCACTTTCAAAAATCTCTCACCTGCCGAAAAGAAATTGTTTTAATTAGGGCAATAACTCGGCAGCTTAATCGTCTCAATCGTTTCAGAAATCTATTCTGAAGGGTATTTCTATTCCCGATTAGTTTCTAGGGTTTATATTCTCATAAGTTTCATTTTTCTCTTACGCAGTTAAGGTTCGCTCTCACTTCCAAGTTCCAACAATGGTGAGTCTCTCTCAACCCGTCTAAATTTTACTATTTTTTACGCCTCTATATTTGCATGTATATTTTCATATGCTCTGATTTTTTGTTTTATTTAGTTTCATGATTGTTCTTGGTTTTAACGAATTTCAGTATTGATTGTGTTTTTTGATTAACCTCACTAAAATTTTGATTAACTAAGTAGAGAATGATAAATAACATAAAAGAAAAAACTTTGATTTTTGGTTGCTGATTTGAAGTAAATCTTGAGTGGCGGAAATGTATGGTTTTGGTCTCTCATTTTTTATTTATGTAGGATTTATTTGATATGTTTTGTAAATAAGTTTTTAGGCGTGAATGTGTTTACATCTTAAGCTAAATTTTCTTTGCTATTATTACTAGTTTATTACTTGTGTTCTTGCTTAAATATATTATCAATTTTCAAAATTGTCAAAGACACCATGACATTATACATTGGTAATCTATAGTGAATATCACGCTTATTTTTGGGATTATGATTTTTATTCTAGATGAATTGGATATTGACTAGAATCGCATGCTGATGTTTATGTTATGAGCATTTATATTGATGTCAATGCCTACTCAAATGCTTTACTTTCTATACGTTAAATCAGTTAATGTTTCATTATTGATAAAAAATTTGCCTATAAACCCAATCATCACTCACCTTCTTCGTCATCGCCGATCTAGCCGCCCTAGTTGCCGTCATTGTCCAAATGGACAATCGCCTCCCGCCTTTGGTAAATGAATGCACAAATATGTTCAGTACGTATTAAATGAAGTTTGAATAGACTGAATATCTTTATATATATATATATGTGTGTGTTGCTGTTATTTGTTGTTCTCTTAGATTGGTGAGCTTTTTGATCCTATTTATTTGCTATCTTCATACAATTTTTCATCTGGATCTGTTCTTTGTTTGTGGTATTCAGATACCTAAAGTAGTTGACAAACAAATATCTCAAAAAGAACGATGTGCGTGATTGACTACGGGTCAGGTGTGTCCAACTATTTCTTTGCTTGTTCATTTTTTTTCTTTTCAATTTCATTATTTCAAACTTGTTTTCTACTTTTTTCCTTGCAAATAGATATGATGTAACCATAGAGTTTCGTGGATGTTAAGTTACAATTTCTGATTTCAACTTTGTTTCGATTAGTATGCAATGGACATAACTTATTTAGAAAACAGTTTCTAGCTTGGATATTGATAAATTGGTTCAGATTGACACTATTTTGTAAATTTAAAGTAGAATTGATGGTAAGTTATTCCTTTATTCTTGAGAAACAACGCACTGAGGCACATTAGATAATCAAGAACATCAAAAAGAATAAAATTAGTGGTTTTATCCACAAATAAGTTAGAATTCTCGCATCCTGAGTTGATGGTAGCTTATTGTGTTTTTGTATTTGACCTTAAGTTTCCTAGCGCTTATTTTTGGTTAGATATTCTAGTTTTTCAATGTTCAATTGCGAGTTTCTTGTTGCGGGGGGAAAATTACCTAAATTTGGAATGATATGTTTTGGTATTTGAAAATTAGGGTAGTTACATGGTGATAGTTGTTTTCTTAGTGAATGACCAAAACTGTCCAAGTAGAGTTAGGTGAGACCACCATATCATAAATTCCTTATCTTATGATAAATGAATTACATTACCCCGATTGGTTAGTTGTCAATGCTTCCTTTGAAAACACTTAATTTCTTTGTTAACTCATGGGAGAACATCATTTTCGGTCTATTCGAGGATCTTGCGCCATGATCTATTGTGAACCAAATGCACTGATGCAGTTGCTGAAGATTTTATTGGTACTATGTTAAATACTTAAATTAGGCATCCTGTATACCATGATTTCTCCAGATATTTATTGCCTTCCAATAATAATGAGCGAATCATCATCTCATCTTCTTGTTTATGCTTATATATAACTCAGGCATATGAAAAGCTAAGAATCTGACATACATATATACTTTCAACAATATTATCTTCTTTGTCGTTCAATTAATGCTCCCCTTGGTTTCTCTTCACAACTTGAGTTTTCTTGACCATAATTACCTCATAAAGTATCTTTTCTCTCTTTCTATTACCAGGTTTGGGCCACTTGCTGTATATTATCAAGCATCCTTGCGCCACATCCTACTGGTGAGCTCTTAGTGTGAACTTTTGATACAAAAAGCTACTTTTTCTTTTGGAATTTTTTAGTAAAAGTAATCAAGACCTTTTATGAATCATACTTCAGAAATTTTGACAACTGCTCTGATGATCCCTTTAGGTTTATGATGAAACGAGCTTACCAAATGGAGTATTGAGGCTTCACCCAAAAGGAGGATTGTTTGAATTCTAAGACTTATTAGCTATATTTTGGAGACACGAGCTACTCTTATGACACTATATTGAGATACTTTTGTTTTAGTTTCAAGTGGATGATGTAGTATTCAATATTTTTATATTGGTAAAACAATATTTTTGGATAAATTTTGTCTCTTTATTTTTTAATGTAATGATTTATGAATTTTGTTGTCGCTTTCCTGTTTCATTTTGTTTGCTCTTGTTGGTCACATGATTAAATTGGTGTGAAATATAAGTTTGGTTGAATACTGAAAGCCGAAAAATCATCGTAATATAACGCTTTTTTATGAAGTGCTATGTATCGAATACAAACATGAGATAACGCTTCTTCCCAAAACCGCTATCAATTTAATATCAGATAACGCTTCTTTTATGGAGTGCTAACTTATGAATACAAATATGAGATAGCGCTTTCTTAAAAAAGTGCTATCAAATATGCATCTTAGATAGCGCTTTATAAGCGCTATCTACAGGATAGGGCTTCAGATAACGGTGGTTCCAATAGCACTTTGTAACGCTATCTAAAGGGGAAAAAAACGTTATCTGAGTGCTTTTTTGGCATAGTGAAAAAAGACCACAAGTGAATTCTTCGATGAAATGATTGATTATTTAATTATTAATGTAACACGTTGCCAAAAAAATAAATTAATAATGTAACAGTGTAAACGTTTAAAAATATAAATGAATTGGAAAGGAAATAGAAAGGAAGCATAATAAACAGAAAATGCAAGAAGAGCAACATCTAACCCAAATTCATTTTAAAGGTTATTATCATTCATCTACAAAATAAAAAGCAACACCTAAAGCAACCAATAAAACTGATAGAACAAAATGGTTATACATTGCAAAATGAAGAGAGAAAATGTGTTTTTGCAATTTAGGAGAAGCAAGACTACTATTACAAATGAGGATGAAACCTCTTAAATAGTGCTAGGGCTACAAGGAAGATAAAAGACTATACTACCCTTAACATTACAAATAAATCACAATAATAACAAATATTAAACTACTCTAACATCCCCCCACAAACTCAAGATGCGGCCGCAAAGTAGCATCGAGAGTTTGCCAACCAAAAACGAAAACGAGGAAGCGGGTGTGCTTTAGTGAAGAAGTCTGCAATTTGTGATGAGGAAGTAATGAACGGCAAAGTAATAGTGCCATGTTGAAGATGGTGACGAGTAAGATGACAATAAATTTCAATATGCTTTGTCCTTTCGTGAAACACCGCATTGTGGGCAATTTGGATGTCACTCTTATTATCGCAAAGACATAGGAGTGGGATGATGAAGAAAAACGCCCATATCGCCAGAAGCCATCGTAACCAAACGATCTCGGTGGTAGTAGAAGCCATAGCTCGGTACTTCGGCCGAGAGAAGAACGAGAGATAACACTTTCGCTTCTTGCTCTTCCATGAGATAAGAGAATCTCCAAGAAAAATGCAAAATCCAAGAGTAGATTTACGATCTACCTGGATCACCGCCCAATCAAAGATCTCGAGAAGGCACGTAACTCCAAAGAGGAAGTAGACGAAAATAAGAGACTTTGAAAGATGGTACCTCTAAGGTAGCGTAAGATACGAAGAACGCTCCCCCAATGAACAGTGGTAGGAGAAGTAACGAACTGACTAACAATGTGAACAACATAAGCAATATCTGGGCGTGTAATAGTGAGATAAACCAAACTGCCAACAATGGCACGATACAGAGTAGGATCATCCAAAGGTGTGCCATCTGAAGAAGAATATCGAACATTAACTTCAATGGGAGAATCAACAGTCTTAGTGTCGGTTAGGCGAGCACGATCAAGAATACCGTTTCATACTTGACTGTGAAAGGAGATAACCTTTAGGTGACCAACTGACTTCAATACCGAGAAAATATCGTAGAGAACCCAAGTTTTTCATTTCAAAAAGATAAGACTATTCTGATTTTAGCAGTGCAATCCCATCAACATCATTACCCGTAATAATCATATCATCAACATATAAGGAGAGCACAATAATACCAAATTTAGTATTCTTGATAAAAAGAGCGTAATCATGATCACTACGACGAAAACCAAGAGAAAGAATAAAATCGAGAACTTCAAACCAAGCACGAGGTGCTTGTTTGAGACCATACAAAGCTTTCTTTAGTTTACGACCTCTCATCGATTATGGATCACACCCGGAGGAGGAACCATATAAACCTCTTCTTGAAGATTTCCATTCAAGAAGGCATTTCTGACATCCATTTGGGATATATGCCATCTACGAGCGATGCAATCGCAATAAGTGTACGAATCGTAGTCATCTTTGCAACAGAGCAAAAGTTTCTCATAATCTAAACCATATTCTTTGAGAAAAACCTTTAGCAACCAATCGTACCTTATACCGCTCAATTGAACCATCAGATTTAGTTTTGATTTTATATACCTAACGAGAACCATTTGCATTTTTACCTTGTGGTAGAGGTACCAAATCCCAAGTTTCGCTTTTGACAAAGCACACAATTCTTGACCATAGCTTGTTGCCAAAGAGGGTCAAGAACTCCGCCTCTTTGTAAGAAGTTGGCTCGGAGATTGTGAATAGATGACAAAAATGATGTAAAAGATGGTGAATAAGAAGAATAGACAAAATCGGTAATTGAGTAGACTTACGAACACGTGAAGGATAACGGGGAGCAGGATCCACGATCGCAAAGAGGTGAAGAGATAGTCGCGGGAGGAGAGGGAACAATAGTATCGATAGAAGCATCGGTACCAAAGATCTCCGCAGTAAGTATCATCTATATCACAAGCAAAAGGATCAATATGGAAAAGATCGATTTAGACACATTGTGAGAGCTAGATGGAATGGAGAAAAGAGGAATATGCTCAAGAAAGAAAAACATGACGTGACACATATAATTTTTGTGCAACAGGATCATAACAACGATACCCTTTTGACCATCCCCATAGCCTAAGAAAACACACATGGCGAACGAGATGACAATTTACTACGTTCTACGTGAGGACGAAGAACAAAGCATGTAGAACCAAAAACTCGTAAAAAAGAGTAATCGGAGTGCAACCAAATAATTTCTCAAATGGTGACACACCCAAGGTATGGGCGATTGGGATTCTATTGATTGAATAAACAAAATGTAAGAACAGCTTCCCCCGAATTCGCTAGAACAGAGCAGATAATAAAAAGAAACGAGCGGTTTCCATGATATGTCTATGTTTTCTTTCAAAGAACACCATTTTGTTCGGGAGTATCGATACATGAAGTTTGATATATGGTTCCATCTAAAGCAAGCATTTCACGAAAATTATTAGAGGTATACTCCCCACCCAAATCACATCGAAAACACTTGATAACCGCATAATGTTGTGTTTTGACAAGAGCTCGAAAAGAGGTATAAATGCCTAAGAAATCAGAACGACGTTTCATTAGATAAACCCAACAATAGCGTGTGTGATCATCAATAAAAGAAACATAATATCGAAACCCTCCTTTTGTGGCAATTGGAGAAGGTCCCCAAACATCGAATGAATCAAATCGAATGGTGAAGTAGAAATGGACATGCTTTTACTAAAAGGCAATCTTTGAAAACTTAGCAAGTTTACAACCACTACAACTAGAAATATCATGAGTTTTCAAGTTCCCTAACAGATCCAAAGAGAGAGCTAAGTACTTCAAACGAGAAAAAGATACATGACCCAAACGAGAATGCCATAAATAAAAATCGAGGCGAAGATGGACCCAAACGAAAAGAAGACAAATCAATAGTAGATGCCGCAACATCCGGTACTCAAGTTCATCCAAAATATATAACCCTCCACTCCTACGGCTGTCCCAATCGGCCTGGGAGTGAGGATCCCGCACACACGACAAGAATCGAAGAGAAAGTCACGAGAATAACTTGAATCGCATAATTGACCAATCAAACAAGATTTAAAGTAAGTTGAGGAATGTGATAAACACTAGGTAAAGACACATGTGGTGAGATGACGAACCAACACCTGCTAAATGCGTAGGCGTGCCATCGGCTGATCATGCATACACGAGTTCGAAGGAGAAATAGAAACAAAAGATTCTCGCATTGGGGGATATATGATGAGAAGCTCCTGAGTCTAACCAAAATAGAGGAAGATATACCCGAGGAGCTCGGAGCCGATGAACTGCGCAGCAGACATAGCATGTGGTTGAAGACTAAGGAATTTCTGAACTGCTCGTAGAGATTATCTCGCAACAGAGAGTAGGCGGTGATGGTGGTACGATGCGGCAAAGATTATTCAGTGGAGGTGGTCTAGGACCACGTTTAGGAAATTGAGGATGAGGGGCACGCGAGGCCGATCGATTCATCAACTTCGGACATTGAGCCTTCCAATGACCCTGGAGTTCTACAAAAGCTACATTCATCCGGAGCAACAAATTTTAGGATTTGGCTTATTTGGATACTTCGAATGGGCGGTTTGGGAACTAAGGCAGATGGGGACCGGGTGTTGGAAGGATCCCTTTTATTGATGCAGACTTGTGACGTGTTTCATCAGCAATTAATTCATTGACCACAGAATCAACAGTTGGAAGAGGACTACGATGCAAAATATTCCCACGCAAAGACTCAAAATCATCACGAAGAGCCATAAGAAAATCAACCAACCGTTGTTCATTACGCGGGCAATATAAGGAGCAAATGCACTAAGCTCTGCGATTACGCCGAGCTAATTGGTCCCAAAGATTTGTCATTGCCGAATAGAATTCACGAATACTCATGTCTTTCTTCATTGCGAGTTCGAATGTCCATTTCTAACGATATTGTTTAGCAAAATTGGATTGTGTGTACAATCGTTCTAAGTGTTGCCAAACTTCCTGGCCGTGTCATATTTTGCCAATTGCATACCAATCGAACTCTCAATGTAATTATTAATCCAAGTAATAATCTTCAAATTATTAACCTCCCAAGCCTCAAGTTGTTCAAGATATTTGTCATTATTCTCACTCTTGGTTTAGATTGAGTACCATTTACGATACTCCACATCCGTTTTCCCCTCAAAAATTTTTTTATCACATAACTCCAATACGTGTAATTTTTCCCATCCAACCGAACACCAATAGATTGCAACGAATCATCCTTTTCAGAAGCCATATTGCACTACCAACGAACAAGCACAACCAAAACCAACAAAAGAGGCCAAACCCAAACAAACAAAACAGATTCAAACCCGAAATATTTGACAGAAAACAGTAGTAAGGAAGATTACCCAAACATCAAAAACTATGAAGGCCGCCATTGCTCGATCCGCTCGGATCTACTCGATCCGCCCGATATATCTTGAACGAATCGCTCCGATCTACTTCGATACGCTCCGATCTACTGAAACTATCAACTGCAATAAAAAAATGGTTATACATTGCAAAATGAAGAGAGAAAATGTGTTCTTGCAATTTAGGAGAAGCAAGACTACTATTACAAATGAGGATGAAACCTCTTAAATAGAGCTAGGGCTACAAGGAAGATAAAAGACTATACTACCCTTAACATTACAAATAAATCACAATAATAACAAATATTAAACTACTCTAACAAAAACAACACTAGTACATCATTGAATTCATAAAACGACATCATCAAACATGCAGTTCTATCAAGATTGACAAAGATAAAACTAATAGAGTTGATATGATCATAGATTCAACCATTCAAATAATATAACAACTTCATATAATCTTTGTACAAAATGAAAATTCATGTTGGGCTTCTACTTAAGAAGAAATATATCATGTCAAGTGAAATAAATTAAGTGAAAATTATTAAGGGGCGCATAAATGGGTTCGGGTAGCTTGGGTATCAGATGGGTAAAACCATACCGTACCGTATATTCTTTTTCTGCTTCTACTTTTCAAAATTCAGCTACAAGCTGAAGTAGGTGGAGGGTACTTTACACTACTTGTTTTTCCTATATATACGTAAAAAATTGTTTTTGGCATTTTGCCACATTTTTCACATTCGGAAATATCCATACGCCATGTAAATATTTACATAGTTATATTTAGATATTTTTAAATATACACAAACAGCAAACAAAACTTTAAAAACTCTGCTTGACATATAAAAACAGCACCACCAATCACTACACTGCATGGGGTGATTCCAAAGAAAAATTTCTTCAATTGAATTTCTATGTACCAAAAGAACCTACTTGATCAGCTAACAAGCAAGATTTTCAATTTGAGTCCTATTGTAGCCAGAATATTGCAAAACCACCGGAAATTGACACATGACTCACATATGATCCTCTAAAATTGGGGATTTTTTGTCAAGCCTGTGTAAGCAAGCCAGGTGAATAAAAACTATAGATGCTATCATACAGAAACTAACATGGGACATCGAAAAAACCCGTAATAGCCCCATTACAAGGGAAACTGGAAAACCTTCAGACACCCCTTAGATTTACTATTGATTTTAATAAAACTCTATGTATGAAAAGGATTCAGTTATAAATTAATCTGGTAAAATTCCTAGCGAAGTATGGCAATAAAAACATCAACAATTAGCAGTGCAACACATAGCAAGATAGTATATCAAATTTTGTTGGACAAATGGAAGATAAAATTTAAATTAAGCTGGAAGCGAAAAAAGAGTATCATGGTCTACCTTAATACATGGGTGACACAACTCGAGTTCATCATACTTTTACCCATTAAGTGAATTCTACTTGAAATTTCATTTTATGATGCCTCAATACAACATCTTAATGAAAAAAACATGCGAAAAAGAAATTAAATGAGTATAAGGCAAATGATACATCAGAACAAAAATGCTACTTTAACTTTGTTATGTGTATATATATATATATATATATAGGATTTGGTTCAAATGAGACCACCCTCCCTAGGTGAGACAGTGTGGACTCATCTTACCCATTGATCTTAAAAAATGAAGGGATGTGATTAATTCAGTTTTTCTAATTATTTCTTAATTTTTGCTGATTTTAAGGGCAAGATTGTAATTTTGTAATTCAAATTAGTGGTCCCAAATGATTTTATGGGCTGAAATTGAAATTGACACTGTCGGATTTTGTGGCGGATTTTAAGGAACCTTTTTTTTCCAAATATTTTTATTTTACAAAGATAGTTAAGGTTCTTTTACTGCATAATTAGACATCAAATAATGCATATTTAGTTATTTTGTTGGCACTGTTTTACGAAAACAAGACATAATTGAATATAACGTACTGCATATGTAGTTATACTACACTGCATAAATAGGTTCAATATAATGTATATTTAGTTATGAAAATGAGATGTTGCTTTTGGAAATTATAAAAATGGGATGTTACATAATGTACTGCATATTTAGTTATTCCACAATGCATAGATAGTTTCTAGATAATACATAGTTAGTTGATTTTGTTGCATAGTTTAAGACGTTTTGCATAGTTGGATATACTGTACTACATATTAGTTTTTTTACGCTACATAGATAGTTTTCAGATAATGCATATTTAGTTGAGTTTTGTTGCATATTTAGTTTTCGAACTCCCTGTTCGTTATTTCTCTGTAATATTGCACCGATTTTTTTTTTGTTTTTCTCTGTAATTTTCATGAACTGTAATTTTCGAGTTCTTCACAATTTTCTTTATTTGCGTTAATGGAGAGAGAGAGAGAGAGAGAGAGAGAGAGAGAGAGAGAGAAAGACGTGAGATTGGAGAAATTGGGAGATGTATGAGAGAGAAAGAGATTTGATTCCATTTTTGTAACTAACTTGTTATGTTATTTACCCTACCATCCTTATATTGATTAAATTAATATTTTAATATATTTTTTATCCATTAAATCATACCCATTGATTAATAGTGGGGGATGGTTGAGATTAGTCCATTGTGTCTCACCTAGAGACATGGTCTCACTTGATCCTCCCCCTATACATATATATATATATATATATATATATATATATATTATAATATATTCATAATTTGTGACTATATTAAAAATATGTTATTTTATCTCAAAAAACAAATACTTTTACTTATAAAAATATTACTTTAACTCTATCATATTTTTTTTTTGACAGAACTCTATCATATTTATTATTCATCTTCCTTTGTATTGAATTCATAATATGTGACTATATTAAAAAATATAATACTTTATCTCAAAAAACAGATATTTTTACTCTTAAAGCATGATATTTTGTCTCAAAAAATATATATTTTACTCATAAATGTATTACTTTAACTCTGATATATTTATTTTTCCTTCACTGTAAGGTAATCATAATCTGTTGCTATATTAAAAAATATGATACTTAATCTAAAAAAATCGATACTTTTTCTCATAAAACTGTTACTTTAACTGAGGAAGAAAAACAGGGAAAAAAAAGGCAGCAGGTGATCCGTAAGACGGTCCTATATGAGTTTTTGCCAAAATTTAATTAGGCAAAAAGAAAGAACTAAATATTACAAGTGCAAGGACTTTCTCATTAGAATGTAGTACTCACGACTCATTTTAATATATTATAAGATAAATTAATCAACTTGGTTTATTTCATTAATCGCATTTCATCACTTGATCGATCAATAAGGATTCTGAAATATCTTTTTTTGATAAATTACAGTATGGTCTTTTATTTCAAGTTGTAATCTTCCCAAGAAATAAAATTAAAAAATAATAAATTGATTTTATGACCATAAAAATATTTGTTTAAGCATAATGATTAAAAATTGGCAATTTAATAAGTTTAACCCGCAATACGTACAGTTTAATTATTTTGTTTCAAAACATGGTTCCATGTCTAATCTAAAACATAATAAAATTGATGAAGGCGCACACTCAAGAGAAGAAGACTAGTCTCACTACATATGGAGATGTGCGATATATATCTTTGGAGCTTAATTATATCATCATGTAGACGTGCAAGTTTGTTACAATATATATAGTATGTATATTTTGGAGTTTAATTAATTAAGTGGCCACATTGATCAGGCATATCATTATTTGAAGTTTAAAAATGGTTTCGAAAAACAGCTGCGCGCCTCAGAATTTGCCCGGATGGGATCTTCTATTCCAAAACCGTGTTTCATCTCCTATTCCAACTGTGTGGATGATTGACACGTGTATTACACTTACCATGTTAATTTCCAAGCATAAATCAAGCATAAATTGTAGGGTTCTAAAATGGTAAGTGTAATACACGTATCAATCATCCACACGGTTGGAATAAGAGATGAAAAACGGTTTTGGAATAGAAGATTCCATCCGGAATTTGCCAATTAACAAACCAATTATTAGTTGTGTAGCTTCAATTGGGCATATTCAACTTGTAGTGACTATAAATACCAACACAAAATGCACCAATATTTCTCCGTCACCAAACTAAAACTCCTATTTTCTCTTACAGAGGAAAAAAAAAAAGAGACAAAAAGTCATTTGTCATCATAAGAAATCATGGCCACCAAAGACATCAAGTACACATGCATTTTCAATCTTGTTGTGATAGCCATCATCGCAAGCAGCCAATTAAAATGTGAAGCCGCACGCCACCCATTGCAAAATGATGCGGCGGAAGAGGCGCTGCTCAATATGTTGAATGAGAGCCTGAAGCCTGTCAATCAGGCGACCGAGGTGCAGCTGCCGAAAGCAGTCCAGAAGACGGTGGATGCTTTGGAAAAAAATGGAGGGCTGATTGGGCATCCGGTGCCCACAATTAATTTGTCCAGTTCGGTGCCGAATGCGACGGCCATTATTGAGTCGCAGATGAAAGAAATCGAGGAGTTTCTGAATGAGAGGCTTAAAAAGGGATACATCACTAGGGCGGAGAAGGAGTCGCTGCTGACAAATACTCCAGGACCACTTTCTGAATGAATTGCGAAAAAAGGAAGCGGCGCGCATAAATGATTTGTCAACACAGCATAGAATTACCATAGTGAGTCGCCCTGAACCTCGTAACTATTTTCTCACCTTAAACCCATAATATCTCCCGCCTTCCAACTAATTTGAATAAATGTTGTATTTATATTGTTGTGTGGTTTGTTGATGTTGTAATGCTTTTTTTATTATTATTATTATTTTGCGATGCAATATTATTTTATAGTAGTGATCTTGTGTTGTGTTATCATTTTTTTACAATTTGTCATTTTATGATAATATACTTGAAAAGATTGACAAATTTCCATATAAATTAAAAGAGACCAAAAGTCAAACTATTGATGAATGATTGATTATTTGATTATTAATGTAACAGTCGCAAACAAAAAAAAATAAAATGTCCCATGTGCATATTATTAATGTACTGGGACACAACTGCATATACAATAAATATGTCAAATTTGCATAAACCATTAACTAATTATGCACCATTATATGTCTAACATTACAACATAAAATTATATCATCTTCATAGGCACTGGGGATATTGTTAAGAATTCACAAAAAGATCGCTAAATATGCACCATCGAATATCTATTAATACATCAAAAATTCACCCCCCCCCCCCCCGGCACTTCAGATTGGCATATTCATTCCTTGCACCAAATGACCATTTTTTTAATTAGTTGTGAGTAGTGGTTGGAGGGGAGACTCAAAGAAACTGAAAGATACATGGTTCGAACCTTGGTCAACACCCTTACAAAGGGCTACTGTACCATTTGATCTACAAGCTCGTGGTTGCACCAAATGACCATTACAAATGCATAATATTACTCACAACTACACATCAATACTCAACTAAAATAACATCACATAATATTCATTTTTCATAATCTAGGGGAAAAACAACAATACATCCATATACTCAAAAAAAGTGCACCAAATTACAACTAAAAATGTATTGTTATGATAAAGTTATACACCAAAATATCCGAAAAAAACAAGCAAAACAGAGTAACCTGAAACATTTCTCAAACACACATTTCAAAACACAAAAATAAAAACAATCATTTTACAAAAAAACCTACTGTACAAACATCCAGTACACCTAGACTCTCCAAAAAAAAAAAATTTTGCACCAAACCACAACTAAACTTATATCGTTCATGTTAAATCATACACCAAAAAAAAAAAAAACAATCAAAAAGCAAGAAAGAATACCCTAAATATTTCGCCAAAACACATTTCAAAAACAAAAAAAGTTGTATAAAAAACCTAATGCACAGACATTAAAAACGCTGGACTCTCTAAAAATAAAAAATACAACCAACTGCCTACACACACTAAACAATTAATTCCAAAAATAAAAAAATCAAAGAAATTACAGACGAAACGGGAAAAAAAAAGAACCTTGTACCTAAAGAAAAGGATCCAACACAATAAAATCATGTTGAAAATACTTACCTCAACCAAACCCTTGAAGAACAATCGCAATCCACAGAGAAAACTGAAGCCGTATCACGATTTTGCAAAAAAGAAAAGGAAGAAAATTGAAAGATGCAGAACCCTCAACAGTCGAAAACTCTAAGCGAAAAGAAGTGATAAGTTTCGAAATGGAAGAGAGAAGTAAAAGCGGGAATAAATCAGTAATCAAATCGGTTAAAAATTGATATACACAACAGTTACCAAAAAAAATGAAAAACTGCTTAATCTAAATGACAAAATTGCCCTTTATGAGCAAATAAAGAATCTCATCCTTCAGATTTGATAAATTAACGTGTGGGATTAGTCCACACGGTCTTACATAGAGACCCCTGCCACATTTGATCAAATACTATGAATAAATTGAATACAAAACT
Organism: Rehmannia glutinosa; assembly: GCA_016081115.2. NCBI lineage: Eukaryota > Viridiplantae > Streptophyta > Magnoliopsida > Lamiales > Orobanchaceae > Rehmannia > Rehmannia glutinosa. Next base: position 32,333,052 of record CM071929.1, on the reverse strand, counting down.
CACGTATAAAAATGTTCAAAAAAATAATTGAAGCATACATATACTACTAGAAAAAACAAATACAGAAAATGATTAAGAATGTACTACCAAAATTAGCATGTCATTTTAGCCTCTCTACATGCTGCAATATGTCAATCGTTAGTTTTTTTAAATAAGTTTGGAGTAGTAGTTGAAAGAGAATGGATAAATTTCAAAGAAATTGAAAGATACATGGTTCGAACTCTGGTCAACACCTTTATAAAATGTGAGCAATACAACTTTGAGCTACAAGCTGGTGATATCAATTTTTAGTTTTTATCGATATATAACGAAAGATACTGGAAGTGATAAAAAATTAAAATGTTAGGGACCAATTCTATTATTTTGGAAGAATGGGTAACAAAAGCAAAAAAGGTATAAAAATGAAATTATCTATTACTCTTTGACCCTTCAACTGCTCTGAAAACTAGTGAAAAGCTTCTTTTATTTTTCTGATCTTACTGGATAAGCATGAATCTCAATTATTACTTATTACTAATTTACTACCTCATTTAGGTCCTACTTTTCTCTTTTATTTTATATGTAACCCCGTTCAAAAAAAAAAAAAGGCTCCGGGCGCTGTCTTTGGATCCTTGAGCCAAGCCCAATTGATTGCTGCTTGTTATGGGTCATGGTTTTTAGCGTCCAACAATAATGTTATACAAGTCCAATACACCGGATAGGGCTGCCAGCCTGCCAAGGCACCCCAAGCCCATGTCTTAGAAGAAAAATATATCAAACTAAATAAGGTAGATGGATTTTAACTATTAATTTCTAAAGGTGAAAAGAAAGAAATATATATTAAAAGTGCGATGACCTCATCACAATAACGTAGTAGTCACGATTTTTGGTATTTTATAAGGTACAAATCAACTTCACTTATTTCGGCGTGATTTATTTTATTAATTGCATTTAATTATCTACTTGATCATGAGGATTATAAAGAATCTTTCTGTGTAATGAGACAAGGACATATATATATATATATAGAGGGAGGATCAAGTGAGACTATGTCTCTAGGTGAGACACAATGGACTAATCTCAACCATCCCCCACTATTAATCAATTGGTATAATTTAATGGATAAAAAAATATATTAAAATATTAATTTAATCAATATAAGGGTAGCGAAAAAAATAACATAACAAGTTAGTTACAAAATGGAATCAAATCTCTTTCTCTCATACATCTCCCAATTTTCCCAATCTCACGTCTCTCCTTCTTTCTTTCTTTCTCTCTGTCTCTCTCTCATTCCTCCATTAACGCAAATAAAGAAAATCGTGAAGAACTCGAAAATTACGGAAAAAAACAAGAAAAATCGGTGCAATATTACGAGAAATAACGAATGTGAGTTCGAAAACTAAATATGCAACAAAACTCAACTAAATATGCATTATCCGAAAACTATCTATGCAAACAAAAAAAAACTAATATGTAGTACAAAGATATCCAACTATGAAAGACGTCATAAACTATGCAACAAAATCAACTAACTATGTATTATCTAGAAACTATCTATGCATTGTGGAATAACTAAATATGCGAAAGACATTATGTAACATCCCATTTTTATAATTTCCAAAAGCAACATCCCATTTTCATAACTAAATATACATTATATTGAACCTATTTATGCAAAGTGTAGTATAACTACATATGCGGTGACGTTATATTCAATTATGTCTTGTTTTCGTAAAAGAGAGCCAACAAAATAACTAAATATGCATTATTTGATGTCTAATTATGCAAAGGTTAAAGAACCCTAACTATCTTTGTAAAATAAAAATATTTGGAAAGAAAAATGGGTTCCTTAAATTCCGCCACAAAATCCTGGTGTCAATTTCAGCCCATAAAATCCACTGGGACCACTAATTTGAATTACAAAATTACAATCTTACCCTTAAAATCAGCGAAAATTAGGTAATAATTAAAAAAACTGAATTAATCACATCCATTCATTTTTTAAGATCAAAGGGTAAGATGAGTTCACACTGTCTCACCTAGGGAGGGTGGTCTCATTTGAACCAAATTTATATATATATATATATATATATATATATATATATTAATGACGTGGACGGTGGAACGTACATTCAAACTTTACTTTTCGGGTGTGCAACGGCCAACGGGGTAAACCCTCGAGCTCGATATTTTACAAGGACAAGTTCTACATTATAGCAACAAACTTCTCGAAATTATTTAATTCAAATAAAACATAATTAATAAGTCTTTTAGTTATATAAATCCTCCAAAACAGTACTACGTACAAATGCAAATAAAATCAAAATAAGTGAAGAGAAAAACAAGTTATACCTCAAAGTTGTGATATCCTAAGAAAAACAAAAAATAACTTGGTTGAGCCTATCACACAGGGCTAAGTTGGTGGAATATGTGAGCGCGGGACTAAAAGGTCACGAGTTCGATTCCCCCTACCAACACTTTCTTGGTTGAGCCTGTCACACAGGGCTTGCATAGTGTGGTTTACCTGGTTGGCGTAGTTTGCGGGCTAGTACGTCCAGCCAGGGGTTTATCCAAAATCTTGACTCGAAGAGTAAATAGCTGCGGTTCCCCCGTCATAAAAAAAAAAAAAAACTTGATTTAATGACCATAAAACTAAAAATCTCCTCTGGGGAAGAGTACTATTGGAAGAAATTTGGGTATCACCTGAGATTTCCCTTCTTGTTAGGAAATTAAACAATCTTGATTTCCTCAATGTAATTGCAATTTACAATATTTTGCTTTATATTTTTGACCTATATTCTGTGTTCCAAAATCAATAATGAGAATTAAGTAAAAAGAAATTTAAAAAATAATAACAGTTTGCTTGATTCTGACCATAAAAAACTCGAGGGACGTTGTCTAACTAGGGAGACGTGTGACTTTATTCTCAAATCTTTGGAGCTTAAAATAATTATATTAATGGAGCACTCATCATTATTTGAAGTTAGAAAAAAACAGCTGCTTCTGAAATATTTGCTAATTAACAAAACAACTTGTCTTATATATTCCGCCCAGCTTCCAACCAATTTGCTAATTTACAAATTCTCGTGACTATAAATACCAAACAAAATGCACCAATATTAATTACTCCATCAGCAAACTAAAAGTCCTATTTTCTCTCACAAAGATAAAAAGGAAAGCAATTTTCGTTTTTGTTAAATTTCTTTTTTAGTATTCATCAAATATAAATTCATTTGTCATAAGAAATCATGGCCACCGGAGGCATCAAGTACACATGCATTTTGATTCTTGTTGTGATAGTCATCATCGCGACTAGCCAAAAATGTGAAGCTGCACGCCACCTATTGCAAAATAATGGGGGGGTGGCAGGACTGCGCAATTCGCTGGTGCCGGTCAATGCGACGGCCGAGGGGCTGGTGCCGGGAGCACTCCTGAATTTGGTGAATCCTAATTTGCAAGAAAATGGAGGCCTAGGGGCGTTGGCGAGCTTGTTGACTTCCCTTTTCGTCTGAGACAAAGATCGCGGCTATTCGTCCCCAATAGAGTTGTCCCCGGCCGAGATGGTAGAGTACTTGAGGAGTTTGACACCTCAACCTCGTATCTATTTTCTCTCCTTAAACCCATAATATATATCTCCCACCTTCCAAGCAATTTGAATAAACGTTGATTTCATTGGAATAATAAAGTTCTAGTTAAGTATTTAACTATGGGATTAGTACTGTTTTTTACATTTGTTATGTGATGGGCAATTTGTCTGAATTGTACGTTAGTCACATAAAAAATACAGTTTGTGAGTCGTGTCATTTGAGTTTAATTGAAGACACATGCATGGTGCGTGTTTTGTTGTTTGACGAGGAATTTTTATTCTCTTGTCGTAAGTTAATGAATGTATTTGTATTATATTGTTGTGTGGTTGGTTGATGTTATAATGTTTTTCTTTTTGAGTTTGTGATACAATATTATTTTATTGTGATCTTGCCGTGTTAGCAATTTTATTATAGAATTGTCATTTTATGATAATATATATACTTGAAAAGATTGGCAACTTTCCATATAAAAGGGACCACAAGTGAATTCTTCGATGATATGATTGATTATTTAATTATTAATGTAACTAGGGTGGCAAAATCTCCGCGGGGAACCATCCCCGTTGGTACCCGAATAAATTGGGATGGGGAATCTCCGATTAATTCGGGGATGGGAACGGGGATGGGGATTTCCCGCTTTTCTGAAACCGGGGATGGGGATTTCCCGCTTTTCTGAAACCGGGGATGGGACGAGGATGGTATTTATATCCCCCGTCTCATCCCCGCCCCGATTAGATGAAACGGGGATTCCCCGTCCCCATCCCTCGTTCACCGATATATATATATATATATATATATATATATATATATATATATATATAGGGAGAGGGTTATATGAGACCACCTCATAGGGTGAGTCCATAGGGACCAATCCTATCCATATATCTAATTTTTTCAAGGGTTGCGATTTAAGAGGCAAAATTACAAATTACAGCTTGTTAATTAAACACAGGGGTAAATTAGTAATCCTCTCAAATCAATATTCATGGGATTCACGGTATTCATGGAATTCACGCAATCCTTCCAAATCTCATAACAAAATCACGTAACAAACCTCTCTTCTCTTCTTCTTCAACATACTACTATGAAAAATCATTCATCTTTCTTATGAAGATGTAATTTGTTGCTTATATAGATGTGTCATTGTGCTTTTAGATATATTAACTACATAAGCAAGTCATTAGCAACAAAACCATACTACATAAGCAACAAGTCTATACTACATAAGCAACGAATATACACTATGTATGCACTACGGATATATTAACTACATAAGCAAGTCATAAGCAACAATCCCATATTACATAAGCGAAAAAGCCTATACTACATAAGCAACGAATATACACAACGTATGCACCACAATTACATTAACTACATAAGTAAGTCATAGGCAACAAACCCATACTACATAAGCAACAAGTCTATACTACATAAGCAATGAATATACACTACAAATGCACCACAGATACATTAACTACATAAGCAAGTCATAAGCAACAAACTCATACTACACAAGCAACGAATATACACTACATATGCAACACAAATATATTAACTATATAAGCAAGTAATAAGCAACAACCCTATACTACATAAGCAACAAATATACACTACATATGCAATACAAATATGATTAAATTACACATGCAATATGGTTATACTACACATGCAATATGATTATATTACATAAGCAGTTAACAATAGAATACACTGGGAGATAAAAAAAAGTGAACATGAGGGATATGGGTTACTTAATAATCAAACCACGTCGCGTGAAAGGAGGAAACAACTTGAACGTGATTGAGATCTCATCAAATCTCAATAACTGATTTTATATTATAAAATGATCACCCTACCCTTTTTAGTTGTTGAAACAAAAAAAAAATAAATATAAAACCCCCTAAAAATCTGGACCACCCAAAAATATTAATCTATGGTTAGGATTGGGTCCTATGGACTCACCCCAAATGGGAGGACCTATTTGATCCATATCCTATATATATATATATATATATATATATATATATATATTTGCATATATATTATTAATATTAAATATGTTTATATTTTTTATTTTAATTAAATTATAAAATTAAACCCTAAAAATTATGTGTTTTATACTATAATGATTTATAATTTTTAAAATTACAAGATTTTGTATTTCGAAAATTGTTAAATTATTTTATATTGTGGAGTTATTATAAGATTAGCTAGTGATTCATGATATTTTAACTATTTTAAGTAAAAAAATATTTTTTTATTAAAAAATACAAAACGGGGACCCTGAATCCCCGCGGGGACCCCGTTCCCCGAACGGGGAATCCCCATCCCCGTACCAGATGCCCAAAACGGGGAATGGTACGGGGATGGTATTTGAAATGGGACCCCGTCCCCGTTCATGCCATCCCTAAATGTAACATGTTGCCAAAAAAAAAAATGTAACAGTGCAAATGTTTATAAATAAATGAATTGGAAAGGAAATTGAAAAGAAGCACAAAGAAAGAAGGCAAGAAGAGCAGCAGCTAACCCAAATTCATTTTAAAGGTTATTATTATTCATCAACAAAATCTCAAGCAACACCTAAATATGAATGCAACCAATAAAACAACACTAGTACATGATTGAATTCATAAAACGGCATCATCAAACATGTAGTCCCATTAAGTTTGACAAAGATAAAATATAGTTGACATAAATGGCGAAGCCAGAACACTTTAATAGGGTGGGCCGATACACGAAAATGGGATGGGCCGGATAGAAAATCCAAAAAAAAAAACAAATACAAATTAGGGATAAATTCACTTTTGGTACCCAAAGTATTAGCGGTTTTCACTTTTGGTACCCGCTTTTTGGGGCTTATCACTACTAGTACCCAACGTTTTAAAATCCACTCATTTTTGGCACTTGCCGTTAGTCAACCGTTAAATACTAACGATTGACCAACTGTAGTCAGTTTCCACGGTTGCCGCATGCTACACAGCGTCTCCGGCGCTAATTCCAGCGACCCCAAGTGTCGTGCAACCACTCATTTTGAGCGTATCTGCAAGCCCTATACTGCCCAATGGTCAATCTCATGATTTGAGTTCGTCTCCGATGCCAATTGACGATAATTTGAAAAAACCAAAGTTTAATTCAAAGCCAAATTCCATCCAAGATACTTTCCCAAACCCAAAATTGAGCATACCACCGTCTTCCTCACCTCAAGGCGCACAAAGCCCACTCCTCAACCGGTCCGATTTGGCCCCCGAACCAAAAACGCACACAAGGGGATTTTAAAATCGATTTTCCAACTTTAGGGGCCCGTATCTCCATGTTACCGGCCGAATTTTGCCTCCGACCAAGAAGACAAAGTTGCTCAGAATAAAATTTTGAGTCAAAATTCACCACCCCCGCCCAACATTGCTCCGACTCCGGCCGATCAACCGTTAGTATTTAACGGTTGACTAACGGCAAGTGCCAAAAATGAGCGAATTTTGAAATGTTGGGTACTACGCCCCAAAAAACAGGTACCAAAAGTGAAAACCGCTAATACTTTAGGTACCAAAAGTGAAAACCGCTAATACTACAAGAAAACAAGGAAATTCCAACGGAAAAAATCTGTTGGAATTTGGACAATTACCATTGGAATTATCGATTCCAACGGAAATTCCAACATAACATGCATCGTTGGTAAAATGGCCGTTGGAATGACGAAATTCCAATGGAAAAATAATCCAACGGAATTTCCAACATTATTTATCCATTGTAATATATAACCGTTGGAAAGAACTCCAACATTTTTTCCAACACCAATTCCAATAGAGTTATACCATTGGAATATATTTAATCGTTGGAAAAAAACTCCAATGGTTATTTCAACGGAATTACACTATTGGAATTTAGCCCAATGGCATATATCGTTGCAATATCCAATCAATTTATCTCATTATCTAATATCTTTAACTTCCCAGTAGGTCACCCATCATCAATTTGCCCCAAGTCAAGCATATTTAACCATGTAGTTTCAATTTGATTGACCCCAGAAGAGAAGATATATTTTATTGATATGTATTATACTATCAAATTATTTAACCCCTATTGAAATTCTCTAATGGTATTGGAATCTCCAATGGAATTTTCCAACAACATGTTATACCATTGGAATTCCCGTTGAAATTTTAAAAATTCTAACAGAAATTCCAACGATTAATTCCAACATTTGGCTTACCGTTGGAATTTCCCAATGGTATGTTTTAGCGATGGAATTCCTGTTGGAATTTTTAAAATTCCAATAGTATTTCAATGGTTTATTATTACTGTTGGAATCACTATTGGAATTTTCCAATGGTTAGTTGTGGTATTGGAATTTTCGTTCGAATTTTAAATTCCAACATGTTATACCAACGGTATTGTTTACCGTTGGAATTTTCATTGGAATTTTCCAACGGTATAATGTAGCATTGGAATTTCCGTTGGAATTTTAAAAATTCCAACAATTTTCTATTTAGTGAGAATTATTTTGTTGGAATTTGATTGTTTTCTTGTAGTGGATGGGTTCGGGTAGCCTGAGTATCCGAGTTAGTAAAATCATACCCTACCTGGTCTATAAATAGGTAGTAATTTTTCATATATCCCATACCCTTCCCAAATCCGAAAAAAACTATACATATCCATTAGTGTTTGAGCGGGTGGGTACTCGCGCCTACCCGTCATACTGCCATCCCTATCCAATGACACGTTGGTTCCTGAATTTTTTTTTTTTTTTGAGAAGTTGGTTCCTGAACTTTTCTCTACCTGATATTATGTGAAATAAGAGTGGCAATTTGAGGCACGGCACGAAATTATAGGTTTTGGGTTGGGGCTTATCGGGTTCGGGCGTTATCGGTGCACGACACGATAATACGATAAAAATTGGGCCGATATCGGTGGCACGCGATAAACACGATAAGGCACGATAATTTTTTAGTTATTAGTAAATAATTATTTATATGGGTAATTTAATAATAATTGATTATTTTTACTTGACTATTTTTATTAATAATTTATTAGAATATATGTTTTTAAGTATTAAATGTAAAGAATATAAAAAAAATCATAAGTTTTATTTGTTAACGGGCTTAACGGGCCAATCGGGCCTAACGGGCTTACCTAAATAAATTTGATAATTTTTCTTATCGTGTTTATCGTGCCGAGCCGTGTTTATCGTGTTTTTAACGTGTCGTGTTCGGGTTTAAATTTCAGGCCCGTTAAACTTATCGTGCCGTTTTGTGTTTGGGCTTATCGTGTCGTGTCGTTATCGTGCCAGCCCGATAACGGCCCGACACGAACGATTTGTCACCCCTAATGTGAAATCATGTGGATTTAGACTTCAACAAAGAAGGAAACTTGATTTTCCTGTTTTACTAAATGATTCAAGTTATAATTTTTGCTCCTGGAGGTGGACTGCATTCAGGGCTATCCAGAGAACATTAGACTTGACACATGCAAATACCATGATAGCCAAAAATTAATATATTTAAGATCAAGTTTAAAATAGCATCGAACCTATATTTTATTTACTTAAGTAGAATTTATTTATCACTATAGATCGCCTAGAGATGGAAGAATTTCAAATTTATGAATCCAGATCAAAATCCGAGATACGAATTCTACATGTATTTCCTAATTATGAAAATAAAAAAAAACACGTAAAATATGTCAAAATTGGCCATTTTCAATAATACGACCGAAATTACCACAACTAAAAAATAAAAGACTCAAATTGTCAAATTCTAAAATTACATAATTAAAATTGTTATTTTTGCTAAGGAGCAAAATTGTCATAGGACTAAAATTGCAACTTTAAAAGTTACAGGACTAATTTTGCAATACCCCCTATAGATACAGGACAAATTTTGCAATCTTCCCCATGCTGAAACGATAAATTATAAAATTATCTCGGGAAATTGCAAAATTGGTCCTATAACAATAGACAATTTACAATTTCGGTCCTATATGTATTGAGTTTGCAAAATTGGTCCTGTAAGTTTGATTGTTTTTGCAAAATTGGTCCTATATGTTTTATACCTAAGCAATTTCGGTCCTGTAAGTTTCAAGTTGTTGCAAAATTGGTCCCCTAGGTTTATATAATATTTTCAAAATACTAAGAATACCCTTATACACATCAATGGCTTATTTGACTAAGTGTTTTGCTCAAAATGGTATCAGAGCCTAGGTTTATTAAGAACTTTTAGTTATATTTATTATATTTATGTAATTAACAATTGGTGAGGAGAATTTTCTCCGAGAAAATGGATCTAGACAATTGTCCAAAATGTCTACCTTATAGGACACAACGGCAGATCTACGTAGAATTGTACCCCCAAACTAATTCAACGTAATTAATATTATTTGTTCTAAAAAATCATTAAAATTTTTGTAGAAACTTCTTTTTATTTTTATTTATTTTTATTTTTATTCTTCCAATAATATCTGCTCATTGCTGTCAAATAATTAAGATCCTATATAAGTATATACATAACATCTGGTAATTAACAAACTTGCACGTCTACATGATGAGTGCTCGATCCATTAATATAATTATAATTAATTATTAATCTCCACAGATTTTAGAATAAAGTCGCACGTTGTCTCCCTAGTTAGACTAGTCAACTTCCCTATCGACGAGTAATAGAGAATTTCATTTTTGTATACAAACTATACTTATTTTTTACTTTTGTTACCCATTATTCCAAAATAATTGAATTGGTACCTAACGTTTTCATTTTTATCACTTTCAGTATCTTTCGTTATATATCTGTTAAAAAGTAACGATTGACATATTACAAAGGCGAGAGGGTAAAATGACGTACTTTTTGATACTATTGTTTCATTCTTAATCATTTTATGTTTTTTTTCTAATAGTATATGTATGCTTCAATTAATTTTTTGACATTTTTATATGTGAGTTTTATTGTTTTGTATTCAATTTTTATTTATCAATATATATTAAATTATTCTTTAAGTTTTGCCCTACCGAAAAACATAAAAAAAATTGCGTACTTATTCCTACTTTACAAATTGCACCTAATGGGAGTAAAATAAGCACAAACTAAAAAGAAAAATTTGCAATACTTCGAGGGGTAATTATAATTTTAAAATAACTGGATATTTCTTATTTTTTTTCTAATTAGTCTAAATCTTAGAGGTAATTTTTGTAATTTAGATTTCAGCATGCATCAATAAATCTAATGTTCTTTGGATCGATAGCCCTTGAATGCAGCCCACCTTCAGAAGGCACGAAATATGAATCATTTATTAAAACAGAAAATCAAATTTTCTATTGAAGTTTATATCCACATGATTCCACAAAATATCAAGTAGACAAAAGATTCAGGAACCAACATCCTTGTAGGGCCGATCCTATTAATTTTGTATCCTGAGTCGAAGGCCCCCTTTAGTCGAAAACTATCTGTCGGCATTCCGTCGAAAAAATTCCATTGGGAATTTCCATCGGTGACCGCAACAGGCAATCCATCGACATTCCGTCATTACTTGGCGGCTTATATAATCATCTCCTTATATATATATATAATCAATTAATTACTCAAAGTTGTTCTCTTCCTAATAAAATGAAATTAAAAAAAATTGATTTGATTGATTTAGACCATAAAATAATTATTTAAGTATTTTCGGATTGAAGATTCGCAATCTTATAATTTGAAGTTTTGAACCAGTCAATTATATATAGTTTAGTTTTTTTAGAACATTGTTCCATATATATAATCTAAACATAACGGGAAACGATCAAGAGGAGCACTCAAGGGAAGAAGACTAGGTGGTCCGATAACGATTAGGAAGACAAGCGGCTTGATTCTCATATATCTTTGGAACTTATAAATTAATGGGAGGTACCACTCATCATATGAACGTGCAAGTTTGTTACAATATACTATGTATATATTTTGGAGTTCAATTAACTGGCCGCATTGATCAGGCATGATTATTTGAAGTTTAAAAATGCTTTCGAAAATCAGATCCAATTAACAAACCAATTAATTAAATTAGCTGTGTATAGAAAGAACGTGTTGAGCATATTCAACAGATCTAGTGACTATATATACCACACAAAATGCACCAATATTTCTCCATCACCAAACTAAAAGTCCTATTTTCTCTCAGAAAGAAAAAGGAAAGCAATATTAATTCGTTTTTGTTAAATTTCTTTTTTAGTATTCTTCAAACAAAAATTCATTTGCCTTAAGAAATCATGGCCACCAAAGGCACTAAGTATGCGTTTATTTTGATTGTTGTTTTGCTAGCCAACATCGCAAGTAGCCAAAAATGTGAAGCTGCACGCCACCTGTTGCAAAATAATGGAGGGGTGGGGATCATTGCGGGGGGCGAGGTCAATCCGACGGCCGAATTAATGGATGTGCCGAAAGCAGTCCACGTGGAGTTGAATCCTAATTTGCAAAAATCTGGGCTGCTTGGGGAGTTGTTGCCCTCATTGATTGGATAGTACTTGAGGAGTTTGACACATAAACCCATAATATCTTATATCTCCCACCTTCCAAGTCATTTGAATAAACGTTGATTTCATTGAAATAATGAAGTTCCATGTTAAGTATTTAACTATGGGATTACTGTTTTTCACATTTGTTATGTGATGGGCAATTCGTCTGAATTGTACATTAGTCACATAAAAAATATAGTTTGTAAGTCGTCCAGTGATTTGAGTTTAATTCAAGACATGCATGCGTGGTGCGTGTTTGTTGTTTGACGAGGAATTTATATTCTCTCGTCATAAGTTGATGGATGTATTTGTGTTGTATTGTTGTGTGGTTGGTTGATGTTGTAATGTTTTTCTTTTTGAGTTTGTGATACAATATTATTTTATTGTGATTTATCCTGTGAGACCACCCTCCTAGGTTAGCACATAAGACTAAATCTACACCATCCCAATAGTAAATCAATGGCCAAGATATATTACAATGTATATAACATTTCATAAGTAAGTATACAACAGAAGGGATAAAATAGGAATCCAGGAAATTAAATATAGTAACCGCTTCCTAAAAATTAGGGACGTGAAAAGTATACAATTACACTAAACTAACTATACATTAAAACATTACTAAGTATACATAAACAATTAACTAAGTATACAATTAAACTAAAGTACATGTACATTAAATTACTAAGTATACAGAAACATTTAACTAAGTATACAATTACATTGAACTAACTATACATTAAAATAATACTAAGTATACAGAAATATTTAACTATGTATACAATTACACTGAATTACTTATATAACTAAGTATACAATTTCATTGAACTAAGTATACAAATCCAAAGAACTAGGTATACAAATTTACTAAATTACTTACTAAACTACTTATATAAATAAGACTACGATTCCACTGAACCAAGTATACAAATCCACTGAATTAAATATACAATATAACATGACTAAGTATACAAGTCCGCTGAACTAAGTATACAATAGAACGACTGTTCAAAAATATAGCAGAAATAAGTATCAATTTTGAAAAAAATACTTGAAGTTGATGATTTTTCCTCCCTAAAAATCGGGTAACTGAAAAGGTAGGATTATGTTTCCCTAAAAATAGCTAATAACTTACCAATTAACATAACTAATTAAATATAAAAGTACAATTATACCCTTATATGCCTAAATTAACTAAAATGATCTACACCATCCAAAATTTTAAATCAAGAGTCCATAAGTGTTTTTATGGACTAACCTAAAGGGATTGGTCTCATTTGAACCAATCCCTATATATATATATATATATATATATATATATATATATGATGAATAAAATTTGAATGCAAAACTCACATACAAAAATGTTCAAAAAAATAATTGAAGCATACATATACTATTAGGAAAAAGATATAGAGAAAATGATTAATTATGAATGTACTACCAAAAGTAGCATGTCATTTTAGTCCTCTCTACCTGCTGCAATATGTCAACAATTTGTTTTTTTTAATGAGTTGAGAGTAGTGGTTGGAGGGGATGAGATAAATTTCAAAGAAATTAAAAGATACAGGATTCGAACCCTAGTCAGCATCCTTGTAAAGGGTGAGCAATACAACTTGAGCCTCTGGTGGTGGTATCAATCTTTAGTTTTTAACGATATATAACGAAAGATACTGGAAGTGACAAAAAATTAAAATGTTAGGTACCAATTCTATCATTTTGGAAGAATGGGTAATAAAAGCAAAAAATAAGTGCAGTTTGGGTATAAAAATGAAATTATCTATTACCCTTTGACCCTTCAACTGCTCTGAAAAGCTTCTTTTATTTTTCTGATTTTACTGGATAAGCATGAATCTTCGTAATATTACTTATTACTACCTCATTTAGGTCCTACTTTTCTCTTTCATTTTATATGTAACACCGTTCAATAAAACAAGGCTCCCGACGATGTCTTTGGGTCATTGAGCCAAGCCCAATTGATTGCTTGCTTGTTATGTATGGGTCATGGTTATTAGCGTCCAACAATATTGGGAAAAGGACATAAATGCCCGATTTTGGATGTCCAATCCCTGCACAGTGTCTATTTCCCGCTGATTTTGGACAAAAATACCCATTTCCGCTGAATTTGGACAAAAATACCAATTTTTCGCTGATTTTTGACAAAAATACTCATTTTCCGTTGATTTTTTTGCGTTGGTTTCTTTTTTGTTTCTTTGTTGTTTCAAATATGTTTCTTGTTTCTTTGTTGTTTCATACATGTTTCATTTAAGTTTCTTATATGTTTCGCTTAGTCAACTTTTCATTGAATTCCACAGTTTCATACCTTGGCAGCCCTCTCCGGTGTATTGGACTTGTATAACAATATTGTTGAGGTATGCAACTGTGGAATTCAATGAAAAGTTGGCTAAGCGAAACATATAAGAAACTTAAATGAAACAGGTATGAAACAACAAAGAAACAAGAAACATATTTGAAACAACAAAGAAACAAAAAAGAAACCAACGCAAAAAAATCAACGGAAAATGAGTATTTTTATCAAAAATCAGCGGAAAATTGGTATTTTTGTCCAAATTCAGCGGAAATGGGTATTTTTGTCCAAAATCAGCGGGAAATGGACATTGTGCAGGGATTGGACATCCAAAATCGGGCATTTATGTCCTTTTCCCAAGAATTATTATATATATTAAAGGTGCAATGACCTTATCACAATAACGTAGTACCCACGATTTTTTGTATTTATAAGATACAAATAAACTTGACTTATTTCGGCGTGATTTATTTTATTAATTGCATTTAATTATCTACTTGATCATGAGGATTATAAAGAATCTTTCTGTGTAATGAGAAAAGGACACATATACATATACATATATATATATAGGGATATGATCAAATGAGACCAGGGCCTTTAGGTAAGAACATGAGACCACATTTAGACCGTTTGATTTAATATTCAATAGTCCAGATTTTACCTATCTATTTTAGTCATGGTGATGGCAAGCAAGGGTAGAAAAGTAAACTGTCTTTTTATTCAAAGGATATAATTGTAAATCCCTAATTTTTGAATTTGGTAATTGAATCTTATATCAATATCCCGCGATTATCTCTCCATCTTTTTCAGAATCACGTTTCCTCTTCTTTCTTTCATCTGCTAACCTGCTACATCGTTCGGTCTTCAAAAGCTTGAAACTGATGCACCGATTCTTATTCATCTCTTCACCACGGTAGGGCTAAGGGCTCCATTTGCAACTGACACGAATCTTCTTCCTATCTTCATTGTAAGTTTTTTGTGATTTTATTTTCTTTTTGATTTTGGTGTTTGTTGATTTTAGGGTTCCAATTTGGGTTTTTATTATCGATTTCTATTGTTCTTATTTGTTTAAATTTAGGGAATAAACTTTTAGGTATAAGAGATTTGCAAAATTTTTGAATATAATTAGAGAGGATGATAAATGGAGAAGTAATGGGGATGCAGGTAGGTAGAAGAAACAGGGGAGATGGGCTTTTTAGCAGAGGCCGTCTGTGAGTGGCAAGTTAACTCTTTTTGTCGCGTTTGTATAATAGATTTTTTTTCTTTGGTTTTTTTCGACTCAGCGAGATAGGGCAGTGGACAGAATTCTAAATTTCATACACATTTTTGGTCAGACGATTTCTTTCTAGATCTTGGAATATTGCAGGAGCTTTTGTATTGTTGTATTTGATCTAAATGCATCTATACTAATCTAATGCATCTAGTGGATAATAGATTGTTTTTTTAATGGATGTAGCCTGTAGTGACCTTTTTTAGTTAAATTCATAAGAAATATGTGTTGAATTTTCTTGCTCAGTTTGCCCTTTTGTATGATGGTGAACTGTTTTTTGTTATTTTGGTGGGGGCATGTATATTTGATTTGGAATCATGTGTATTTAGCTATAGAATACTGTGTGTTTAGGTATATAATAATGTGTATATAGTTTTCTGATAATGGACAATTAGTTGTATGTTTTTGTAAATAATTGGTCCTATTTTTTCTGTAGGTTTTGTTTAGCAACTAAATGGCAAAAAATAAGGGGAAAAGGGTCGCAGGGAGTGGGGACGAAGGCGATGGTCGGGGAAAGAGGGCAAAGAATTTATATACGACATTATCGACTAGGTCGAATCCAAGGGTGTTGGTGAATGCGCTTGTAAATCTTTCCCCGGCTCAGACTGTTGCGATTGTTGATATGGGATTTGCCGGTGGAAGCAGTCGGGAGAAATATGGAGATTTGCCGGAGAAGTTGGTGAGCTTTTTTTTCCTTCAATCAGTTATGCATGTTGTGTTTTTATCAGTTCTAAATTGTGTTGTTAGGTATTAGAATTTGTACAAGATGTGCTGAAACATTTGTCCCGACTGTTATGTTTTTATTTAGCATCCATATGTCTTGGATAGCATAATGTTATAGAATTATGTGTTTTAGTTGTAGAATTATGTGTTTTTATTTTTGTAATAATGTTTAATTAGTATTAGCACAATGTTTTCAGACCATTGCATCAGCATATACACATTAAAGTACTTTTCTGTGAATTTGAAATTTGAATTGGAAAAGCTGAAGGACTAAACAATAAATTATCTGATACAAGACAGACACCCATACACACCCCCCGGCCAACCCTACATGTTTTTGGATTTTATAGTGATCAGAGTTAAAGATATGGGAAGATAATTTTTGAGTGCAAAATGGGTGTGTTTAAATAGGTATGTAATTGTGTGTACTTAAGTATGAAATTATGTATAGTTAGTTAGTATGATATGGTTAATTGTAATATATAGTCTATGAAGTTTGAAGTTGTTTTATATGGTATAGTTGCAGGTTCGGATGTTTTCGAACTACTTGGAGCGTGAAGGCTGCCCGCAAATGGCTAGCGTTGTCCGAAAATTCACCCCGTCTAGACTATGCATGCCTTGGAGAGATACCACAAACAAAGTTGATTGTGGTATATATGCCTGGAGAGCTACATGGACGGTGGCACCAAGGGATGGAATTGTGGTTTGGAGAAGAATAATGTGTCTCAACTGTCTAATTTACGCATGAAGTATTCAGTTGCAATAATCCTCCACCATAGCAATGAGCTAAATGATATATGTTTGGAAGAAGCCAGAAAGTTTTGGACGGGGAAGATAGTACTGTAGTTTTGTTTTTAATAGACAACGTAGTATGCAGATTTGTGCTCATCTTTATTGTATAGTTATTTCACTATCTTTGGTGTTTTTTTGTCTTTGGGAGCCGTTTGTATATGACTTAGGTGGTTTCTTGAATTGTGGATTTGAATAGTTTCAGACATGGGGTGTTTTCTTTTTAATCAATATAAATTTGTATTTTTCGCGTACATATGGTCGGAATGTTGTTATACAGCGGTAATATAGTTTTCGTAGTTACTACATTGTGTGTACTTACGCACAAAATTATGTACAGTTAAACAGGGAATATTGTTAAAACAAAACCTACAAAAAATATAGAATCAATTATTTACAACAACATACAACTAACCATGTCATTAACCCAAAACTATATACACATTATTACATAACTAAAAACACATAATTCTACATCTAAAAACACATAATTCCAAAACAAATACACATGGTCGCACAAAATAACAAAAAACATTGTGCTATTTCTAAACAAACATTATAACATAATTAAAAACACATAATTCTACATCTAAAAACACATAATTCCAAAACAAATACACATGGTCGCACAAAATAACAAAAAACATTGTGCTATTTCTAAACAAACATTATTACAAATATTGTGCCATTTCTCTATACAACTCGTGTTGTTTTGCACTCCCAATGTTTGCCCTTGTGCAATTTATGATAAATTGCTGGTGCCCGAAGTTTAGGTTCATATTCACCAAAATTGCTTGTGTTTATCAATTGTCATCGGATGAGTGTGTCTTTCCTCGAAGGTTTTTACCTTATATGAAACGGCGCTAGTGTATTCAAAAATACAGCGTGCATTGCACCCAACTCGGTTCGATGCTCTCTTCTGTGCCCCCTATTTTGGGACGTTGCTGTCATGCTCAGATGCCTCACCAGGTATGGATTTTTTAGAGTTCTTGTAGCCCTATCTATTGCAAACCACGTATTGCACGCGGATATCCTCGTTCTTTAATTTCTTTGTAGTGCTTCTTCTAACGTCGAAGCCACTACACAAACCATAATCCTTATAAAATTGTATCCATGCCTCCAGTGTACGGAAATGCATGTTGGCACGAGGAATTTTTTCTTGTTCAACCTCTGAGATCCAATATTTAGTTGATCCAGGCAAGATTTCGAGCCTCTGACCAACGTGAACTGTGTAATCTGGATCTTGATCTGGCAAAAACACAATATTTACATATTAAAAGAACAAATTTTGAATACTATTTACACAGATTTTCAATGTAAATAACTAACTAAACACACATATGTACAAAAGCTATATGTGCTACATATATTTCATACTAAATACACAGATTCGATACACTATACGCACATTTCATTAATACTAAATAAACACACATATGTACATAAGCTATTTTTGATATATTACAGGTGATACGCATTTTTCATAATAAAAACACAGATTCGTGACATTATACCCACATTTCATTAATACTAAATAAACACACATATGTACAGAAGCTATTTTTGGTATATTACAGGTAATACACATTTTTCATAATACAAACACAGATTTGAGACACTATACACACATTTCATGAATACTAACTAAACACACATATGTAGAGAAGCTAAATGTGATACATTATATGTGATACATATTTTTCCATAATAAATACACAAATTCGAGACACTACACCCACATTTCATTAATACTAACTACACACACTCTCTAAGAATATAATACACACATGTTACATAATTACAAAGCTATGTGTACATAATTTTTATAGTAATCACACACAATTTTTCTTATAATTACACATCCATTCCGCGATACTGATTCGTGAGTTTTTTGATTGTCCCACATTACATGCACTCCAACCACACATATTTACTGATCAATTGGTGCGAAATTTTACCTTGATGCGTCTGGTTTGTGGAGGGGGTATCCTGTGTTTGTGACATTGCAATAGCGATCCCGTTGATGTGGGTTGCGTTTTTTTTGTGGTTTTGATGATGGTTTGATTTGTGTTTTGATGCTTGGTTTTCAATATTGGTGTTTTTCGCAGTTGCAATTTCGATTTTTCTCTGTGTTTGTAGGTTCGATATTTGCGTGAGATTTCTCTGTGTTTTTTACGGTGCTTTGATCGTGGGAGAAGACGATGATGAAGGCAGAGTTTTTGGACGCTGTTCACGCTGGTTTTGGACGTTGTTTCACGTAGGGAGAAGAAGATGGAGAGTATGGTAAGATTTTATTCCTTGATTTTAGGAAAACAGTTATTAGACTGATTTTAACATTCCAATTGTACCCTTATTTGGTTCCCACTATTTTTTAATTACTATAAATCCCACTAAATCCTAGCCTTCTATTTTATTTGGTTGGAGGGTGTGGATTGAGTCTCATGTTCCTACCTATAGCTATGGTCTCATAGGATCTCCTCCCTATATATATATATATATATATATATATATATATATATGGGGAGGATCAAGTGAGACCATGTCTCTAGGTGAGACACAATGCACTAATCTCAACCATCCCCCACTATTAATCAATTGGTATGATTTAATGGATAAAAAATATATTAAGATATTAATTTAATCAATATAAGGGTAGTAGGGTAAAATAACATAACAAGTTAGTTACAAAAATGAAATCAAATCTCTTTCTCTCTCATATATCTCCCAATTTCCCAATCTCACGTCTCTCTTTCTCTCTCTCTCATTCCTCCATTAACGCAAATAAAGAAAAACTCGCGCAAGAACTCGAAAATTACAGTTCATGAAAATTACAGAGAAAAAACAAGAAAAATCGGTGCAATATTATAGAGAATTAACGAACAGTGAGTTCGAAAACTAAATATGCAACAAAACTCAACTAAATATGCATTATCCAAAACTATCTATGCGGCGTAAAAAAAACTAATATGTAGTACGAGATATCCAACTATGCAAGACGTCATAAACTATGCAACAAAATCAACTAACTATGTATTATCTAGAAAATATCTATGCATTGTGGAATAACTAAATATGCGATACATTATGTAACATCCCATTTTTATAATTTCCAAAAGCAACATCCCATTTTCATAACTAAATATACATTATATTGAACCTATTTATGCGATGCGAGTATAACTAAATATGCGATCGTTATATTCAATTATGTCTTATTTTCGTAAAACAAAGTGCCAACAAAATAACTAAATATGCATTATTTGATGTCTAATTATGCAAGATAGAAGAACCCTAACTATCTTTGTAAAATAAAAATATTTGGAAAGAAAACAGGTTCCTTAAATTCCGCCACAAAATCCGGCAGTTTCAATTTCACCCCATAAAATCCGCTGGGACCACTAATTTGAATTACAAAATTACAATCTTACCCTTAAAATCAACGAAAATTAGGAAATAATTAAAAAAAACTGAATTAATCACATCCCCTCATTTTTTAAGATCAATGGGTAAGATGAGTCCACACTGTCTCACCTAGGGAGGGTGGTCTCATTTGAACCAAATCATATATATATATATATATATATATATATATAAGGGAGGATCAAGTGAGACCATGTCTATAGGTGAGACACAATGGACTAATCTCAACCATCCCCCACTATTATTCAATGAGTGTGATTTAATAGATAAAAAATATATTAAAACATTAATTTAATCAACATAAGGGTAATAGGGTAAAATAACATAACAAGATAGTTATAAAAATGGAATCAAATCTCTTTCTCTCTCATCCATCTCTTAAATCTCACGTCTCTCTCTCTCTCTCTCTCTCTCTCTCTCTCTCTCTCTCTCACACACACACACACACACGTCGTCTCTCTCCATCTCTCCCTCTCTTTCTCAGTTCCTCCATTAACGCAAATGGAAGAACTCGAACTGTGAAAAAAAAACAGTGAAGAAGATGCAATTTATGTTTCAAATGAAAAAACAACGATGGAGAACTAAACTCGTTTATATTTAACCTACACTTTATAAACTGATTTTACAGAGAAAAAAATTTGTGAAGAAGAAGATGATTTCTATTCCAAATGAAGAAACAACCATGAATAAGATGATGCATTTGTGTAGACATCAATGGAGAACTCGGAACTGGCCATTAACATAAACTTATGAAATGATGAATAAGTACTTATGAAACGTTGCATGAATAATTATGAAACGATGCATATATATGTAGGATATTACATATTTGAAAATATGCAACAAAAATCAACTAAATATGCATTATCTGAAAACTATCTATGCAACGTAAAAAAACTAATATGTAGTACAGTATGCCCAACTATGCAAGACGTCATAAATTATGCAACAAAATCAACTAACTATGCATTATCTAGAAACTATCTATGCAGTGTAGAATAACTAAATATGCAGTACATTATGTAACATCCCATTTTCATAATTTCCAAAAACAACATCATATTTTCATAATTAAATATGCATTATATTGAACCTATTTATGCAGTGTAGAATAACTAAATATGCAGTAAGTTATATTCAATTATGTATTGTTTTCGTAAAACAGTGCCAACAAAACAACTAAATATGCATTATTTGATGTCTAATTATGCAGTAGAAGAACCCTAATTATACTGTAAAATAAAAATATTTGGTAAGAAAACAGGTTCCTTAAATTCGGACAAAATCCGAAGCCAATTTCAATCTCATAAAATCATTGGGACCACTAATTTGAATTACAAAATTACCACCTTACCCTTAAATTGGCGGAAATCAGGAAAATTAAAAAAAAAACTGAATTAATCGCATCCCTTCATTTTTTAAGATCAATGTGTAAGATGAGTCCACACTGTCTCACCTAGGGAGGGTGGTCTCATTTGAACCAAATCATACATATATTTATATATATATATATATATATATATATATATATAAATGATGGGAAACATGCAAACATTACCTTTTTGGTGCGCAGCGAGTAAACTCTCGAGCTCGATGTTTTACAAGGACAAGTTCTATACTATAGCAACAAACTTCTCAAAATTGTTTTTAATAAAACATAATTAATAAGTTTTTTAGTTATCTAAACCCTCCAAAACAGTACTACGTAGAACTGCAAATAAAATCAAATAAGTGAAGAGAAAAACAAGTTATACCTCAAAGTTGTGATATCCTAAGAAAAACAAAATAACTTGATTGAATGACCATAAAATTAAAAATCTCCTTTTGGGGGAGAGTAATTAATGAGATTTCCTTCTTGTTAGGAAACAATCTTGATTTCCTATTTTCCTCCATGTAATTGCTTTATATTTCTGTACATATATTCATGTATATATTCTGTGTTCCAAAATCAATAATGAGAATTAAGTAAAAAAAGAAACAAAAAAAAATAATAATTTGCTTGATTATGACCATAAAGAAATCAAGGGAAGTTGACTAGTCTAACTAGGGAGACGTGCGACTTTATTCTCAAATCTTTGGAGCTTAATTAATTATAATTATATTAATGGAGCACTCATCGATCATGTAGACGTGCAAGTTTGTTACCAGATGTTATATATATACTTATATAGGATCTTAATTATTTGACAGCAATGAGCAGATATTATTGGAAGAAATTTGGGTATCATGACCCTGAGATTTCCTTCTTGTTAGGAAATTAAACAATCTTGATTTCCACCATGTAATTGCAATTTACCATATTTTGCTTTATATTTCTGTACATATATTCCTGCATGTACAAGTATTTTTTTAAAGTGTTAAAAAAAGTGTTACATAAGCTTCATATGTAACACTTTAGAAATATTGCTTCAAAGTGTTACCAATAGAGAACTTAATGTAACACTTAGAAAAAGTGTCAGTAAAAGCTAATAAAAGTGATATCTTAGACTATAGGTAGCACGGGCAAGTGCAGAACTATAAAAGTGCTACATATTGTTTATAAGAACATTCTATGGCCATTAGGTAACATTTTTTGGGTGTTACCTAATATCATTTATATATGTTGTAGTGATACAATAATCTCGTACCCCAATTTTGTTGAAGCGACCAAAATCAAAAAATTATTTATCTAAACTAAACATAAATTATCAAATAGATTCGATGCATTGTGAGACATAATATATTGCTTATAGCTAGAGGTGGTTATCCTTTTTAATCATTGTTTTAATTTTATTGGATTGGCATTGCATATACATAATATATTTTATGCATTTTTTATATGGTACCATGCTTGTGTAGAGATATATCATTGTTTTCTAAATACATATTGTGCAGCATGAAATAATGAAAATGACCTCACATAAATTGATCAAGTTGAAAAGTATACAAGTCTAAAATGTAATACGACAACATATTTAAGTTTATTTGTTGCATGTACTGTTATTGTGGTTCTCGATGTCCCCACATTTTCCACAACGCCTCTTTAATTTCTTACTTGCTTTGGTAGCCTTTTTCCTTTTGACTTTTAATTCGGCTTATTCGTACATCAAAAACAAGTGACGCACACGTAGTTTCAGTAAAATTATACCCCATCCTCCAAAGCATTAAATTTGATCCATTGTTGTGGTGTCATTTGGTGATCACATTTTGGTATCTATTACTTTGTTGAATCATGATTTATTTCAAGTCGTTGTTGGGGCGCAGTGCTACTGGTTCCTGGCATAAAATTAAATTTCCATTAATTTAGCATTACATGGCTTATTAACATGCAATATGGAATAATCTCATAAGCACAACAATTTTTGAAGTAACTGTTTTTGTTCTCGTCCATTGTATAAATGCATTAATGTTAATGGAACAATAAATTCTTTCCTTGCATGCATTATTCAATTCTATAACTTAATTAGTAGTAATGTTAATATTTAAGCAACATAGAAAGCCTAAATATGCAAGATTTGTATGAACCAATCGAATGAAAATTAATTATACTTTTTAACTAAACCATGTATAATACTAATAGTATAATAAATTAATTGTCAATGATTAGTTTTAAAAGTAAGAAAAAAATAATCAATTAAGAAAATTATTTAGAACTGATCAACTACCAAATAATCACACAAACACACACACAGTATGCATAAATGGGTCCTCCTACTTAGGGTGAGTCCATGGGGACACATTCTAACCATAGATCAACAATTTTGGATGATCAAGATTTTTAGGGCTTTTTTATGTTTTTTCTTTCCAGCAATTAATTAAAAAAGGTAAGGTGGTCATTTTGTATTTTAAAATCAGTTACTAAGATTTCATTCCATCTCTCACGTCTATCCACCCACTCGTCACGCACACATCTCTGTTCTTCTCTCTCTCTCTCTCTCTCTCTCTCTCTCTCTCTCTCTCTCTCTCTCTCTCTCTCTCTCTCTCTCTCTCTCTCTCTCTCTCTCTCTCCAGCGTTTTCAGTTTCAAAAAAATTTCTCTCAAATTTCGACTTTCAGTCTTCGAGTTCGATCCTAATCATGTTCAATTTCCTTCCCCCTTTCACGCAACACGTGCTTTCAGTTTTTGAGTAATCCATATCCCTCATGTTCACGTTTTTATTTCTCCAAAGATTTACATTGTGCTAATCGCTATGTAATATAATCATATTGCATGTATAATATAATCATATTACATGTGTAATTTAATTATATATATGTTGCATATGTAGGGTATATTTGTTGCTTATGTAGTATAGGGTTGTTGCTTATTACTTACTTATGTAGTTAATGTATTTGTGTTGCATATGTAGTGTATATTCGTTGCTTATGTAGTATAGGCTAATCACTTATGTATTATGAGTTTGTTGCTTATGACTTGCTTATGTAGTTAATGTATTTGTGGTGTATACGTAGTGTATATTCATTACTTATGTAGTATAAGCTTGTTGCTTATGTAGTATGGGTTTGTTGCTATGACTTGCTTACGTATTTAATACTGTATCCGTGGTGCATACGTATTGTACATTCGTTGCTTAAGTAGTACATGCTTGTTGCTTATATAGTATGGGTTTGTTGCTTATGATTTGCTTATGTAGTTAATGATATATAAAATCACCATGACACATCTACACAAGCAACAAATTACAGCTTCATAAGCAACCTTCGAACTGTAGTCGAGCTCTAGCAACTATGGCGAATTGTCTGCAATTTTTTTCACACATTAGTGCGTTGAAGAAGAAGGAGGAAATATTTCTCACAGTAGTGCGTTGAAGAAAAAGGAGGGCGATTGTTCACGTTGATTTTGCTATGAGATTTGGAGGATTACGTGATCTCAATATAATCTGTTTGGAGGATGACTAATTTATCCCTGTATTTAATTAACTAGTTTGCAATCTCCAATTTTGCCTCTTAATCGCAGCCATTAAAAGAATTAGATGTATGACTAGGATTGGTCCCCATGGACTCACCCTATGAGGTGGTCTCATATAACCCTCTTCATATATATATATATATATATATATATATATATATATATATATATATATATATATATATATAGGGAGGATCAAGTGAGACCATATCTCTAGGTGAGACACAATGGATTAATCTCAACCATCCCCCACTATTAATCAATGGGTATGCTTTAATGGATAAAAATATATATTAAAATATCAATTTAATCAATATAAGGGTAGTAGGGTAAAATAACATAACAAGGGAATCAAATCTTTTTCTCTCTCATACATCTCCCAATTTTCCCAATCCCACATCTCTCTCTCTCTCTCTCTCTCTCTCTCTCTCTCTCTCTCATTCCTCCATTAACGCAAATAAAGAAAAAACGTGAAGAACTCGAAAAATTACGAGAAAAAAACAAGAAAAATCGGTGCAATATTACAGAGAAATAACGAACAGTGAGTTCGAAAACTAAATATGCAACAAAACTCAACTAAATATGCATTATCTGAAAATTATCTATGCGGCGTAAAAAAACTAATATGTAGTACAATATATCCAACTATGCAAGACGTCATAAACTATGCAACAAAATCAACTAACTATGTATTATCTAGAAACTATCTATGCATTGTGGAATAACTAAATATGCAGTACATTATGTAACATCCCATTTTTATAATTTCCAAAAGCAACATCCCATTTTCATAACTAAATATATATTATATTGAACTTATTTATGCAGTGTAGTATAACTACATATGCGATGCGTTATATTCAATTATGTCTTGTTTTTAAAAAAGCGATTACCAACAAAATAACTAAATATGCATTATTTGATGTCTAATTATTAGGGATGGCAATGGGTAGGATTCGGGTAGGATTCTACATCCTCCATCCCCATACCCATTTATTATATTCATACCCATACCCATACCCATACCCATCGGGTATTCAGTTTTCATACCCATCCCCATACCCATCGGATGATCGGGTATTCATACCCTACCCATACCCTCTTACCACTTACAATTGTATTTTTTTCAAATTTTAGTTATTTCTTTTTTTAAAGAGAAAATTGAGTTATTTAAATAAAAATATAGATATTTACTAAATTCTAAAGGAAACAATAAGGAAAAAGAATACGAGATAAGAATTAGCTTAACTATATATTATAAAAATATAGCAAAATATTAAAAAAGATTAAACAAAAGTGTTAGTGGGTTAGTACATTTTGGTTGAGACTTGGGGAAAAATCATTTTCTTTAAATATAAATAAATAGAGTTGTATAAAAAAAAATATATGTAAAATATTATAAATAAATATATATGTAGATATATTATATATATAATATTATTATTTAATCGGGTATCGGGTAGGGTATGGGTAGGATGTACCTAGACCCACCTCCATACCCATACCCGAAAATACCCATACCCACGTACCCATTTATTTAATCGGGTACAAAACTACCCTCCATACCCTCCTCCGTTAGGGTCGGGTATCGAATCCTCCGTCGGGTTCGGAGGAAATTGCCATCCCTACTAATTATGCAGTAGAAGAACTCTAACTATGCTGTAAAATAAAAATATTGGAAAGAAAACAGGTTCCTTAAATTCCGCCACAAAATTCGGCAGTGTCAATTTCAGCCCATAAAATCCGCTGGGACCACTAATTTGAACTACAAAATTACAATCTTAACCTTAAAATCAGCGAAAATTAGGAAATAATTAAAAAAACTGAATTAATCACATCTCTTCATTTTTTAAGATCAATGGGTAAAATGAGTCCACACTGTCTCACCTAGGGAGGGTGGTCTCATTTGAACCAAATCCTATATATATATATATATATATATATATATATATTTAATCAATTAATTACTCAAAGTTGTTCTCTTCCTAATAAAATGAAATTAAAAAAAAATTGATTTGATTGATTTAGACCATAAAATAATTATTTAAGTATTTTCGGATTGAAGATTCGCAATCTTATAATTTGAAGTTTTGAACCAGTCAATTATATATAGTTTAGTTTTTTTAGAACATTGTTCCATATATATAATCTAAACATAACGGGAAACGATCAAGAGGAGCACTCAAGGGAAGAAGACTAGGATTAGGAAGACAAGCGGCTTGATTCTCATATATCTTTGGAACTTATAAATTAATGGGAGGTACCACTCATCATATGAACGTGCAAGTTTGTTACAATATAGTATGTATATATTTTGGAGTTCAATTAACTGGCCGCATTGATCAGGCATCATTATTTGAAGTTTAAAAATGCTTTCGAAAATCAGATCCAATTAACAAACCCATTAATTAAATTAGCTGTGTATAGAAAGAACGTGTTGAGCATATTCAACAGATCTAGTGACTATATATACCACACAAAATGCACCAATATTTCTCCATCACCAAACTAAAAGTCCTATTTTCTCTCAGAAAGAAAAAGGAAAGCAATATTAATTCATTTGCCTTAAGAAATCATGGCCACCAAAGGCACTAAGTATGCGTTTATTTTGATTGTTGTTTTGCTAGCCATCATCGCAAGTAGCCAAAAATGTGAAGCTGCACGCCACCTGTTGCAAAATAATGGAGGGCTGGGGATCATCGCCGCGGCCGAGGCCGAATTAATGGATGTGCCGAGAGCAGTCCACATGGAGTTGAATGGGGAGTTGAATCCTAATTTGCGGAAATCTGGGCTGCTTGGGGAGTTGGTGCCCTCAGTGATTGGATAGTACTTGAGGAGTTTGACACATAAACCCATAATATCTTATATCTCCCACCTTCCAAGTCATTTGAATAAACGTTGATTTCATTCAAATAATGAAGTTCCATGTTAAGTATTTAACTATGGGATTAGTGTTTTTCACATTTGTTATGTGATGGGCAATTCGTCTGAATTGAACATTAGTCACATAAAAAATATAGTTTGTAAGTCGTCCAGTGATTTGAGTTTAATTCAAGACATGCATGCATGGTGCGTGTTTGTTGTTTGACGAGGAATTTATATTCTCTCGTCATAAGTTGATGGATGTATTTGTGTTGTATTGTTGTGTGGTTGGTTGATGTTGTAATGTTTTTCTTTTTGAGTTTGTGATACAATATTATTTTATTGTGATTTATCTTCTGTTGTCTTATCAATTTTATTATAGAATTGTCATTTCATGATAATATATACTTGAAAAGATTGGCTAATTTCCATATAAAAGAGACCACAAGTGAATTCTTCGATGATATGATTGATTATTTAATTATATATGCATGTAACACGTTGCCAAAAATATAAATATATTAATGACCACCTCCAAATTCATTTTCCATATATGGCCATGACCCCCATTAATTAGTTGTGGCGCTCAATGCTTCATTACCAATATTATAAGGGGCAGCCACCTGATTGGAAATAAAGAAAGAGGGACAACTGAAGACTTTAAATTGCCATGAAAGAAATAACTCAAATATTACTAACAATATTTCTGGATAAATAAGAAAGTTTAGAAATAAATAGCCCTTAATTTAAAAGAAATTGCAGATTGCTCTATCAAATACAGCTTCAAGGTAAAAATGCAAATTTTGATAATAGTAACGAAATATGATCTGTACGAAAAATTAAGAAAATTACCTCATCTAATAATTTCAATAAATTAAAAATTGCTTGAGATTCAATAATTTAAAATATTAACATTGTACGGATCTTTAAAAAAATTTAACTGACATGATTATAAGTACACTGATCACATCCATATAATTATATACACACACACACACACACACACATATATATATATATATATATCGCCGTGTGACACGTCCGACTCCTCAACCTGGTGAGAACATAACAACTCATTGGGCACTCATTGTCTAAATTATGTACACAAGTATAATTATCATTGTATACATACATATAGATCAGTGTTCTAAAAATCGCTAGACGCTAATCGGGCGGTAGACTGGGCCTAGCGCCTAGGCGGAGCCTGAGCGGGGTTAGGCGGGACCTGAGCGGGGTTAGGCGGGGCCTAATTGGAAAAATAACGCAGGCGGGCAAGGAGGGCCTAGCGCCTAGGCGGGGACTAATCGGAGCTAAGCGGGGTCTTTTAGAACAATGATATAGATAACATCATGGTCTGATCGAACAAGTCCGAAGGCTAACTGTACACTACAAGAAATTGAGATTTTATCGACGGATTTCTGATGGATCCACAACAGAACTCTGTAACACTATGCCGAGAGGAGGCCGACAGATTCTATGTCAGTAAATGATATTCATCGGCAATTTAAGTCGCCCAGTAATGACGGAATGTCGATGGATTGCCGATGTTGCGGTCACCAATGGTCGACGGAATGCCGGCATATAGTTTTCGACTAAAGGGGGCCTTCGACTCAGGATACAAAATTAATAGGATCGGCCCTACAAGGATGTTAGGTTCCTGAATCTTTTGTCTACTTGATATTTTGTGGAATCATGTGGATATAAACTTCAATAGAAAATTTGATTTTCTATTTTAATAAATGATTCATATTTCGTGCCGTCTGGAAGTGCTGCATTCAAGGGCTATCGATCCAAAGAACATTAGACTTGATGCATGCTGAAATCTAAATTACAAAAATTACCTCTAAGATTTAGACTAATTAAAAAAAAATAAGAAATATCCAGTTATTTTAAAATTATAATTACCCCTCGAAGTATTGCAAATTTTTCTTTATAGTTTGTATTTATTTTACTCCCATTAGGTGCAATTTGTAAAGTAGAAATAAGTGACATACAAGAAAAATTAACTGACATACAAGAAAAATTCAAAACGACAACACTAAAAGGACAACAGTGCTTTACTAATTAGTTGTCATTGGAGGAATTTACAACAGTGTTTAGGAAATCTGTTGTATGTTAACATATTTATTTGTAAAAAGACAACTTATTTTTACAGATGTTGTCTTAGGGCGTCTACCAGAACAGCTTACCCGCGTCAAAGACAACAGTTTGAAAAGAAAACATTTTACAACAAATTAAATAATATTTAATAATTGTTGTATTAGAGAGAGAATTATAATAAATTAAATCTAAAATAACTAATAATCTCGAACACTAACCTAGTCTGTTTCTAACAAATAAAAAAAAACTCTCTCTCAACAACCCACCCACCGCGCCATCTCCCCCTCCACCGCCACGCCGCCATTGCCTCCTCCGCCACGCTGCCGCCATCGTCCCCTCCGCCTCTCTCTGATATGTACGACCACATCTCTGTTTTTTCCACTCTTTTTTCGCACAGCGATTTTCGAACTCCAACTCTTGAATTTCAACTTTTCCTCAATCTAAGCCTAATAGCTACGTCTAAAGGTAGTTATTTCCATGAATTGATTTCTTTCTTTCTCTTTCTAGATATATATATATATATATCAGTTTTTGTATTGGTAGTAATTGGATGAATTACTTTGTCATTGAGCTGATTTCTTTGATAACCAATAGCTATGCTCTAGATTTGATAATTTAAATTAATTCGGAAGTTATAATGTTGTTGATATTGAAATTGGGGATTTGTGCCAACGCCGCCTAGCCTCGCAGGCAGCCGCCGAAAAATCCACAGCACCGCGACTGCTGGAGTTTTTCTGTAATTCATCTGCCGAAGTCTTATTTGTAGGTCATATTTGGGTATGTCAAATTAAAGAGCATGGAATGTAGCTATTTATTATTGTCACAACTGCACAGAACTTGGTTCGACAAAAATCCTCCAATTTCTTCAGTTCGGCGCATCTCAATCTGGAAGAAGTACGTAACTTGGCTATGAGGTATAACATTTTAATGAATTTTTCATAAGAATTTTAATGCATATTTTCTGTTTTCACTTTATGTTATGTTATTGTTTCTAGTTGTCTTCAGTTTTGGTCTGTTACTTTCTGTTTTTATTTTTTATTTTTGTAGTCAAAAAGAGATTGATAATTTGGTTTATATATGATTCGAAATTTCGAATGGCAGTATTGTGTGAACTTTGTCTGTGTGTATGTGTGTGTGACTGGACTTGTTGAGACTTTAATATATATTTGGAGAATTTTTATTTTCTTAAATTCCCTCTCTTCATACATACAGGTAATGCTAGATATTGTTAGGGAAAAATAAGTTAAATCATTACCACTAACTTCACAATGTTAGATTCTTAGGCTGCTTGAACTTAACTTCTTGATTAGTAGTTTATGGAGAGAGGATTGTAATGTGTTCTTTCAGCTAAAAGTTTATGATAACTTCGACAGACTATAGTTTTTCGCCCCTTCAAGTATTTCATCTTCTTTGGGAGATATCTGGTGAGAAGGTGGTTAATTTATTCATTGGTGGTTTCTTTTATGTTGCTTTAATTTTGTTTGTTCAATATGTTGATGTATATGAATAGACCTGACTTTGGTAGCATATGCCATGGCGTACATATCTACTCTATCCTATGGAAATGAGTGTGCATGCCTTGTCATATGCTTCCCTTTATTGTTGAATCTGTTGTGCTTTGTAATGTCAAAATTGTGAACATTTCTTTTTGTTCTTGTACAATTTTTGTTCTGTTTTCACTGTGTAAAATTATGTTTACACCGTCGATAAGTTTTCTGCAGTCTTGCATTTTTCGAACTATTAGAAATGATTGCTTGGTTCGGTTGTAGAATCTCAAACTTATTAGTTGAAGTTAAAATTAACATGCAATACTCTGAGATGCTTGTGAAAATGAAAAGTTTTACCAATATTGCAACACTTAGAGTTTCTTATCATCTATAGTTTGTGGATTCCCCCTTTCAGGCTTGTTTTTGTTTTAGATACATCTGCTCAATGACCGAGTCAAGTCCAGACCGGTCTGCAAGGGATCCGTTATCCATCTCATAGAGTACATCTGCAGCACTGTCCAAAACCGCAAGTAAACTTCTTCGCTCTGATCCCTCGCTATTCTATCACCTGGTGTAATTTTGATGAACTGTTTGGGCATTTAACTCATGTACACCCTCTATATTTGTGTGGTTTTATGTTTTCAATTTTGTCTTAAGAGTTTGAACTACTAGGTTTGATGTCATGTTTATCTCTGTCTCTGTTGTCAATAACAAAAGTTCAATATAGGTCTAAGTTCTTGTTGTAGTTGTGTCATGGTTGAGTTATCAAAACACTTTACGACTATCAGTGAGTTAAATAGCTTAAAGAGAAATTAGCTTAAAGAGAACTTAGCTTGGACATTTTTCATGGTTTTCACATGATTATGCAATTTTCATGGGGTCCTCTCCTTAAAGATATCTGTGGCTGGACAACAATGGCCTGTTGAAGTTAAACAGGTCCGGAACTTTTACTTTAATATGCTATTTATGTGTAAATTTGTTCATGTTTGATGGAAATAGTTTTATGGTATGATAAGAATTTTTATTTTAGAGTAAGGTTGGAAATGAGAGGCTTATTTTTGTAGGTTTAATATAATATGTAGTGTAAGTGAAGAAGATATATTTGGTTTATTGAAGAATGGAGGAACTAAGGCAAAGAGAGGTTTGAACTTTGAAGTAGAAGTATTATTGCTTGGTATTTGATTTTGCTTACTTACACAAGAATGCCTCCACATCTATTTATACTAGTCTAAGGAGTCTTCTAGTACTTGTTCTAGATTTTTCTAGTTTCACTTTGTAATTTACATGCTTCTAGATTTGTTATTATCTAATCTAGATTTTTATTGTTTTACTACCTTTAGTCTAGAGTTTTCTATTCTCTAGATTTTTCTAGTTTACAATACAATTACATTCTAGAATTGGACTAATCTAGAAATTTGCAACAATTTCTAATACTCCTCCTTGTTGCATATTTATGCTACTCCAATCATATCTCGTAATATCTCAAACTTTCCTCGAGGTAATGCTTTTGTGAAAATATCTGCTAATTGTTCGTCAGTCTTGCAATGCTCCAGCTCAATTTCATTTCCGCTTGTTTCTTATTCCCGGATGAAGTGATACTTGATTTTGATGTGTTTAGTTACATTTGTGGAACACGGGATTTTTGCCATTGCTATAGCGCGGACTTTCTTCGCAGAAAATTTTTGTAGCCTTTTCTTGTACTTCTCCCATGTCTTCAAGTATGCGCTTCAACCATATTGTTTGACTAGTAGTCATTGATGTTTGCTATATATTCAAACCTGCGATGATTGTCGATGTTGCTTGCTTTTTGGATGCCCAAGAAAATATTCCGGAACCCAATGTGAATGCATACCGATGTGTTTTTCATGCCGTCGATTGATCCCGCCTCATTTGTCTATATAGCCTTATTAGTTTTGAGTCATCACGAGTTCATACCAAATACCATAGTTCTTTGTTCCTTCCAAATATCGAGTACTCGCTTTGCTGCTCCGTAATGAATTTGACTTGGATTCTGCATGAATCTTGATAGGAAGCTAGTTGCGTACATAAGGTCGGGTCAAGTTGCGGTTAGATAGAGTAAGCTTCCAATTAGACTTCGAAATTGTGAGTTGTCTGCCTTCGGTGAACCATCTTCCTTTTTGAGTGCCTTGTTGTTGTCAAGTGGAGTTGCTACAGTCTTGCGTCCTTCCATCTTGAACCTTTTAAGTAAGCTTTCTGCGTATTTCTTTTCTGAGATAAAGATACCATCTTTTCTTTGATGTATCTCGATACCAAGGAAATAGTGCAACAAACCCAAGTCCGTCATCTCGAATGTCTTCATCGTGTCTTCTTTGAACTCCATAATCATATTTTCATTGTTTCCAGTGAAAATGAGATCATCCACGTATAAAGAGACAATGAGTGTATTGTTCGTACCTTGGGTCTTGATATATAGTGTTGGCTCACTATGGCTCCTCCTGAATCCAAGCTCGAAAGTAGTCATCAATTCTCATTATACCAGGCTCGCGGGGCTTGCTTTAATCCATATAGTGCTTTCTTTAGTCTGAGAAATTTATCTTCTTTCCCTTGTACCACAAACCCTTGAGGTTGTTCGACGTAGATTTCTTCTTCAAGATAACCATTAAGGAATGCAGACTTCACATCGAGTTGGTATATCTTCCATTGTTTCTGAGCTGCTAATGCAATAAGTGCTCGTATCGTGTCGAGTCGGACTCTTTTGGAGCGAAAGTCTCGCTGTAGTCGATTCCATACTGTTGTGCATATCCTTTTGCAACAAGTCTTGCTTTGTATTTTTGTACTGAACCATCTGGGTTAAGTTTTGTCTTATAGACCCACTTAACTCCTATAGCTTCTTTATCTTGCGGAAGATCTGTGAGCTCCCACGTCTCATTTTTCTCGATCATTTTTATTTCCTCCTCCATTGCTTTTACCCAAACTTCTTGTTTAGCAGCTGCTTCGTAGCTATCTGGCTCCATAATCGTCAAATTGCATGTTTGATATATTTCTCTGAGCGATCTGGTCCTTTTTGGTGTTGAGTCTGGAGATGTGTCAGGATCTCTAGTTGTTGCTCGTTCTGGCGGATCATTGCTGGTTTCTTCTTGTTCATGAGTTAGTTTAGGAAGGTTGATACTCCTCTTTTCCACTTGGTTTGTCTCCCAATTGTATGCACATCTTCATCGAACATTACGTCTCGTTGATGATCAACTTTCTTGTGCTTAAGCTATAGACTCGATAACCTTTGGATTGAGTGCTATAGCCTAAGAATATACATTTTTCATCTTCTCATCCAACTTGCCCCTTTTTGTTGAGGAATATGAACCTGCAGATGCATCCAAATACTCGTAGATGTTTAGCTGATGGTTTTCGTCCGCTCCAAGCTTCGACGAGTGTTTTGTCTTGTACAACTTTGGTAGGACATCTATTTAGTAGATAGATCGCATCGCAAAGATTTCATGCCTTCGACGCCTTAAAGGATTTGGGAAGACCTTTCTCCATTAGCATAGATCTTGCAGGTCTCCAATATTGTTTTATTCTTTCTTTCTGAGACGCCATTTTGTTCTGGTGTGTATCCGACTGTGAGTTGATTCTCCACGCCTTCTTCTTCACAAAATTTTGTGAATTGAGTAGAAGTGTATTCTTTTCCACGGTCACTCCTTATTGTTTTGATTTTGTGACCACTTTGCTTTTCGACATATGCCTTGAATTTCTTGAAAATATCGAATACCTGCGATTTTTCTCGTAGAAAATAAACCCATGTCATTCTAGTATAATCATTGATAAAGAGTATGAAGTACTTGTTTTGTTCATTTGAAGGAGTACGCATCGGACCGCAAATATCTGTGTGTACTAGCTCCAATGGCTTTTTGGCTCTCAAGCTTTTCCTGGATGGAAAAGGTTGCTGGTGTTGTTTCGAGCATGCACCCTTCACGGACTCCATCAAGCTCTTTGATTGTTGGCAAGTCACGCATCATGTTATTCTCGATTTAGGATCTTTAATCCTTGTAAATTGAAATGTCCGAACCTTCTATGCCATAGCCAAGTATCGTTAACTTGGGCGTCATTGCGGCGTCGTTTGTATATCTCCATTGGATGGGAAAACATCTATTTTCCTCATTTTAACTTTTGTAATTACGAGGATTTATCCTTTTTATCATAGATTGTGCAAGAATCTCCTCGAAATACAAAGAGTATCCTTTCTCCATCATTTGTCCCACACTAAGTAGATTTTGATCTATTGTAGGGACTAACAAACTTCATTAATATATCTCTTACCCTTTTTCGTGTCTATAGCAATAGTGCATTTGCGATTCTTCCATATAATCACCATTTCCAATTTTTATCTTTGTACTTATTTTATCAAGTTGACAAAAATACTTTCATTTTTAGTCATGTGGTTGCTACAACCACCTTTGTCCAAATACCAAGTATTTTTATTTTCTTCCGATGACTTAGCGGACATAAAAGAGATTATTCTCGACTCGTATTTTCAGAGAAATTAGCCTGGTGTCTTTGCTTTATCCGACATGATTTCTCTACATGTCCAAACTTCTTACAATTTTGACATTGTGGTTTTCCTTTAAACCAACAATCTTTCTCCAAGTGACTTTTCCTTTTGCATATACCACATGGAGGAAACTTATCATTATTATCTGTTGGCTTCCCTTCATTAGATTTTCTCCCATTTTTCTTATTTTTCTGAGACTGCATACTTAATTTTGATTGAAATGCATTATCTATGTCTTTTTCGTAACGTCTTTCTAATCTTTTCTCGTGAGCCTCAAGTGATCCCATTAATTCTGTAGCAGTTAATTATGGGATCATATTTTTCTATGCAAGTAATTAAAATTTTGGAAACAATTTTACTTTCTGGAAAATTTTCTCCATAGGCTCGTAATTGGTTTACCACTTCATTTACTCTTGAATAATAGTCTTTAGCAGTCTCAGAATCTAACATTTTTAAATTCTCAAACTTCCTTCTCAAAGTTTGGAGTCTAGTAGCACGTACCTTTTCATTGTATTGAAACTCCTCCTGCAACTTATCCCATGCCTCTTTAGCAGTTTTTGCTCCCATGATCCTTGGAAAATATTAAATGCTAGCTCATCCAAGAGCAAGGAGTGCTTGAGAATCCTTTTGTTGATTCTCTTTCAATTCCTTCTTTTGTACCGCGGATAATGTGGAAATATCGTTTGGAATAGTATATCCATTATTAACAATATCCCACAAATCTTGAGCACAAAAGTAGGTCTTCATTTTAATAGACCAGAAATCGTAGTTTTCACCACGAAAGACTGGAATTGGAATAGGTGAGCGGAATGTGTCGGCCATTGTTTCGCCCGATAATCGAACTAGGCTCTGATGCCACTGATGAAAATAGTTTTATGGTATGATAAGATTTTTTATTTTATAGTAAGGTTGGAAGTGGGAGGCTTATTTTTATAGGTTTGATATAATATGTAGTGTAAGTGAAGAAGATATATTTGGTTTATTGAAGAATGGAGGAACTAAGGCAAAGAGGGGTTTGAACTTTGAAGTAGAAGTTTTATTGCTTGATATTTGATTTTGCTTACTTACACAAGGATGCCTCCACATCTATTTATACTAGTCTAAGGAGGTTTCTAGTACTTGTTCTAGATTTTTCTAGTTTCACTTTGTAATTTACATGCTTCTAGATTTGTTATTATCTAATCTAGATTTTTCTTGTTTTACTACCTTTAGTCTAGAGTTTTCTATTCTCTAGATTTTTCTAGTTTACAATACAATTACATTCTAGAATTGGACTAATCTAGAAATTTGCAACAATTTCTAATAATGTTATTACATTTAGAAAGCTAATAAACACATTTTCACGTCCGCATGAGATCTGCTTTTCTCAGCCATGCTATTAGAACATGCCTTTAGTTATTGAAGTGTGTGATTCAACAATGGGCATAAAATGTACTGTTGAAGTTCTTTTAGAACAGGATGTTGTCCAGGTTAACTTGTTTTAAGCAAAGATAATCATGTGATATTGTTTATCTAACAGGATCACTCTATGGCTTTTGGTTCTGATCGACGTCGTTTTACTGAAGTGAAGAGATCAGTATGTAGCTGATAAGAACCTAGGCCCGTAGGTCAAGACGGTGATGACTCGATGCATTCAGTGCACAAGGTGAACTAAAAGGACTGAGCTGATAAGATTTTTGGGGTAATCCTTTTACTTGAACTGTTTGTTATAGCCTACAAGTGGTTTATGAGTAAAAAAAATTGGTATGTTAGTTCATTAGCTACTTTTGGTATCTGCTTAAAAGAGCGTCACATGACCTACCATAATTGTGAATTGGAAGCCGTTATTAAGTTTGCTCGACATTTCGCAATCTTATGACTTGATCTATTTTCATACTGGAGTTTTGTTCTGCTATACCTCTACTTATAAAGCATAACCTGTTGTGTCTATGATTTGTAACTCGTAAACAGGGATACCATGTTCTATACGGAAATAATTTTACTTAATTGATAAATTAAGTATTCCTCAAAATGATAAATAGTGTGAGTTGTCCATAAGAATTACTGTACGGCTGTACAAAGAGTTGGATTCTAAAGATTCCAAGTTTTACTTAAGTGGAGGCAATAATTGATTAAGTAGGTGATTGACATTGCAATTGATTATATAAAATATAAGAGTATGAACTTTGGTAACGAGAATATTGTGGTTGTTATTAGCATGAATTGGTTGTTGAATTGTTGAGACACAAATGCTAAGACTTAGCAGAGGGAAATGAAAGGGGCAAGCAAAATCATAGATATTGAATTTCACTGTGGTTTTCTTTTAGGCACAATTACTCATTAGCATCAATTTTGATTTTTTTAATATAGCCAAGTATTATTTAATGAAATAAATTTGATGTATGAAATGTAATGAATGTCTCGTAGTAACAGATCAATCTCAAAACTATGACTATGATCTTTCTTGTGTCTGGTACTGAAGTTCAACACATATATGATATATTCAGTGTACCTAAATTTTTCTAGTCTGGTTTTTTTCAAGGGATTACTATTATTTTGGGTTTATCATTTTTTCTCTACTTATCTTTGGTATAACTACGAGTATTATTAATGTGTGCATCACTTTCATACCTATCCATAAGGGTTCTCATCAAGTATTTGTATATGAGGCTGTGACTTTGTACACTGAAAAGCTTGACATGATATCAATCATTAAGGTTACTTGTATAAGAAAGTGGACTGAAATTAATCCTTAACTTATCACATTATGGTATATATTTGTTGTTCAAGTGAGCTGAACCCAAAAATAAAAGAAGGTATGGGGATTTAATCGTGTTAAAAAAATTTATTTATTTGCTTACATATTTTTGTATATAGATATGGATTTGTTGTTAACAAGTTGTTTCTAACACAGGCTCCTCGACAACCGGATGATCTATAGTGTGGATTTTTTGTAATGCGATACATGAGGCAAATAGTTAAAGAACTTACATCCATTGACAGTTCTTCGTTGCGAGCAATAGTAATTCTATTTTGTCTAGATTTTCTTAATTTATATATTACAATACAATCGAACTTTGTGTTTATATGAGGTCTGTATTTATTGTTCACAGTTCACACAAGCTAACTACTCCCGTGGAGATATCGACGAAGTGCGTTCTGAGTGGGCAGATTGAGTATCAAATTATATTAGCTAGTAAAAAGGTATTTAGAACTTATATTCTATATTAAAATTTTCCTTTATATTAAACAAAGTTGTGGGATGTTGCCTCGTTTTTAGTTATGATTTTTTTATTTATGGTAATTCATGTAGTTTATGGGCGCATTGATGTTGTTGGAGTTGCTATGAGGGATACTATTTGGAGCTACCATTTGTATATCATTGGCGGATAAAATTATTGTTGTTTTGGCACTTTTATTTTGGCAGAGGATTCTATGTAAAACTGATATAATTTTTTGTTGTTTTGGGCATTTTATTTTGGTAGAGGACTTTATATATAACTGATACTAAATCATTATTGTTTTGGGCATTTTGTGACATTGAGATATGAAATACAATTTGAAGTAGTTTAATTTCATATTTTATTCTTGTTTCACATGTGTTTAATTTGTAATTTACAGTAGCAAAAATAAAAAAAAATTGTGGAATATAATTGCGAAATTCGGATTCAAACACAACCGTTTTTCATTGTTGGAAAACTGTTGTGGTTGAGAACAAAGACAACAATGTAAAACTGTTGCGGAATTGTTGTGGAATTGTTGTCTTTGTTCCATACAACAACAGCTTTTTTTTGTTGTCATTTAGTACCCCCTACTACAACACCACCTTCTACAACAGTGTTTTTTGTTAATAGACAACGGTGAAAAACTGTTGTCTTTTTGGTTTTTTCTTGTAGTGAACTCACCGGGCACTCATTGTCTAAATTATGTACACAAGTATATATAATTATCATTGTATACATACATATGGATAACATCATGGTCTGATCGAACGAGTCCGAAGGCTAACTGTACACTACAAGAAATTGAGATTTTATCGACGGATTTCTGATGGATCCACAACAGAACTCTGTAACACTATGCCGAGAGGAGGCCGACAGATTCTATGTCGGTAAATGATATCCATCGGCAATTTAAGCCGCCCAGTAATGACGGAATGTCGATGGATTGCCGATGCACCAATGGATAAATTCCCAATGGAATTTTTTCGACGGAATGCCGACAGATAGTTTTCGACTAAAGGGGGCCTTCGACTCAGGATACAAAATTAAGAGGATCGGCCCTACAAGGATGTTGGTTCCTGAATCTTTTGTCTACTTGATATTTTGTGGAATCATGTGGATATAAACTTCAATAGAAAATTTGATTTTCTGTTTTAATAAATGATTCATATTTCGTGCCTTCTGAAGCTGGGCTGCATTCAAGGGCTATCGATCCAAAGAACATTAGACTTATTGATGCATGCTGAAATCTAAATTACAAAAATTACCTCTAAGATTTAGACTAATTAGAAAAAAAATAAGAAATATCCAGTTATTTTAAAATTATAATTACCCCTCGAAGTATTACAAATTTTTCTTTATAGTTTGTATTTATTTTACTCTCATTAGGTGCAATTTGTAAAGTACAAATAAGTACGCAAAAAACTTTATGTTTTTTGGTAGGGCAAAACTCAAAGAATAATTTAATATATAATGATGAATAAAAATTGAATACAAAACTCACATATAAAAATGTCAAAAAATTAATTGAAGCATACATATACTATTAGAAAAAAAACATAAAATGATTAAGAATGAAACAATAGTACCAAAAGTACATCATTTTGCCCTCTCTGCCTACTGCAATATGTCAATCGTTACTTTTTAACAGATAAATAACAAAAGATACTGAAAGTGATAAGAATGAAAATGTTAGGTACCAATTCAATTATTTTGGAACATGGGTAACAAAAGTAAAAAGTAAGTATTGTTTGTATACAAAAATGAAATTCTCTATTACTCGTCGATAGGGGTGGAAATGGGCCAAGCCAAGTCGGGCTTTGAGTTGGAAGGCTTGTGCCTGCTTTGTTAAGTTTAGGCCCAAGCCTGACTTATTATCTGTAATAGGCTTTTTCATAGGCTCGGCCTGGCCTTTTTAAGTAAATATGCCAAGTTTGTGCCTAATTTAAAGTCTGTTTGAGCCTATCAAAGTCAATTTAAAAAAAAAAAAAACTAAAAGACATGCAATAATGTCACGATAGAAAAAAACAACAAGAAAATGCACATGATAATAGAATCCACTACGCTACATCTCCGAAGAACATAGATCTGATGATACAATATCCAATATGTCCATAACAATAGCAAATCCAAATACAAAATAAGTCTCATTAGTGTTCTAATATTATATTGATATATATGATATATGTAATATTTTTATACAATTTATATCTTCAATATATATATATAATATAATACATACATGTATTATATATATATATATAATATGTAAGCCTCAAATAGACCCGTTTGTTGAGCTTAAAAGGCTTTTTTAAAGACCCGGGCCTGGCTCAACTATTTAAATAGGCTTTATAAAAGACCGGAGACTAGCCTAATTGTTAAATAGGCCAAGTCAAGCCAGACCCTTAGTAGGCCGGGCCATAGGCCCCTGTCGGGTAGCCTGACCTATTTCCACCCCTACTCGTCGACTATTTTCTCTTTTAATTTATATTTAACCCTGTTTAATAAAACAAGGCTCCGGACGATGTCTTTGTGTCACGCCCCAAACGTGACGTGACAACGATCAATCACTTAAACAGAAATAAATCAACGATCTAAACCAAAGATACAAAACTCCAAGTAAAATAGAGTCTAATGCAAATGAATTAAAATAAACACGAGTACAAATTACATCTTAAAGTCTGGCGGTATCCGAATGCAACCCAAAAGATTATCCGAATTAACTTACAAATCCAACAAATAAAATGAAGGAGTCCAACAACAAATAAAAGTAAAAGGAAATGGCGCTCCTCATTCGATAGGGATTCAATCTGGCAGTGGGTTCAATGTCTTGGAAACTCTTCATCTAAAGGTTATAAAACAGGAGGGAATGAGGGAATGAGAAATCTCGGTGGATGGGGTGATCGTGTGCAAGTGTGGCGATATAAATAGTTAATGCGAGAAAATGGTTGTATGAAAACGCGTGAGGTATGATGCATGTGTTCACACATAGTCCACAAGCGTCTGATAAATATATTAAGTAATATACTTATACGATTTTAAGAAAACGATTCGTGGTCACGCAGGCATTATGGTTCAAGCAAGACATGGGGATTGCGTCTTCGAGGTGTAGCGCCAATCCTATACAAAACAATTAGTGGTTGCGTCTTCGATATGTAGCGCCAACCCGTTCCGTTCAACTCGGAATCGTGTGGATCGGATAAATGATTCCTTTGTTCTTCCTTGTAACTCCCGTTCATGATGGTCAAAGACTGTCACCTTATTGCTCCGTAGGCAAAGACAAAATCCACGTTGGAGCTAGCAAGGCTCGGATTCGTCATAATCATGATTATACCTCAAGTACTACGACCCGCTTCCCTTGGACAAACTCCGTCCCTCAGTTGCGGGATTAGGACGATGGGGCGAAAGAGTGGAATAGCAGCCGAGCTGCCGGTTCCATCCCGACGTATCCACTCCGACTGTGAGCTCGACACACCAAGTTGACTCAGGCAGTAAATTAAATACACGTTCAGGTAGTCAACCAGGCAGTCGAGTATATTGATTCGGGAAGCATTTCATAAAAAGTTTTTCAAAAATTTGCGTAAGGTAATTATGGCGTTGATGGAGTTATTTGGATGAAGATGATTATCGGGAGGATAAGCAATCTTCGATATCTTGGAATATTAGGTGGAACATAAGTCCTGTTATAGATTCAAATCACAAGACGTGAAAGTCGCCCGATCGGTATTAATCGGTCAAGAGCGGTCCGATAAGTCAAGGGGTTTTGAGAAAATAAAATATTTTAATTAAGAATTGAAATCAGAGGGTCCAGGGCTGTTTTAGTAAAAGAAAAATAATTTGAGTTAGGTCCTTGATAAAAAGAAATTTTACAATTTAGCCCCGTTTTGTAAAAACCAATACTTTTGGGGTTAAAATTTGAATAAATAAATATCCCGACCTTGAAAAATTATGAGGTCAGTTCCCAAATTCTCCAAATTGTTCAGAGATTCAGGTTTTTCAAGTTTTGAGGTCGAGTTTTTATAAAATTCTCATATTGGCCCCAAATTTGTTAAAATTGCCATTTCGACTCTAAGTTTAAAATAATTGGAACTCACAAACCGGAAGGGATTTTAATGTGATTCCAGTTGAAAAATGTCACTATGGTTAATGGGATATTGGGACAAAAGCAGTTTTAAAAAGAAATAAGTTTAGGTCCTTTAACCTTTGAAAATTTCATTTTTGTCCCATTTTGAAATAATTGCCTTTAAGGCTTTTTAGGGGTCCAATTGTTATGAAGTTTAAACCTTGGGTCCAAAATATAATTAAGTTATAGTTAAATTAGTATTTCCAGGTGCATGGGCTGCATAAGTCCTGGAAATTTCATTTGGGTCCTCAAGTTTAATCTTTTACACTTTAGTCCTTCAACTTTTATAAAATTACTTTCCAAACTCTAAACACTTGGATTTTTGGAATACACATAAAATATGTTATTTCCAGTCCCTTAAGAGTTAAAATTTCAAATTTCAAAATTAGGGTCTGGTACAGTTTCGAAATTTGCAAAATAGCCCTTTAACTTCTCAAATTTTACAATCTAGTCCTTGGACTTTCAAGGGTTGATTTTATTTATCTAAAAACTCTTAAAACTTTATTAAAATATCAAAACATAATTTTTGAACCTGAGTTCAGTCCCAAAAATCGAAAATTACAGAGGGGTCCCTTAAATTTTATTTTTCTTGCAATTAAGTCCACCAACTTTCCATTTTTGCATTTTAAGTCCAAAAGT
Organism: Rehmannia glutinosa; assembly: GCA_016081115.2. Taxonomy (NCBI): domain Eukaryota; kingdom Viridiplantae; phylum Streptophyta; class Magnoliopsida; order Lamiales; family Orobanchaceae; genus Rehmannia; species Rehmannia glutinosa. The sequence continues at coordinate 32,288,698 of CM071929.1, read as the reverse complement.
TGAAATTTAATCAATTATGCTCGACTTTTCCAGGTTATAAATCATTCAAAACATAGATTTCAAGAGTCATACACATACATATCCTTCTCATACAAAATTTCATCAAGTATAACAATAAAATGTGCATGTATGCCCTATTTTTCGATAAATCACATTTTTTAGCAACACTTGAGAATTTTTCCAACTTGATACAAGAAAATAGCATGCAATACATAATATATATCTCAAGTGCTCAATAACAAAATACTACATGCATATTTTCAATTTAAAACACCTAGAAGTTGAAAGAATTTTTCCACCCACCTCGTAGTAGTTTCTCGGGTTGATCTAAAATATGGTCTTCTTCCTTGAATCAACTTCTTGACTAAAACTCTTGAAGATCAGCCCCTAAATGGTATCCAAACCATATTTTGGTGTTAAAATTAAAGTCTCGAGTCTAAAGAAAATATACTAGTACCAAATGGTTACTACTCACCTTAATATCTTCAAGTAGTCTCAAAAATGGAAATTTTCCTTCAAGCCTCTAACCTCCACTTGAGATGATGTAGGTCAGCCCCTAAACTCCAAAAATTTATATTCTTGAGTCAAAAATTAATTCTTCATGTTGTCAAGAGAAAAATACTAAAACCATAATTTTCTCACCTTAATAATATGTAATCTTGAATTTCCTCTTCAAGCTTGTAGTCAAATCTAGGTCTCTAATTCTTCAAGAATTTTCTCTAGGAGTACCTCAACAAGAAGGATTCAACATCATTAAATGGTGAAGGTATAAGGTTGAGGATTGGAGAAGAAAAATAGAGTTGGGAGAAATGAAGATATTCTTACCTTATGCTTGAAGAATTTGATCCTTTAGAGAGGAAAATGGAAGCAAGTCTTGTGTTTTTATGATAATTATGAAATGAATAATATTGGTAGATAAAGAAAAAAATAACAAAAATGATTGATTCCCTAAGACAAGGAGCCAAAAGTTGGAGGAATAATAATCATGGTGTTGGTATTTTTATTTATTAGAATTTGGTGGAAAGAAAAGTTTGTCCATCCTTTAAGCATGTGACCAAAAGTTGAGGAAAATATATATATATATATATGTAAATATATATATATACATATATAATTGTAGGTCTTGAAAAGAATATGAAACAACCTCCCCATTTATGGTAATTTTCAAATTTTTAAAAATATAAAAAAAAATATTTTTTTTTTTTTAAAAAAAAATTGATTGGGAAATTGGTTGGGATGAATTATAGAATAAGATGAAATATTAGGATAAGGATTGGAATGTACTCCTAAATTGTTGGAGGTCTAATATTCCTAAAGTAGTAGTCATTCGATCAAGTATTAATACTAGAGGAAGAATATAAAATTGCTAAGCTCTAAAAATGCGAAATGCGTAATTGACGTTGGAAGAAATAAATAAAAATAGAGTCGAGTTTCATTAATAATAGATTTGTGATACATAGCCGAATAAATAATCACTACATAACACCGAATCTCACGTTAAAACTCGGGGTCTCACATTCACCCCTTCCTTAAAAGAATTTGGTCCCCAAATTCTCTTGAACAATAATTCGGATATTGATTCCTCATGTCTTCTTCCATCTCCCACGTTGCGTCTTCGTCTCGGTTGTGATTCCGCCATACAACTTTAACCATTGGAATCTCTCTTCATTCATAAGAACCGCGTACTGCCGGTCAATGATTCGATTGGTTTCTCGGTGTAAGATAAATTTTCCATTAGAGGAGGAGCATCACGGTGATGATGTGCTCGAGGATCTGGTTGATACCTTTTCAATCTCGATACATGGAATACATCGTGCATTCCCGCGCATCTTTGTGCGGTAACTCAAGTCGGTAGGCTAACTTCCCGATCCTCCGCAAAATCTTGTAAGGTCCAACATATCTCGGACTCAACTTGCCTCCTTTCTTTGGATTGATCAATCCTTTCCGTGGAGACACCGATCGAGAATACTTCATCTCCGGCTTCAAATTCCAAGTCCTTTCTCCTCTTGTCTGCGTAATTCTTTTTGCGGCTCGAGTCATGCGGATCCGTTCCTTAATCAACTTGACCTTCTCCATGGCCTCTGAACTAAGTCGACCTTTGGAATCGAGGCGACTTCGTTTTCTCTTTTGGAGTCCATTGGTCATCAATCTCCCGAGTGTAGTGGAGATCCACACTTTCGCCCGTACAAGGCTTCGTAGGGTGCCATCCCAATGTGGCCTCGATAGCCGTTATTATAGGCGAACTCGGCCAATGGTAAGTCGAATCCCAACTTCCTTGGAAGTCCAACGTGCATGCTCGCAGCATGTCTTCCAGGGTTTGAATTGTTCGCTCGGGCCCGCCATCGGTTTGTGGATGTCTTCTTTGTCTTTGAAACTTAGTGAGGTACCCATTCCTCGTGTAAGCATTTCCGAACTGGAGACAAATCTCGGGTCTGCTGTCGACACTATATCGACTGGCACTCCATGCAGTCGAATAATATCTCGGATATAAATTTGCGCAAGTTTCTGCAAGATGTCGGTTTTCTTCATGGGTAGGAAGTGTGCAGATTTCGTGAGTCAGTCTACGACTACCCATATAGTACCATCGCCTCGTCTAGTCCTCAGTAGATCCGTCACGAAGTCCATAGTTATGTGTTCCCATTTCCACTCGGGAATTCTCAATGGTTGTAATAAACCAGATGGTCGTTGGTGTTCAGCTTTTACTCGTTGACAAGTCAAGCATCTCGCAACGAACTCTGCTACATGGTTCTTCATGTTTGCCCACCAGTAATGTTGTTTCAAGTCCTTATACATATTGTTTCCTCCGGATGTATAGTGTATTTCGAACGGTGTGCTTACGAGAGGATTACGTTCCTAAGTTGCTCATCACTCGGTACACAAATTCTATTCAAAATCTGATGATCCCATCTTCCTGTCATCGAGAATTCGATCTCTCTCCTTTGAGTATCTTCTCTTTTAGTTTTTGAAGTTGCACGTCAATCCCCGTGTTACTTTGATCTCGTTCGATAGATCGGGTTTAATCTGAAATATTAGCACATGAAATTCGATCTTGGTTCTCGTCGGATTCCAAGTGCTCAATTCTTCTAATGATCTTCACTCTCGAATCATTAGTCTAGCTAAACTCGCTCTACCTTAAGGCGTCGGCTACTACGTTAGCTTTCCGGGATGGTATTGAATATCAAAGTGATAATCTTCTATTAACTCCATCCATCTCCGTTGCCTCAAATTGAGTTCCTTCGAGATAATAGATACTTTAGGCTCTTATGATCCGTGTAAACCGTGAATGTTGCTCCATAGAGGTAGTGCCTCCATTTCTTTAACGCGAACACTATTGCTGCCAATTCCAAGTCATGCGTTGGGTAATTGGCTTCATACGGCTTGAGTTTTCGTGATGCATAAGCAATGACCTTTTCTTCTTGCATGAGTCTGCTCCTAGTCCTTCCTTTGATGCGTCATCAGAGACGACAAAGTTTTCTCGTTCCCTTTGGAAGGGCTAAGACTGAGTCGTAGTAAGTCGTTTCTTGACTCTTGGAAACTAGCCTCACACTTGTCATTCCACTCAAACTTGACTTGCTTCAGGTTAGTCGAGTGAGTGGTCCGCTATCTTGGAGAAATCTTGGATAAAACTTGATAATATCCAGCTAGTCCTAAGAAACTTCTAATCTCCGTTCTGGACTCGGGTTGTTTCCATTCAACCACCTGCCTCTTTCGAGGGATCTATGGCGATCCCAGTGCCGGATACTATGTGTCCCAAGAATGCGACTTCACTAAGCCAAAATTCGCACTTGCCGAATTTGGCATACAACTTGTGCTCGTAGTGTCTCTAAAACAATTTTCGGATGACGCTCATGCTCCTCTTTAGAATTGGAGTATACGAGTATGTCATCAATGAATATCACTACGAATTGATCCAAATAAGGTTGAAAGACTCGATGCATTAGATCCATAAACGCCTGCTGGTGCGTTTGTCGGACGAAAGGCATCACTACAAACTCGTAGTGTCCATATCCTGTCCGAAATGCTTTGTTTTGGAAATGTCCTCTTCACGGATCTTTAACTGATAATATCCTTGTTGTAAATCAAACTTCGAGTATATCGTCGCTCCTTGAAGTTGATCAAACAGTTCGTCTATCCTCGGGAGGGGATATTTGTTCTTGATGGTCACGCTTGTTAAGTCCACGATAGTCATACACGTCTTAATGTGCCATCTTTCTTTTTGACAAACAAGACTGCGGTGCTCCCCAGGAGACGTGCTCGGTCGGATAAATCCCACATCCATCGGCTTTTGTAATTGAGTCTTCAACTCTTGCAACTCAACAGAGCCATTCTATACGGCGTTAAGCGATCGGGGCGGTTCCTGGTAATACCTCGATGGTGAACTCAACTTCCCTATCCGGAGGGACAGGTGGTGAGTTCTTGTGGAAATACATCTGTATATTCCGATACTATAGGTACTTGATTAATTTGTGTCTCAACCTTAGGTTTGTTAATTACAAACGCCAAGTACCCTTGTGCCCCTCTAGTGATCGCTTTCTCCGCTTTCATTCTTTGAAATGATTGGGGCAATCTTAACCCGTGCCCTTCCCGAAATTTCCACTTCGGGCTTACCGGTTCATATAGTTTAATGGACTTGCGATGGCGTCCATTTGTGCATGGTGTGCGGAGACAACCGTTCATTCCCAATATAATGTCGTATTCGGATATAGGTAGCAAGATCAAATCAGGCAGGAAAGTTTATCTCATCGATCTTAACTTCGCATGTATTATAGATAATATCTGTTATCGGCTTGCGCCCATAGGAGTGGACACTTCTAAACCTATAGGCATATGTTCCATGCATGCATGCGGCTTGTGTACAAAATGTGGTGCGACAAATGAATGCGTTGATCCAGGGTCAAATAGTACTTTAGCGTAGTGGCTAAATATTAGAAGCGTACCTTCCACCACGTCTCCATGCCTCCCCGGGAGCCTCATGTCCGGCTAGTGAAAATGGTCGAGCGGGCATCCTTGCCCGATTTCCCTGGCCATTACCCGGCTTTGGCGGCTGCACTTGTTTCGTGCGATCCTCGTGCTTGGCAATCCTTTAGCGGTCTTTGTTACTACCACATAGCAAGCATTTCCCTGTTTTGCGCCAAACAATCATTGACATATGTCCCGTTTTTTGGCAATGTGTACATCTTGGACCTGGTTTTTCTTGTATCGGTCCTTTTCCTTTGTCCGTCTTATTGATCGTCCTTCAAACTTATCAGTCTGCTTAGATGGTTGTCCCACGGTTGTCCTCTTGAGACTGCTTTTGATGTCCTACTCTGCTGAATCTGTCCAATACGGTTTAGTCCCGACTCAATGCGGAGAGCCGCCTTTACCGCGGTGAGTAAGTTGTCATTTCAACAATCAGGAAAATTTTTTTGAAGTTCCAACTTCATCCCCGTGTGAACTTATATAATTTGTCCTCTTACTCGATTGTCCCCGAGCATATTTGGACAATCGATGGAACTCGTGACTCGTATTGGGCCACGAGACATGTTCCCCTGTCTCAACTTATGGAATTCATCCCGGCGTGCCTCCTTCACGACTTGGGGTATGTATTGCTCATTGAATTGACCAGAAAATTTTCCCATGTCCTATCTATTTGATCCTGTTCCCACTTTCTCTCAACTGCTCTCCACCAATCTCGAGCGGTGATTCTAGTCGAACACGGCGAGCGTAACCTTTTGTTCCCCGAGTATTGGAGAGCATTGAAGATATTCTCTATTTTCTCGATTCATTCTTCTCGCTTTCATGTCATCCGGTTCCCCTAAGAAAGTCGGGGTCGAATCGTAGAAACCGCTCCAAGGTACGGTCATTCGTCTCTCGAGCGGAGTTCATGGTTAGGGGGCGAGGCTCGCTTGTTGCCTCATAAAAACCAATATCATTTGCAAAGCTATTGCGTTAGGTTATCTCCTGTGATTGGCGGAGGAGGTGGTGGTAGTTCGGGGAGGTACCCGTTCCTGGGTACGCGTCCACATACCTACGGGGAACACGGGGGGTCTCCTCGTCCACGGTTTCCAGCCATGTATCTGTAGTTTAGCTACAATTCAGAAAGGAATGATTTCAATAAGTACTTGCATATAACAAGTTATATCACAACAACAATACACAAGACATAGAATAAGTAGAAAAAGTATATTCATTGATGTGAAATTTGAATACACCGAATGAGTTCATACAACAGAATATAAAATCGAAGATAAACTAGAGTCAGGATACAACTTGATTAAGGTACAACTGAAAACAAAATACAACAGGATGGAATTAAGCATCGGCTAAAATCTAGCATATAAGTTATCTACTCGGTGAGGTCGCCGTCATCATCACTAGCGGCCTCGTCCATAATCGGATCCTGATTGGGCTGAGGTACCACCTCAGCATTAGGCCAGTCGGCTAAATCTGGCCACTGCTCCAGTCCCGGAGCATCATCGAGTGGGGCGGCTTCAAGCGCCTCGGGCTCTTCATCTTCCATTGGATCCTCATCGATCCTCTTCGGGATCTTCTTGAGATCCTCCTCGATCCTCTTCATTATCGGCCTCGAAGTCGGGCATGGGTTACTCCTCGGGTGGTGGCAACGGTGGCGCATTAGGCTGCTAAGCGCAAATCCCGTGAGTTAAGGCATGTGTGAGGTCCTCTATCACTGCGTTTGTTTGATGATAGTATCTTCGAGACGATCGATGGTGCCTCTCGACATGTATGCCTCCCTTTTCCCACTTTCCGCGGCCTTCCTTGGCGCGTTCCATCTTCGTGCGAGTAACTTCCAAGTGTTCCTGGATTGACTGGATTTGATCCTCGCGAGCACGGATGGTATCCTCGCGATCCTTAGCAAGGAGGGTAAGATTGTTCTTCTCCTCTTGGCTCTTTGCCAGGAGGTGTGTCAGTTCTTGGTTGCGGCGGCGTTCTTCTGCCAATTCTGACATAGCTCGAAGGTATTTATGGTGCCAGTGGTTCGTGTATGCCCGGAAGTAATCACGTTCGGCGCGGGCCTCCAATAATTCCCACCAGATAGGTGGCGTCGGCTCCATCCTGAACAAGCCAAACTAAGAAGGATCAGTCGAAGTAAGAAAAGATAGGGAAGAACAAGGAAAGAATAACTAAGGAAAGTCGGTCAAAGTCACCTAAGTCAAATCAAGTATGACTATGGATTCTCCAAGTATAAATTTTAACTTAACCTAAACATCAATAATATGGTTCTATGCCATTTTTGAAATCGATTTCACAACTTAATTAGTCAAGTCACTTGTCTACCCAACACACGGTCGAGGGTCCTATCCTCGGTCATTTCGGTGTAAGTTTCCATCTTACTAGCCGAGCTCGATACCATAACCATCACGCCCAAACGTGACGCGACAACGATCAATCACTTAAACAAAATAAATCAACAGTCTAAACCAAAGATACAAAACTCCAAGTAAAATAGAGTCTAATGCGGAATTAAAATAAACACGAGTACAAATTACATCTTAAAGTCCTGGCGGTATCCGAATACAACCTTAAGATTATCCGAATTAACTTACACCAAATGAAAATAAAATGAAGAGTCCAACAACAAATAAAAGTAAAAGGAAATGTCGCTCCTCATTACTCGATAGGGATTCAATCTGCAGTAGGTTCAATGTCTTCAAATAACTCTTCATCTAAAGGTTAGAAAACATGAGGGAATGAGACAGAAATCTCAGTGGATGGGGTGATCGTGTGCAAGTGTGGAAATATAAATAGTTAATGCGAGAAAATGGTTGTATGAAAACGCGTGAGGTATGATGCATGTGTTCACACATAGTCCACAAGCGTCGTGATAAATATATTAAGTAATATACTTATACATTTAAGAAAACAGATTCGTGGTCACGCAGCATTATGGTTCAAGCAAGACATGGGGATTGCGTGCGAGGTGTAGCGCCAATCCTATACAAAACAATTAGTGGTTGCGTCTCGATATGTAGCACCAACCCATTCCGTTCAACTCCGGAATCGTGTGGATCGAGATAAATGATTCCTTTGTTCTTCCTTGTAACTCCCCGTTCATGATGGTCAAAGACCATCACCTTATCGCTCCGTAGGCAAAGACAAAATCCACGTTGGAGCTAGCTAGGCTCGGATTCGTCATAATCATGATTATACCTCAAGTACTACGACCCGCTTTCTTGGACAAACTCCGTCCCTCGCCTTGTGGGATTAGGGCGATGGGGCGGAAGAGTGGAATAGCAAAAATGAGCTGCCGGTTCCCATCCCCGACGTATCCACTCAATCGTGAGCTCGACACACCAAGTTGACTCAGCGAAAATTAAATACACGTTTAGGTAGTCAACCAGGCAGTCGAGTATATTGATTCGGGAAGCAGTTCATAAAAAGTTTTTCAAAAATTTGCGTAAGGTAATTATGGCGTTGGTGGAGTTATTTGGATGAAGATGATTATCGGGAGGATAAGAAATCTTCGATATCTTGGAATATTAGGTGGAACATAAGTCCCGTTATAGATTCAAATCGCAAGACGTGAAAGTCGCCCCGCGATCGGTATTAATCGGTCAAGGCGGTCCGATAAGTCAAGGGGGTTTTGAGAAAATAAAATATTTTAATTAAGAATTGAAATCAGAGGGTCCAGGGCTGTTTTAGTAAAAGAAAAATAATTTGAGTTAGGTCCTTGATAAAAAGAAATTTTACAATTTAGCCCCGTTTTGTAAAAACCAATACTTTTCGGGTTAAAATTTGAATAAATAAATATCCCGACCTTGAAAAATTATGAGGTCAGTTCCCAAATTCTCCAAATTGTTCAGAGATTCAGGTTTTTGAAGTTTTGAGGTCGAGGTTTTATAAAATTCTCATATTGGCCCCAAATTTGTTAAAATTGTCATTTCGACTCTAAGTTTAAAATAATTGGAACTCACAAACCAGAAGGGATTTTAATGTGATTCCAGTTGAAAAATTGTCACTATGGTTAATGGGATATTGGGACAAAAGCAGTTTTAAAAAGAAATAAGTTTAGGTCCTTTAACCTTTGAAAATTTCATTTTTGTCCCATTTTGAAATAATTGCCTTTAAGGCTTTTTAGGGTCCAATTGTTATGAAGTTTAAACCTTGGGTCCAAAATATAATTAAGTTATAGTTAAATTAGTATTTCCAGGTGCATGGGCTGCATAAGTCCTGGAAATTTCATTTGGGTCCTCAAGTTTAATCTTTTACACTTTAGTCCTTCAACTTTTATAAAATTACTTTCCAAACTCTAAACACTTGGATTTTTGGAATACACATAAAATATGTTATTTCCAGTCCCTTAAGAGTTAAAATTTCAAATTTCAAAATTAGGGTCTGGTACAGTTTCGAAATTTGCAAAATAGCCCTTAAACTTCTCAAATTTTACAATCTAGTCCTTGGGCTTTCAAGGGTTGATTTTATTTATCTAAAAACTCTTAAAACTTTATTAAAATATCAAAACATAATTTTTGAACCTGAGTTCAGTCCCAAAATCGAAAATTACAGAGGGGTCCCTTAAATTTTATTTTTCTTGCAATTAAGTCCACCAACTTTCCATTTTTGCATTTTAAGTCCAAAAGTTGAAATTTAATCAATTATGCTCGACTTTTCCAGGTTATAAATCATTCAAAACATAGATTTCAAGAGTCATACACATACATATCATTCTCATAAAAAATTTCATCAAGTATAACAATAAAATGTGCATGTATGCCATATTTTTCGATAAATCACATTTTTGAGCAACACTTGAGAATTTTTCCAACTTGATACAAGAAAATAGCATGCAATACATAATATATATCTCAAGTGCTCAATAACAAAATACTACATGCATATTTTCAATTTAAAACACCTAGAAGTTGAAAGAATTTTTCCACCCACCTCGTAGTAGTTTCTCGGGTTGATCTAAAATGTGGTCTTCTTCCTTGAATCAACTTCTTGACTAAAACTCTTGAAGATCAGCCCCTAAATGGTATCCAAACCATATTTTGGTGTTAAAATTAAAGTCTCAAGTCTAAAGAAAATATACTAGTACCAAATGGTTACTACTCACCTTAATATCTTCAAGTAGTCTCAAAAATGGGAATTTTCCTTCAAGCCTCTAACCTCCACTTGAGATGATGTAGGTCAGCCCCTAAACTCCAAAAAATTATATTCTTGAGTCAAAAATTAATTCTTCATGTTGTCAAGAGAAAAATACTAAAACCATAATTTTCTCACCTTAATAATATGTAATCTTGAATTTCCTCTTCAAGCTTGTAGTCAAATCTAGGTCTCTAATTCTTCAAGAATTTTCTCTAGGAGTACCTCAACAAGAAGGATTCAACATTATTAAATGGTGAAGGTATAAGGTTGAGGATTGGAGAAGAAAAATAGAGTTGGGAGAAATGAAGATATTCTTACCTTATGCTTGAAGAATTTGATCCTTTAGAGAGGAAAATGGAAACAAGTCTTGTGTTTTTATGATAATTATGAAATGAATAATATTGGTAGATAAAGAAAAAAAATAACAAAAATGATTGATTCCCCTAAGACAAGGAGCCAAAAGTTGGAGGGAATAATAATTATGGTGTTGGTATTTTTATTTATTAGAATTTGGTGGAAAGAAAAGTTTGTCCATCCTTTAAGCATGTGACCAAAAGTTGAGAATATATATATATATATATATGTAAATATATATATACATACATATATAATTGTAGGTCTTGAAAAGAATATGAAACAATCTCCCCATTTATGGTAATTTTCAAATTTTTAAAAATATAAAAAAAATTTTTTTTTTTAAAAAATTGATTGGGAAATTGGTTGGGATAAATTATAGAATAAGATGAAATATTAGGATAAGGATTGGAATGTACTCCTAAATTGTTGGAGGTCTAATATTCCTAAAGTAGTAGTTATTCGATCAAGTATTAATATTAGAGGAAGAATATAAAATTGCTAAGCTCTAAAAATGCGAAATGCGTAATTGACGTTGGAAGAAATAAATAAAAATAGAGTCGAGTTTCATTAATAATAGGTTTGTGATACATAGCCGAATAAATAATCACTACATAACACCGAATCTCACGTTAAAATTCGGGGTCTCACACTTTGGGTCACTGAGCCAAGCCCACCCGGTTGCTTCTTGTTATGCTTTTGTCATGGTTATTTAATATTTTAATAAATCATAGTCAATTCTATAAATATTCAATATTTAAATCAAATTTTTGATATAGAATTCTTTTGTTGATTTTCTGTATTTTCTTATAAAAAATAGAGATAATTACAAAAATACCCCTAAGGTTTGGGATAATTACATAAAAACCTAGAGATATTTTAAAATTATAAAAAAACCCCTTGAGGTTTGATTCTGTCTTACATTTTTTTCCCTTCATAAGCAAAAAAAAAATATCAAAACCTCCCCGATATTTATAAAAATAGTATAGTTACCCCTTAAATTTAACTCATAATCAAACCTGATGGGATTTTTTGTAATTTTAAAACATATCTGGATTTTTTTGTAATTAGCCCAAATCTCAGGGGTGTTTTTGTAATTATCCCTAAAAAATATTATATAAAATATATTTGATATCATAGATATAAATCTATATATATATATATATATTATTTAGCACACATTAAAATAATCTTATATCAATTTACGAATAACATATTTAATAAAATTTATTTAAAAATCTTATTTAAGAGAATTTGATACTTTAAAATTATTTTTCTCAATTACTATCATTAATTTATAATTACCAATCAAGATATTTAAATCAAGTAAAAAAAATCGTCATCCATTCATTTCTTCATTCCTTGTACATACCAATCATAGGAATAGTAATACTACATCATTCCATTCCTAATTTTATTCCATTCCTAAATTCATTCTATTCCAACCTAATTCTATTCATTCATACCAATCATGCAGTTAGTGTCCAACAATAATGTTATACAACTCCAATTAATACACCGTAGAGGGCTGCCAAAGCACACTCCAAGCCCATGTCTTAGACGAAAAAATATATCAATCTAAATAGAGTATATGGATTTTAATTATTAATTTCAAAAGGCAAAAAGAAAGAAGTATACATTAAAAGTGCAATGACCTTATCACAATAACGTAGTACCCACGCACTACAAGAAAACTGCTGATAGACACCACCAAAACGACACCGGTTTTATGACTGTACTGGTGTCTTTTCCTTTTTAACACCGGTTTTGTAAGAAATCGGTGTCTTATTAGTGCTATCGTTTTATAAACAACACCGGTTTCCTAAAACCGGTGTCTATTGTAAAAACATTTCCCAAATAGACACCGGTTTTCGCATCGGATTTCGAAACCGATGTCTATTTTTATAAAATAGTTTAGATTAAACACCATATCTTTCGACACCGGTTATAGAACCGGTGTCTTTATTTTTTAATTAGGCTAGAACCGGTGTCTTTATTGTTCCTAATTAATTAGCTAGGGTTTACTTTTCAGTTGTAATAGAATTGCCCCAAACAATCTCTGCCCGTCGCCGTACCCTTCCCGTCTCCCCTCCGCGTCCGTCGTTGTACCCTTCTCCTCTCCCCTCAAATCTAAAATGGACGCTGACATTTCCATTTCCACCGCCTTGAAGAAAGCAAAACTCATCAAAGTCTGCTTAGAAGCCCTAGATCGATCTAACACCGCGAATCGCAGCATCCCCGGCTGAGGACCCAGCAGCTCCTCGAATCGGACTCGGACCTCGGTCATCAACGGTCTGAGGAAGAATTTGAAAGGAGAGCGATGGAGTTGTGCGAAGTCATCATTTTCATGGTTTCCATCACTCCTCGACTTCTCTTCCTCAAAACCCAATAATTCTTCTTATAATTATAGCAATAAATTTCTTTTTCGTTTTTGACATGTACCAAAATTTTCAGTTTCGATGGTTTCTTTCTGATGTAGGAGATAACTAACTGCTAATTCGTAAAAGTTTTCTAATATGAAACTGATTGGGGATTAGGTGTCTATGGAAACATTTGTTCAATTGCTTGAGAGTGTTGGTATTTGAGTTAATTTCTCAGGAATTTCAAACTTAGAAAAGAAATTGAAGGAGATGGGGGAAAGACCATCTTAGGTTTTAAAAATCTTACTCAAAATTTTTCGAACTGACAGCTAAGGAGCTCTTCGAAAGTTGGCTCGCAAATGGCGAGAGCAGGTAACTGTATCATCCTCTTGTGTTGATTTAAATGCTCCTGCTTTTTACGCCATTTGAATACTTCGTGTTCTGCTAGAAGGTGAATGGAACTGATTTTTCTGATTTATAACGTGTTTTCTTTCATTGAAGCTCATAATCTTAGTCGAACATGAGGTGAGTTACTTTAACCTTTCGTATTATTTTGGATTTTGAAATTCCTTTTTGTTGTTCGTCTGTAACAAAACCCTAGATTGGTACTTACCCATATCGCTTTGGGGGATCTAATCTGAATTAGGCTAAGTAATTTTAGTTTGGAATTTTATGCAGTCATTTGATAATTTCTGTTCACTCACATCTGTTTTTTGGTTTAGCATTTAAATTTCTGAACGGTTACTGAATGAATGGGTGCGTATTTTCTTTTTAAGCAATGATTGGTCACAATTTCGGAGCTATTTTTGTTTTTCCAGATTATATTTTGGTTTGATGTTAGTATGCTACTGATGTTTTGTGTTGTTATTCTGTTTTGCAGTCGGCCAATGGATGAAGACGCCCCCGTAAGACACCTCAACCTTTTAATCTTTTTCACTCCTGTTCTTTTTCATTTCTCTGAGTCGTATCATGAAACTTCTCTTATAGAATTGACTAGTTGGTTATACAGTCCTTTAGTATTAGCATATGCAATTGTCCTTCTGAACAACAATGTTGTATGTAGTCTGTCTCATAAAATTGATGTCAGATTGGTGTTTGTCCTTTCCGAATGAGGGGTTTTGCAATTATATTGTGTTTATGACATGTATTGCATCTTAAGTTTATTTTTATTGTGGCTTTACCCATTCTCTTATCATCATTCGGAGCAATGAGCTTCTTGCATTCTTCAATACTCATATCTCTGATGGGAAATTTGATTTCCGCTAAAACTTTTAACTGTTGCATACATGAGATGCATACTTCAGTTATAGAGGACTGTGTGTAAGAGTATTCTATTTGGACACTAGGCTACTGAAAGTTTTAAAAATTTAGTTATGGGAAATATAGAGGACACGTGTGTGTGTTTTGTTTTTATCTTTCAGCAGGGCTAACTACTTTTTGTTTTCCTAAAGTTTATCTTTATACCATATATGCAATTTTCATATGCCATATGGTTTTATAATAAAGGGTTAATTACAAAATTACCCCTGAGGTTTAGGTTAGTTACAAAAAATCCAGTTATATTTAAAAATTTATAAATATCCCTTGGCTTTTATTTTTATTTTACAAATCGCACCTCAAGAAGAGGATATTTGTTAGGTAAATAAAAATTCAAGCATATTCGTACACTTTAAGGGCTTATTTATAATTTTGAAAGATAACTGGAGTTTTTTGTAACTAGGCTAAAACTTAGGGTAGTTTTTGTTATCATACCTATAATAAATTTTGCTGTCTTGCTCACACCTTGAACCATTATGTTATCATTTTTGCTACAGCTGAGTAATGATTGTTCCTATGAAGGGGTTTTATATTGCAAACCTCATTTTGATCAACTTTTCAAGATGACTGACAGTTTGAATAAGAGCTTTGAAGGTTGTAGCATTATTTGATCGTCGATGTTCACTTTCCGGTTAATATATTGTTGCATCTTAACTAATATTTTTGTGATTTTTGTAATGATTTTCGGATTCTAGGACGTGACTGAACTTGAAAATCTGGCATTTATGTACACAAATCCTCAAGATCATGCTAAGTCCAAGAGAAGAGTTGCAGAGCTTTATAGAGAACATGAAAAGGAACTCAAAGAGGTAATTTCGATTATTCTGTGAATTAACTGGAACTCTACTAGTTGTTAGCTATTATATCATTCAGTTTGCACTATCACCTGCTGTGCCAGCAACTCTCTAGTTGCGCACTTGTGAAATGATCAGAGTTTGCTTTTTACTTGTATATCCTAGTTTTTTCTTGATGAGTTAGTCATCTAGTCATGGTTCTTTTTCATTCCATTAGTCTTGGTTCTTTCTCATTCCTTTGGTTTTTTGTATTACCGAAGATTAGAGAGATTGGGTGCTCTTAATTGGACTAAGGTGGTACATCAGCATCAAGGCTGGAGGCTTCAAAACATATTTGTAATTATCCCACCTTATTTTAATGTCAGATTCTTTCTTATGGTCCTTCAAAACATATTTGTACCGTTATGTCATAACAATTCTGTGAAACAACTGTCTGACAGTGCGGATCGGCATAATATATCTATTATCTGGATTTGGTGGGAGCATACTATCATCCTTATTCATAAGAAACATAATTTCTATCGGTGCTTCTGGTGCACTTTTTGGTTTGTCTGTTTCTCACTCTTTATGTGAGTTTTCAATCATGAATGTGAACAATTATCACATAGAATGTTATTGTATCTAGGCAGGGGAGAAATGCTAAGAGAAATTACATGTAATCTATCTCCATTAGTTGTAAGGAAAATGTGGGGCTGTTTGATCTTCAACTTTTAGAATAAGCATCTTAGCAAGAATTCTCTGTACCTCAAAAAGAGAACATCTCATCCAGATTTGAGCCCCCAGCTGCAAATGCAGCCTATTTCAACACCTACTAAAACTCATAAGCAAGTAGCAATTAGAAGATACATGGAAATAATTATTACACTACTGTTATGGAAACATGAGAATAGTATTCTTGGGGATGTCTGATTTTGGAGTTCTTTCAAACAGGTTTATAATGTGACCACTTTCCTGGATGAGCATCCTGGTGTGATGAAATACTGTTGGCTGCAATAGGTAATTCCTATTGATTAATATGGGTAAATCGCAAAACTACCCCTAAAAATTAATCTAATTACAAAAAAGAATAATAAATATTTTTTGCACACGTTATAGTTAAGTAAGATTTGATCATATTGTTGATTTTTCGTTTCATTTATAGTCTTGATTTGATATTCTTCCTTCAGGCAAGGACGCAACAGACGAGTTTGATGATGTCGGGCACAACCAGGATGCTTGGGCAATGTTGGAGAAATACTATGTGGGTGAACTGAACAAGTCAAACATTCCATGTTTATATTGGTTTTTGTTGTTGATCATATGGATTTTGTTATCTGTAGTTGAATTATTTAGTCTTTTTGTTGGTTGATGGAATTAATCGGATTATGAATTTATAGTTGTTTTATCGAAAGGAAACTTCGCTACTTGTACTTTTTGTTGGATTTTGGCTATTGGTGACTTTAGTATTAATGTTCATGTTTAATTGGTAGTGCACTTATGATGGTTGCTAGAATTAGAGTTCATAATGAATTATTTATTTATATGGTTTTTTTGCAGCTTTGAGCCGGTGTTTTTGTATAAATAAACAACCCTTTTAAAACCGCTTCTAAAAATATTAAGACACCGGTTATGATGCGGTGTCTATTCATCAAAAGACTCCGGTTTAAAACCGATGTCTTTAACATAAAAGACACCGGTTTAAAACCGGTGTCAAAAACATTAGACTTTTAACACCAGTAGCTTTAACACCGGTTGTTTTTACTAATAGACACCGGTTTAAAACCGATGTCGTTGAAGGAAAAGACACCGGTTTTAAACCGGTGTCAAAAAGTTCAGACTTTTAACACCAGTGGTTCTAACACCGATTGTTTTTACTAATAGACACCGGTTTAAAACCGGTGTCGTTGAAGGAAAAGACACCGGTTTTAAACCGGTGTCAAAAAGTTCAGACTTTTAACACCAGTGGCTTTAACACCGGTTGGTTTACTAATAGACACCGGTTTAAAACCGGTGTATATAAGCTTTTTTGTAGTAGTGACGATTTTGCATTCATAACATACAAATCAACTTGACTTATTTCTGCGTGTCACGCCCCAAACGTGACACGACAACGATCAATCACTTAAACAGAAAATAAATCAACAGTTTAAACCCATGATACGAAACTTCAAGTGAAAAGAGTCTAATGCAGCGGAATTAAAATAAACACAAATACAAATTGCATCTTAAGGTCCGACGGATCTCAATACAACCCAATAGATTATCCGAATTTAACTTACAGTCCAAACAGAAATAAAATGAAGAAGTCCAATCAACAATAAAAGTAAAAGGAATGTCTCGCCACATCAATGGTAGGGATTCAATCTGTGGTAGGTTCGACGTCTTCAGCGTACTCTTCATCTAAAGGTTAGAAAACAAGAGGGAGTGAGACAGAAATCTCGGTGGATGGGGTGATCGTGTGCAAGTGTGGCGATATATATAGTTAATGCGAGAAAACGGTTGTATGAAAACACGTGAGGTATGATGCATGATTTCACACATAGCCCACAAGCATCGTGATAAATATATATTAAGTAATATATTTATACAGTTTAAGAAATAGTCCGTGGTCACACATGCACGATGATTCAAGCAAGACAGGAGGATTGCGTACTGATGTGTAGCGCCAATCCCATGCAAGACAATTAGTGGTTGCGTACTGATATGTAGCGCCAACCCATGCATTACAAGTAGTGGTTGCGTACTGATATGTAGCGCCAACTAAACGTTCCGATTAACTCCTGAATCGTGTGGATCAGACAGCGATTCCTTCGTTCTTCCTTGTAACTCCCCGTTCATGATGGTCCAAGACCTGTCACATTAGCGCTCCATAGGCAAAGACAAAATCCACGTTGGAGCTAGCAAGGCTCAGATTCATCATAATCATGATTATACCTCAAGTACTACGACCCGCTTTCCTTGGAGAAACTCGTCCCTGATCTCGCCTGGGGATTAGGACGATGGGGCCAGAGTGGAATAGCGGCCGAGCCAGCCTGCCCATCCCCGACGTATCCATTCCGACTGTGAGCTCGATATTTTACAAGGACAAGTTCTACATTATAGCAACAAACTTCTCGAAATTGTTTAATTCAAATAAAACATAATTAATAAGCCTTTTAGTTATCTAAATCCTCCAAAACAGTACTACGTACAAATGCAAATAAAATCAAAATAAGTGAAGAGAAAAACAAGTTATACCTCAAAGTTGTGATATCCTAAGAAAAACAAAAAATAACTTGATTTAATGACCATAAAACTAAAAATCTCCTCTGGGGAAGAGTACTATTGGAAGAAATTTGGGTATCACCTGAGATTTCCCTTCTTGTTAGGAAATTAAACAATCTTGATTTCCTCAATGTAATTGCAATTTACAATATTTTGCTTTTGGCAAAAACTTGCGTGAGACGGTCTCACGGATGTAGATCCGTGAGACGAAGCCCTTACACAAAGTTTTAAAGGTTTTTTTTTTCAAATTTTATTTTTCTTAGGGTTTATATTTGTTTTTTTAGGGTTTATTTTGTTTCTTGGGTTAATTTTTAATTGATTTGGGTTTTTAGGATTTTTAGTTTTTTTAGGGTTTATTTTTTATTTTTTGGGTTTATTTTTGTTTTTCGGGTTTATTCTTCATGGTTCATATTTTTAGGGTTTATTTTTATTTTTTCATGTTTCATTATTATTTTTAAATTTATTTTCATGGTTTATGTTCTCAAAACGGAGCCCTTAGGAGGTCCGTCTCACGGATTTAGATCCGTATGACCGTCTCACAAGAGACTTGCTCTTTGCTTTTTATTTTTGACATATATTCCTATATTCTGTGTTCCAAAATCAATAATGAGAATTAAGTAAAAAGAAATTTAAAAAATAATAACAGTTTGCTTGATTCTGACCATAAAAAACTCGAGGGACGTTGACTAGTCTAACTAGGGAGACGTGTGACTTTATTCTCAAATCTTTGGAGCTTAAAATAATTATATTAATGGAGCACTCATCATTATTTGAAGTTAGAAAAAAACAGCTGCTTCTGAAATATTTGCTAATTAACAAAACAACTTGTCTTATATATTCCGCCCAGCTTCCAACCAATTTGCTAATTTACAAATTCTCGTGACTATAAATACCAAACAAAATGCACCAATATTAATTACTCCATCAGCAAACTAAAAGTCATATTTTCTCTCACAAAGATAAAAAGGAAAGCAATTTTCGTTTTTGTTAAATTTCTTTTTTAGTATTCATCAAATATAAATTCATTTGTCATAAGAAATCATGGCCGGGAGCACTCCTGAATTTGGTGAATCCTAATTTGCAAGAAAATGGAGGCCTAGGGGCGTTGGCGAGCTTGTTGACTTCCCTTTTCGTCTGAGACAAAGATCGCGGCTATTCGTCCCCAATAGAGTTGTCCCCGGAGATGGTAGAGTACTTGAGGAGTTTGACACCTCAACCTCGTATCTATTTTCTCTCCTTAAACCCATAATATATATTTCCCACCTTCCAAGCAATTTGAATAAACGTTGATTTCATTGGAATAATAAAGTTCTAGTTAAATATTTAACTATGGGATTAGTACTGTTTTTTACATTTGTTATGTGATGGGCAATTTGTCTGAATTGTACGTTAGTCACATAAAAGATACAGTTTGTGAGTTGTGTCATTTGAGTTTAATTGAAGACATGCATGGTGCGTGTTTTGTGGTTTGACGAGGAATTTTTATTCTCTCATCGTAAGTTAATGAATGTGTTTGTATTATATTGTTGTGTGGTTGGTTGATGTTATAATGTTTTTCTTTTTGAGTTTATGATACAATATTATTTTATTGTGATCTTGCCGTGTTAGCAATTTTATTATAGAATTGTCATTTTATGACAATATATATACTTGAAAAATTGGCAACTTTCCATATGAAAGGGACCACAAGTGAATTCTTCGATGATATGATTGATTATTTAATTATTAATGTAACTAGGGCTGGCAAAATCTCCGTGGGGAACTGATAAGTGTCATTTTGTACATATTTTATATTATTAATTCAATAGTTTTTGAATTGTTTTGTTAGAAAAATCATAGTTTCTCAAGTATTTCTGTAGCATTTCATAGTGTGATGTGTTTAACATTATAGGTGGAGCAATTTGGAGCAATGTGAAGCCAATATTACTTGAAAAAAGGCAAGAAAATCACTCAACATGACTTGGGGTGTCAAGTAACATGGCCATGTTCAAAAAAGAAGGAAATAAATTGGATAAAAATTGGAAAAAGGGTCCAAAACGGCCAAGCCGTGTCACCAAACACGGCCATGTTGAAGGGGATCAAAAGAGGAGGAAAAAATCGCACAAAACAGGCCGACACACGCGCCGTGTCGCCCTGTTTCCGAAAAAATTTTGTGCAAAGACGGCCTGGTCTTTGCGGCCGCTTCGACACTGGCGTGTCCGGACCCCTTTTTGCAATTTTTCCATGCGAAAATTATGGAAAACTCACCTACCAAGCTTTTTGACAACTTTTGAGCACATTTACACCTCATTTTGTTGTATTAATTCCTTACTTTCCCACATGATCACATGGAAATAATGATCCCAACAACCCAACTCATAAAGTTGAGCATTAAACTATCAAAAGATGACATTATTAAGGAATACTTTCTCCAAAATAATGTCTATAAAAGCCAAGAGTATGGGTTGAAGGGGGATATTCATTGATATACATAGAAATCGGATTATAGGGATGAAAGTTCATATTTTGGAGAGGAGAAACACATATTGTAGTGAGGAAGAGAGTTAGAAGGCTTGGATCACCATGGAGAGGCACTAAGGCACAAGGATTGAAAATCGCTCGGAGAAGAAGATGAACTCCACCACTTCATCATCATACTTCCAACAAAGGGAGTCTTATGTTGGTTTTGGAAGTTTTAACTTCAAGTATTCATGTTGATTTCGAAAGAAACTTCTTGTTTAATTGTTGTTTTCATTCTCAAATCCATCATGAGTTAAATCGCTAGTGTTTGAATGTGATGAACCCTAGAACTTATTTGTGATCATTGGTTTGAATGTTTTAATATATTTTCTTATGTTTTTATGCGAGTCACTTATGTTATGCTTGTTTATTCGAATTGGTATATGCGCAATATTGATTTGAAGTTTATTTTTCACCGGGAAATCGAGAGATTCATGGTGAAATAGAACCAATATAAGTGAAAGGAGTTGCATGCAATCCTAGATATAGGGCGACATAAATCTTCCTGGATTAGGGTCAAACCTAATATGGGAATTCACAAATCGTTAATGCAATCTTGGGGGTTTTAACTAGAAAGAGATTTCATTAATCAACTTGAGGTTAGGAGTTTTTCGCCTTGAGAAAGGGTTTAACTTAATTTAGGAATGCCTACGGTCCATGAAGCATGAAAATATGTTAAGGGATGGTTAAAACTTAAGGGTTATGGTTGTATTTATTTTGGTAAAATCACAAAGACGTTAAGAGGATTCACATTCAAGCACATTTATATCCAACATCTTCCAATCCGAGTGTATCGATATCTTTCGTGTTCTTAGTTGCCTCTTCCACTTTTATTTGCTTTTGTTTTATTTTATTTTGCAACAAACTATTTGACGAATTTGTAGGCTAGATAATAAAAAGACGGTAATTACTAGTAATCATAGTCCTCGTGGGAATGACACTCGGTACTCAATAATCTATACTATAAAACGATAGGTGCACTTGCCTAGGCCGTTTTTAGGAGTAGCTTCCGAGTCATCAAGTTTTTGGCGCCGTTGCCGGGGATTGTGATATTAGGAACACCTTATTTTTATTAATCTAGTCATTTTTTTCTTTTTTTGTTTTTTTCTTGTTTGGGCAGAAGGTGAAACTCGTCGCGGATCAGGAAACTTTACTTGGTAATATTGTGACCAATCCGCGCGACAAACCTCCACAATAAGGTGATGTAGTCCAGCTATACGACTATAAATAAAGCGCTGATCGGGAGGCAACCTGATAGTTCGTTGTTTTCTATTTTTTTTTATTAAGTAATAGGTTGTTAGGGAGTCATGAGTCAATAATTGGATGTATGGTGGGTGTTGGTATCACCTTTATCTTGCTTGAGCAAATTTGAGCTTTCACGGTATTCGATTTTTTGTTGCAAATTCTTATTAGGTGTGCATATGCCCAAGAAGACCCTAGATTGAACAACACAATGATCTCTCCAAATCGATTTCACTCTCGCAGTAAGGTTGTTTATTTTCTTTTTTTTTTCTTCTTTTCTTTTTAGTTTGTCGTTTTTGTGTGTTTTTGTTTGTATGTTCATCTCTTTCTTTCACATTGAGGACAATGTGAATTTTTAAGTTGGAGGTGAATGTGATTACATGCTTGTTAAATTTTTTTTGGAATGCTTGTGTGCTTGATATTTATTTTGATTTTGTTGATGGAAGATATGATTTTTCAAGGAAACAAATTGAGTATTTGTTAGTCAATAAATTGGCCCAATTACACAAAAATTAGCTTTATAATATGTATTTTTTAAATGCAAAGCAATTGATTGTCTTGAATAGATTGACATGGGTGTGGGTTGAATTTAGACGAGACTTCTAACACTATGATACTTGATTTGTTAAGACATATATGACGATTCTTAGTGCTACGAAAGTCCGAGAACTCTTGATTTAGTAGTGGTTGACTAGTTGTTAAACCAAGCCAAAGAACAAAAAAAAAAAAAAGAATAGCAAAAAAAAAAAAGACAAAAAAAAAGGTCCAATCGAGGTTATACTCCTCTATTTGTTGTTGCTTAGTAACTAGGAGCATTCATGAGCCCCATGTTTGTCTTTTACGTAAAACGGCGACACAAATATGAGTATGGGAAACCACCCTAGGAGTGTTTGAACGAAAATTCAAAATTTAAACCTAGTGGAAGCATGCCTCGAACATGTCCTTAAAAAAAAAAGAATGTATATTTCTTGCATTTCTCATTCCAATAAAGTTCAAAAGCTTGGTTACATGACTAATAGACCAACTACAAAAATATATTGAGTTCTTGTATTTTCATGGTATTATTGGATTGAAGTTGTGCATAACTATCAGTATTTGTGGAGTGATGAGTTCAAGTCTAAATATGGCCCATTGATATTAATGTTTTACTTGACAATCGACGCTTTCGCGAAACTATGTTTTTACTTAATGGCTAATTTGTGTTGTGAGGGCTAAGAATTTGACTGATTTTGTTCAATGTGTTGAGAAAAAGATCTTCCTTGTGTGTTGTGATGTATTGAATCCCTCAATATGGTTTTATGTTTTGCTTGAGGACAAGCAAAGTTCAAAGTTGGAGGTGGTTTGATAAGTGTCATTTTGTACATATTTTATATTATTAATTCAATAGTTTTTGAATTGTTTTGTTAGAAAAATCATAGTTTCTCAAGTATTTCTGTAGCATTTCATAGTGTGATGTGTTTAACATTATAGGTGGAGCAATTTGGAGCAATGTGAAGCCAATATTACTTGAAAAAAGGCAAGAAAATCACTCAACATGACTTGGGGTGTCAAGTAACATGGCCATGTTCAAAAAAGAAGGAAATAAATTGGATAAAAATTGGAAAAAGGGTCCAAAACGGCCAAGCCGTGTCACCAAACACGGCCATGTTGAAGGGGATCAAAAGAGGAGGAAAAATCGCACAAAACAGGCCCGAACACGGCCGTGTCGTACAACACGGCCTGGCCGTGTTGTCCAACACGGCCGCGTGTCGCCTGTTTCAAAATTTTGTGCAAAGACGGCCTGGCCGTCTTTGCCGACACGGCGTGTCCGGGACCCCTTTTTGCAATTTTTCCATGCGAAAATTATGGAAAACTCACCTACCAAGCTTTTTGACAACTTTTGAGCACATTTACACCTCATTTTGTTGTATTAATTCCTTACTTTCCCACATGATCACATGGAAATAATGATCCCAACAACCCAACTCATAAAGTTGAGCATTAAACTATCAAAAGATGACATTATTAAGGAATACTTTCTCCAAAATAATGTCTATAAAAGCCAAGAGTATGGGTTGAATGGGGGGGATATTCATTGATATACATAGAAATCAGATTATAGGGATGAAAGTTCATATTTTGGAGAGGAGAAACACATATTGTAGTGAGGAAGAGAGTTAGAAGGCTTGGATCACCATGGAGAGGCACTAAGGCACAAGGATTGAAGATCGCTCGGAGAAGAAGATGAACTCCACCACTTCATCATCATACTTCCAACAGGGGAGTCTTATGTTGGTTTTGGAAGTTTTAACTTCAAGTATTCATGTTGATTTCGAAAGAAACTTCTTGTTTAATTGTTGTTTTCATTCTCAAATCCATCATGAGTTAAATCGCTAGTGTTTGAATGTGATGAACCCTAGAACTTATTTGTGATCATTGGTTTGAATGTTTTAATATATTTTCTTATGTTTTTATGCGAGTCACTTATGTTATGCTTGTTTATTCGAATTGGTATATGCGCAATATTGATTTGAAGTTTATTTTTCACCAGAAATCGAGAGATTCATGGTGAAATAGAACCAATATAAGTGAAAGGAGTTGCATGCAATCCTAGATATAGACGACATAAATCTTCCTGGATTAGGGTCAAACCTAATATGGGAATTCACAAATCGTTAATGCAATCTTGGGGTTTTAACTAGAAAGAGATTTCGCTTAATCAACTTGAGGTTATGAGTTTTTCGCCTTGAGAAAGGGTTTAACTTAATTTAGGAATGCCTACGGTCCATGAAGCATGAAAATATGTTAATGGATGGTTAAAACTTAAGGGTTATGGTTGTATTTATTTTGGTAAAATCACAAAGACGTTCTAGAGGGATTCACATTCAAGCACATTTATATCCAACATCTTCCAATCCGAGTGTATCTGATATCTTTCGTGTTCTTAGTTGCCTCTTCCACTTTTATTTGCTTTTGTTTTATTTTATTTTGCAACAAACTATTTGACGAATTTGTAGGCTAGATAATAAAAAGACGGTAATTACTAGTAATCATAGTCCTCGTGGGAATGACACTCGGTACTCAATAATCTATACTATAAAACGATAGGTGCACTTGCCTAGGCCGTTTTTAGGAGTAGCTTCCGAGTCATCAAGTTTTTGGCGCCGTTGCCGGGGATTGTGATATTAGGAACACCTTATTTTTATTAATCTAGTCATTTTTTTTTCTTTAATTGTTTTTTTTTCTTGTTTGGGCAGAAGGTGAAACTCGTCGCGGATCAGGAAACTTTACTTGGTAATATTGTGACCAATCCGCGCGACAAACCTCCACAATAAGGTGATGTAGTCCCATACGACTATAAATAAAGCGATCGATCGGGAGGCAACCCGATAGTTCGTTGTTTTCTATTTTTTTTTATTAAGTAATAGGTTGTTAGGGAGTCATGAGTCAATAATTGGATGTATGGTGGGTGTTGGTATCACCTTTATCTTGCTTGAGCAAATTTGAGCTTTCACGGTATTCGATTTTTTGTTGCAAATTCTTATTAGGTGTGCATATGCCCAAGAAGACCCTAGATTGAACAACACAATGATATCTCCAAATCGATTTCACTCTCGCAGTAAGGTTGTTTCTTTTCTTTTTTTTTCTTCTTTTCTTTTTAGTTTGTCGTTTTTGTGTGTTTTTGTTTGTATGTTCATCTCTTTCTTTCACATTGAGGACAATGTGAATTTTTAAGTTGGAGGTGAATGTGATTACATGCTTGTTAAATTTTTTTTGGAATGCTTGTGTGCTTGATATTTATTTTGATTTTGTTGATGGAAGATATGATTTTTCAAGGAAACAAATTGAGTATTTGTTAGTCAATAAATTGGCCCAATTACACAAAAATTAGCTTTATAATATGTATTTTTTAAATGCAAAGCAATTGATTGTCTTGAATAGATTGACATGGGTGTGGGTTGAATTTAGACGAGACTTCTAACACTATGATACTTGATTTGTTAAGACATATATGACGATTCTTAGTGCTACGAAAGTCCGAGAACTCTTGATTTAGTAGTGGTTGACTAGTTGTTAAACCAAGCCAAAGAACAAAAAAAAAAAAAAAGAATAGCAAAAAAAAAAAAAAAAAAAAAAAAAAGGTCCAATCGAGGTTATACTCCTCTATTTGTTGTTGCTTAGTAACTAGGAGCATTCATGAGCCCCATGTTTGTCTTTTTACGTAAACGGCGACACAAATATGAGTATGGGAAACCACCCTAGGAGTGTTTGAACGAAAATTCAAAATTTAAACCAAGTGGAAGCATGCCTCGAACATGTCCTTAAAAAAAAAGAATGTATATTTCTTGCATTTCTCATTCCAATAAAGTTCAAAAGCTTGGTTACATGACTAATAGACCAACTACAAAAATATATTGAGTTCTTGTATTTTCATGGTATTATTGGATTGAAGTTGTGCATAACTATCGATGTTGTGGAGTGATGAGTTCAAGTCTAAATATGGCCCATTGATATTAATGTTTTACTTGACAATCGACGCTTACGAGAACTATGTTTTTACTTAATGGCTAATTTGTGTTGTGAGGGCTAAGAATTTGACTGATTTTGTTCAATGTGTTGAGAAAAAGATCTTCCTTGTGTGTTGTGATGTATTGAATCCCTCAATATGGTTTTATGTTTTGCTTGAGGACAAGCAAAGTTCAAAGTTGGAGGTGGTTTGATAAGTGTCATTTTGTACATATTTTATATTATTAATTCAATAGTTTTTGAATTGTTTTGTTAGAAAAATCATAGTTTCTCAAGTATTTCTGTAGCATTTCATAGTGTGATGTGTTTAACATTATAGGTGGAGCAATTTGGAGTAATGTGAAGCCAATATTACTTGAAAAAAGGCAAGAAAATCACTCAACATGACTTGGGGTGTCAAGTAACATGGCCATGTTCAAAAAAGAAGGAAATAAATTGGATAAAAATTGGAAAAAGGGTCCAAAACGGCCAAGCCGTGTCACCAAACACGCCATGTTGAAGGGGATCAAAAGAGGAGGAAAAATCGCACAAAACAGGCCCGAACACGGCCTGGCCGTGTCGTACAACACGGCCGTGTCGTACAACACGGCCTGGCCGTGTTGTCCAACACGGCCGTGTCGAACTTTTTCCGGCAAATTTTGTGCAAAGACGGCCTGGCTGGCGGTCTTTGCTGACACTGCGCGTGTCCGGACCCCTTTTTGCAATTTTTCCATGCGAAAATTATGGAAAACTCACCTACCAAGCTTTTTGACAACTTTTGAGCACATTTACACCTCATTTTGTTGTATTAATTCCTTACTTTCCCACATGATCACATGGAAATAATGATCCCAACAACCCAACTCATAAAGTTGAGCATTAAACTATCAAAAGATGACATTATTAAGGAATACTTTCTCCAAAATAATGTCTATAAAAGCCAAGAGTATGGGTTGAAGGGGGGATATTCATTGATATACATAGAAATCAGATTATAGGGATGAAAGTTCATATTTTGGAGAGGAGAAACACATATTGTAGTGAGGAAGAGAGTTAGAAGGCTTGGATCACCATGGAGAGGCACTAAGGCACAAGGATTGAAGATCGCTCGGAGAAGAAGATGAACTCCACCACTTCATCATCATACTTCCAACAGGGGAGTCTTATGTTGGTTTTGGAAGTTTTAACTTCAAGTATTCATGTTGATTTCGAAAGAAACTTCTTGTTTAATTGTTGTTTTCATTCTCAAATCCATCATGAGTTAAATCGCTAGTGTTTGAATGTGATGAACCCTAGAACTTATTTGTGATCATTGGTTTGAATGTTTTAATATATTTTCTTATGTTTTTATGCGAGTCACTTATGTTATGCTTGTTTATTCGAATTGGTATATGCGCAATATTGATTTGAAGTTTATTTTTCACCGGGAAATCGAGAGATTCATGGTGAAATAGAACCAATATAAGTGAAAGGAGTTGAATGCAATCCTAGATATAGGACGACATAAATCTTCCGGATTAGGGTCAAACCTAATATGGGAATTCACAAATCGTTAATGCAATCTTGGGGGTTTTAACTAGAAAGAGATTTCAGTTAATCAACTTGAGGTTAGGAGTTTTTCGCCTTGAGAAAGGGTTTAACTTAATTTAGGAATGCCTACGGTCCATGAAGCATGAAAATATGTTAAGGGATGGTTAAAACTTAAGGGTTATGGTTGTATTTATTTTGGTAAAATCACAAAGACGTTAGAGGGATTCACATTCAAGCACATTTATATCCAACATCTTCCAATCCGAGTGTATCGATATCTTTCGTGTTCTTAGTTGCCTCTTCCACTTTTATTTGCTTTTGTTTTATTTTATTTTGCAACAAACTATTTGACGAATTTGTAGGCTAGATAATAAAAAGACGGTAATTACTAGTAATCATAGTCCTCGTGGGAATGACACTCGGTACTCAATAATCTATACTATAAAACGATAGGTGCACTTGCCTAGGCCGTTTTTAGGAGTAGCTTCCGAGTCATCAGGAACCATCCCCGTTGGTACCCGAATAAATTGGGATGGGGAATCTCCGATTAATTCGGGGATGGGAACGGGGATGGGGATTCCCCGCTTTTCTGAAACCGGGGATGGGACGGGGATGGTATTTATATCCCCCGTCTCATCCCCGTCCCCGCCCCCGATTAGATGAAACGGGGATTCCCCGTCCCCATCCCCGTTCACCGATATATATATATATATATATTTATATTTGCATATATATTATTAATATTAAATATGTTTATATTTTTTATTTTAATTAAATTATAAAATTAAACCCTAAAAATTATGTGTTTTATACTATAATGATTTTTAATTTTTAAAATTATAAGATTTTGTATTTCGAAAATTGTTAAATTATTTTATATTGTGGAGTTATTATAAGATTAGCTAGTGATTCATGATATTTTAACTATTTTAAGTAAAAAAATATTTTTTTATTAAAAAATACAAAATGGGGACCCCGAATCCCCGCGGGGACCCCGTTCCCCGAACGGGGAATCCCCATCCCCGTACCAGATGCCCAAAACGGGGAATGGTACGGGGATGGTATTTAAAATGGGACCCCGTCCCCACCCATTGTCATCCCTAAATGTAACATGTTGCCAAAAAAAAATGTAACAGTGCAAATGTTTATAAATAAATGAATTGGAAAGGAAATTGAAAAGAAGCACAAAGAAAGAAGGCAAGAAGAGCAGCAGCTAACCCAAATTCATTTTAAAGGTTATTATTATTCATCAACAAAATCTTAAGCAACACCTAAATATGAATGCAACCAATAAAACAACACTACCACATGATTGAATTCATAAAACTGCATCATCAAACATGTAGTCCCATTAAGTTTGACAAAGATAAAATATAGTTGACATAAATGGCGAAGCCAGAACACTTTAATAGGGTGGGCCGATACACGAAAATGGGGTGGGCCGGATAGAAAATCCAAAAAAAACAAATACAAATTAGGGATAAATTCACTTTTGGTACCCAAAGTATTAGCGGTTTTCACTTTTGGTACCCGCTTTTTGGGGCTTATCACTACTAGTACCCAACGTTTTAAAATCCACTCATTTGTGGCACTTGCCGTTAGTCAACCGTTAAATACTAACGGTTGACCAACTATAGCCAGTTTCCACGGTTGCCGCATGCTACACAGCGTCTCCGGCGCTGATTTCGGCGACCCTAAGTGTCGTGCAACCACTCATTTTGAGCGTATCTGCAAGCCCTATAATGCCCAATGGTCAATCTCATGATTTGAGTTCGTCTCCGATGCCAATTGACGATAATTCGAAAAAACCAAAGTTTAATTCAAAGCCAAATTCCATCCAAGATACTTTCCCAAACCCAAAATTGAGCATACCACCGTCTTCCTCACCTCAAGGCGCACAAAGCCCGCTCCTCAACCGGTCCGATTTGGCCCCCGAACCAAAAACGCACACAAGGGGATTTTAAAATCGATTTTCCAACTTTTAGGGGGCCGTATCTCCATGTTACCGGCCGAATTTTGCCTCCGACCAAGAAGACAAAGTTGCTCAGAATAAAATTTTGAGTCAAAATTCACCACCCCCGCCCAACATTGCTCCGACTCGGGCCGATCAACCGTTAGTATTTAACGGTTGACTAACGGCAAGTGCCAAAAATGAACGAATTTTGAAACGTTGGGTACTACGCCCCAAAAAACAGGTACCAAAAATGAAAACCGCTAATACTTTAGGTACCAAAAGTGAAAACCGCTAATACTACAAGAAAACAAGGAAATTCCAACGGAAAAAATCTGTTGGAATTTGGACAATTACCATTGGAATTATCGATTCCAACGGAAATTCCAACATAACATGCATCGTTGGTAAAATGGCCGTTGGAATGACGAAATTCCAATGGAAAAATAATCCAACGGAATTTCCAACATTATTTATCCATTGTAATATATAACCGTTGGAAAGAACTCCAACATTTTTTCCAACACCAATTCCAATAGAGTTATACCATTGGAATATATTTAATCGTTGGAAAAAACTCCAATGGTTATTTCAACGGAATTACACTATTGGAATTTAGCCCAATGGCATATATCGTTGCAATATTCAATCAATTTATCTCATTATCTAATATCTTTAACTTTCCAGTAGGTCACCCATCATCAATTTGCCCCAAGTCAAGCATATTTAACCATGTAGTTTCAATTTGATTGACCCCAGAAAAGAAGATATATTTTATTGATATGGATTATACTATCAAATCATTTAACCCCTATTGAAATTCTCTAATGGTATTGGAATCTCCAATGGAATTTTCGAACAACATGTTATACCATTGGAATTCCCGTTGAAATTTTAAAAATTCTAACAGAAATTCAAACGATTAATTCCAACATTTGGCTTACCGTTGGAATTTCCCAATGGTATGTTTTAGCGATGGAATTCCTGTTGGAATTTTTAAAATTCCAATAGTATTCCAATGGTTTATTATTACTGTTGGAATCACTATTGGAATTTTCCAATGGTTAGTTGTGGTATTGGAATTTTCGTTCGAATTTTAAATTCCAACATGTTATACCAATGATTTTGTTTACCGTTGGAATTTTCATTGGAATTTTCCAACGGTATAATGTAGCATTGGAATTTCCGTTGGAATTTTAAAAATTCCAACAATTTTCTATTTAGTGAGAATTATTTTGTTAGAATTTGATTGTTTTCTTGTAGTGGATGGGTTCGGGTAGCCTGAGTATCCGAGTTAGTAAAATCATACCCTACCTGGTCTATAAATAGGCAGTAATTTTTCATATATCCCATACCCTCCCCCTCCCAAATCCGAAAAAAACTATACATATCCATTAATGTAATAGGCGGGTGGGTACTGCGCCTACCGTCATCTCTTTGCCATCCCTATCCAATGATACGTTGGTTCCTGAATTTTTTTTTTTTTTTTTGAGAAGTTGGTTCCTGAACTTTTCTCTACCTGATATTATGTGAAATAGGGGTGGCAATTTGAGGCACGACACGATTGACAGACACGAACACGGCACGAAATTATAGGTTTTGGGTTGGGGCTTATCGGGTTCGGGCCGTTATCGGGCTGGCACGATAATGCACGATAAAAATTGGGCTGATATCGGGCTGGCACGATAAACACGATAAGGCACGATAATTTTTTAGTTATTAGTAAATAATTATTTATATGGGTAATTTAATAATAATTGATTATTTTTACATGACTATTTTTATTAATAATTTATTAGAATATATGTTTTAAGTATTAAATGTAAAGAATATAAAAAAATCATAAGTTTTATTTGTTAACGGGCTTAACGGGCCAATCGGGCCTAACGGGCTTACCTAAATAAATTTGATAATTTTTCTTATCGTGTTTATAGTGTCGAGCCGTGTTTATCGTGTTTTTAACGTGTCGTGTTCAGGTTTAAATTTCAGGCCCGTTAAACTTATCGTGCCGTTTTGTGTTTGGGCTTATCGTGTCGTGTCGTTATCGTGCCAGCCCGATAACGGCCCGACACGAACGATTTGTCACCCCTAATGTGAAATCATGTGGATTTAGACTTCAACAAAGAAGGAAACTTGATTTTCCTGTTTTACTAAATGATTCAAGTTATAATTTTTGCTCCTGGAGGTGGACTGCATTCAGGGCTATCCAGAGAACATTAGACTTGACACATGCAAATACCATGATAGCCAAAAATTAATATATCTAAGATCAAGTTTAAAATAGCATCGAATCTATATTTTATTTACTTAAGTAGAATTTATTTATCACTATAGATCGCCTAGAGATGGAAGAATTTCAAATTTATGAATCCAGATCAAAATCCGAGATACGAATTCTACATGTATTTCCTAATTATGAAAATAAAAAAAACACGTAAAATATGTCAAAATTGGCCATTTTCAATAATACGACCGAAATTACCACAACTAAAAAATAAAAGACTAAATTTGTCAAATTCTAAAATTACATAATTAAAATTGTTATTTTTGCTAAGGAGCAAAATTGTCATAAGACTAAAATTGCAACTTTAAAAGTTACAGGACTAATTTTGCAATACCCCTATAGATACAGGACAAATTTTGCAATTTTCCCCATGCTGAAACGATAAATTATAAAATTATCTCGGAAAATTGCAAAATTGGTCCTATAAAATTTTGCAATACCCCTATATATGTATTGAGTTTGCAAAATTGGTCCTGTAAGTTTGATTGTTTTTGCAAAATTGGTCCTATATGTTTTATACCTAAGCAATTTCGGTCCTGTAAGTTTCAAGTTGTTGCAAAATTGGTCCCCTAGGTTTATATAATATTTTCAAAATACTAAGTGTGAAGCCCCAGATTTTTCAACTGTAGATGACACGATTGCGGGTATTACTTTCTTATTCCGATACAATTTTTAAATAATCCGATAATTTATTCTTATATCTACTATTTATTTTGTGATTCAAATTATTTTAATAGATTTAGCATCGGTTATCTATTTCATCTTAACGATCTTTGAAAACTATATACTATTAAATTAGTCTTTTAAAAATACAATACATTTGTCTTGAAAAATCATTTAATAAACATTATATTTTCGAAATAATAATACTTGGGGTTTACCTTATATAAAAATCCAACTTTTATATTGAAATAACAAGTGTCTCATACTTGATTTTGTCAACTTACTTATTACTTGATTTAACTATTTTATACTTGGAATCATTTTTATTTTATGGTGTTTGTTAATGATACTTATTTCACTTCTTTAACCATTATAGATTTCTTTCGACTTTTAACGCGGGCTTTTAACCGGTTCAACTTGTTCTTGAGTGACTAGCTAATAATTTTTTTTAGCATAATATATTTATTTTATTTTAAAATTTCGAAATTAAAATTTATATATTTCAAAATAATTGTATAATTTAATTAAATACTTGATTGATATTTTTTTTACTAGTATTATTGATTTTAAATTTTATTTGGTACCTTAGATTTTAAGTGATGATACAATACTTGGGAATTATTGGACACCTTATAATTTAGATGACTCATTATATAAGTGATTATGGAATTGATAAGTGATTGTGGGATTGAGATGTGAATTTTGGAACTTGATAACCTACACAAAATATCACCAATCTTTGACAAAAAAAAAAAAAAAGAAAATGTGAGAACAAATACTTGAAGTGGACGGCCAAGTGACAAAATGCAAGTCAATTTGCTAAAAATTTTATCCCAATATTTTACACTTCATTTTTTCCACCTTATTTATTCTATTCAACATAATTGTCCAACTACCTCACTTTCTCCATCTTTTATTCATCTTTCACCAAACATCACATGTTCTCCTATTTCTTTTTCTTTTTTTACACATCATCTTGACCAACCATTGTCTCCCATTACAAGATATAAAAAAAAAAAAGAATAAAATTATCCTCCTACTTGAAGTACTTTCGGCCATATCTTTTTTTTTAGGGGGAATCATTCTTTTTTTTAACATTCCTACATATTATAGTCTAAAAATTAAAAAAAAAAAGTATGTGCTTGTGTGTTGTGTGTTGACCGAACACATGAGAGGAGATAAGTGAATTTTTTTTGTTCATTTCATTCTTCACTTAATCCCACCCCTTATTCATTCTCTTAACTTGGACAAGCTCCTCTCAAAAACAAGAAACAAAACTCTCTATTCTTGAACACAAATTCAAGAATAAAAGCTAATGAATTTTTTTCTTCTAATTTTTATCTTCTTGACAAAACTCTCATCCTCAAATTTATAACACAAAACAACCTTTATTTGTTTTCCTCAAAGTGCCGTGAGCTTCAAGTGGTGGAGGAAGAATTGTTTTGGTGGTTGTTATAACAAGAAGAACTCTCCAACTTTTATGCTTTAAAAGGTAAGATTGTTGGTTCTAGCACCCATTTTCTTCCTAATTTGAGGACTTAATTATAGACTCAAGAACTGAAAATTTTGGGACCTATGGGCTGCCTTGAAGTGCTTAGATCATGAAGTTGGAAGTTTGAAGAAGATAGTTCACTTTGGAGACTCCTAGCAATACTACTTGAAGACTTGAGGTGGGTGGAAAAATTCTTTCAACTTCTAGGTGTTTTAAATTGAAAATATGCATGTAGTATTTTGTTATTGAGCACTTGAGATATATATTATGTATTGTATGCTATTTTCTTGTATCAAGTTGGAAAAATTCTCAAGTGTTGCTCAAAAATGTGATTTATCGAAAAATAGGGCATACATGCACATTTTATTGTTATACTTGATGAAATTTTGTATGAGAAGGATATGTATGTGTATGACTCTTGAAATCTATGTTTTGAATGATTTATAACCTGGACAAGTCGAGCATAATTGATTAAATTTCAACTTTTGGACTTAAAATGCAAAAATGGAAAGTTGGTGGACTTAATTGCAAGAAAA
The DNA here is from genome assembly GCA_016081115.2 of Rehmannia glutinosa. NCBI lineage: Eukaryota > Viridiplantae > Streptophyta > Magnoliopsida > Lamiales > Orobanchaceae > Rehmannia > Rehmannia glutinosa. The sequence continues at coordinate 32,253,862 of CM071929.1, read as the reverse complement.
TAAAACTTAAGGGACCCCTATGTAATTTTTGATTTTTGGGACTGAACTCAGGTTCAAAAATTATATTTTGACATTTTAATAAAGTTTTAAGAGTTTTTAGATAAATAAAATCAACCCTTAAAAGCCCAAGGACTAGATTGTAAAATTTTAGAAGTTTAAGGGCTATTTTGCAATTTTCGAAACTGTACCAGACCCTAATTTTAAAATTTGAAATTTTAACTCTTAAGGGACTGGAAATAACATATTTTAAGTGTATTCCAAAAATCCAAGTGTTTAGAGCTTGGAAAGTAATTTTATAAAAATTGAGGGACCAAATTGTAAAAGATTAAACTTGAGGACCAAAATACAATTTCCAGGACTTATGCAGTCCATGCACCTGGAAATACTAATTTAACTATAACATAATCATATCTTGGACCCAAGGTTCAAATTTCATAACAATTGGACCCCTAAAAGCCTTAAAGGCAATTATTTCAAAATGGGACAAAAATGAGATTTTCAAAAGTTAAGGGACCTATACTTACTTCTTTTTAAAACTGCTTTTGTCCCAATATCCCACTGACCTTAGTAACATTTTACAACTGGAATCACATTAAAATCCCTTCCGGTTTGTGAGTTCCAATTATTTTAAACTAAGAGCCCAAAATGGCAATTTTAACAAATTTGGGGCCAATATGAGAATTTTATAAAAACTCGACCTCAAAACTTCAAAAAAAAACTGAATCTCTGAACAATTTGGAGAATTCAGGAACTGACCTCATAATTTTTCAAGGTTGGGATATTTATTTATTCAATTTTTAACCCCAAAAGTATTGGTTTTTACAAAACGGGGCTAAATTGTAATTTTTTTTTATCAAGGACCTAACTTAAATTATTTTTCATTTACTAAAACAGCCCTGGACCCTCTGACTTTAGTTATTAATTAAAATATTTTATTTTCTCAAAAACTACTTGACTTATCGGATCGTCTTGACCGATTAAAACCCAATCGCGGGGCGACTTCCTCGTGTTGCGATTTCAATCTATAACGGACTTATGTTCCACCTAATCTTTCAAGATATCGAAGATTGCTTATCCTCCCGATAATCATCTTCATCCAAATAACTCCACCAACGCCATAATTACTTTACGCAAATTTTCGAAAACTTTTTATGAATCGCTTCCCGAATCAATATACTGATTGCTGGTTGACTACCCGAACGTGTACTTAATTTCTATCGCTGAGTCAACTTGGTGTGTCGAGCTCACACGATCGGAATGGATACGTCGGGGATGGAACCGGCAGCTCGGCCGCTATTCCACTCTTCCTACCCCATCGCCCTAATCCCGCAAATCGAGGGACGGAGTTTGTCCAAGGGAAGCGGGTCGTAGTACTTGAGGTATAATCATGATTATGACAAATCCGAGCCTTGCTAGCTCCACCGTGGATTTTGTCTTTGCCTATGGAGCGATAAGGTGACGGTCTTGGACCATCTTGCTCGGGAGTTACAAGGAAGAACGAAGGAATCGCTGTCTCGATCCACACGATTCCGGAGTTAATCGGACCCGCTTTGGTTGGCGCTACAAATCCGACGCAACCGCTACTTGTATTGCATAGGTTGGCGCTACAAATCCATACGCAACCGCTACTTGTCTTGCATAGGATTGGCGTTACAAATCCGTGCGCAATCCTCATGTTTACTTGGACCATAGTGCACCTTGACCATGAATCTGTTTTCTCAAATTGTATAAGTATATTACTTAATATGTTTATCACGACGCTTGTGGATCGTGTGTGAAATCATGCATCATCTCTCACACGTTTTCATAGAACTAAATTTCTCGCATTAACTATTTATATCGCCACACTTGCACACGATCACCCCATCCACCGAGATTTTTGTCTCATTCCTCCCGCTTTTCTAACCTTTAGATGGAAGAGTACGCCAAGGCACCGAACCTGATTGAATCCCTATCGGTGTTGTGGAGCGACATTTCCTTTTACTTTTATTTGTTGTTGGACTCCTTCATTTTATTTGTTTTGGACTGTAAGTTAATTAAGATAATCTTTTGGGTTGTATTCGATCTTGCATCTTAAGATGTAATTTGTACTCGTGGTTATTTTAAATTCATTGCATTAGACTCTATTTTCCTTGGAATTTTGTATCATTGGTTTAGACTATTGAATTATTTCTTTAAGTGATTGATCGTTGTCGCGTCACGTTTGGGCGTGACAGCTTATGGTATCGTGAGCTCGGTTTGTAAGGAGGAAACTTACACCAAGTCGACCCGGATATAGGTTCCTCCGACCTTGGATTGGGTACCGCTACTAGATGGCCTAAGTTAAATCTTGGGCGACCTTTTTGAACTCTTTTGGGTTGTCATAGTGCTAACATACCCATATATCCCTCGGTTTTGGGCGTTAGGTGTTTAGAAATTTCTTGAATTGAAGGTTATAATGCCATGATATGATGAGAATTGAAGGATATAAGTTCATCACTTGACAAAGATATGATTTGGTTATATGATATATTGTAGAATCTAGATACCTAATGATATTACTTTTGAGAATAATAGTATGGGAATGACTATGATTTACCGATGATGCCTTTGCTTTTTTTCATCCCAAATCCATGTACAAAGCTTAAGTGCGGGAATCTAACTAGCGCTTTAGGTATCACGGATAAGATACATTAAGGATCTGAATATTATAAGACCTTGATTGGATGCCGCAACTAAGTATTTCGTAAGTTATAATGTCTAAGTTACGAACTAAATTTTGGATGATGATTATCTAGTATTATTGTGACTATTATTGTGATTTAGACACTTGTCTGATATTTAAAGTGGTTGATTAATTAAGTTGGTTGGTCAGACTCGATTTGTCGATTCGATTATTCAAGTATTGAATAACTAATGATGGAATGGACACTCGTACTTTATATGAGGTATTTAAGAAGAGTGACTTTATCTGGAATAATGAAAGTCCTTATGGATATGGGAAATTTAAATTGCTATTAGGATTTTAGTATGAGCAACTCCTATGATTATCTGTGGAAACGACTTATTAAAGATTGCTGAGATCTCGACTATTATATGTTGATGGGTGGAAACTTTGGGTTGATTTTACACTTTTAGCGATGAAATCTACTACCAATTGTTAGAGGAAATATACGACGATATGAATAGGTGTCGACTATTTAGTTAAATCGACTCTATTATAATGAGTATCACTTCCTTAAGTAAATGAAATAATGACTAGATGTGATAAGCAATGATATATTCGGGATTGTATTATGAGAAGTATGTTTTGAGATAATAATTATGGGAATAATACATGAGAATGAAATGTGGAGTAGAAATGATTGGTTAAGTGATAATCGTATATTGGTGCATATGTTACGGATCACATGAATAGGGTACTATGAATAATGTCTATTACAAGGTAATGACAAGAAATTTTGAGAACCACTAAGGTTGTTAGAGATATTTTTGTAGAATGATTATTGGAAATTGACTGATGGGAACTTGGATCGAATATAAGCGCCTCCAGGCCCCTAAGTTTTGATATTGAGGATGGGATAGATACTTCATGAATAGATACAATAAGTATGAATCTTATCTAGAATTTGAAAGGAATTATCTAAGAAGAGAATTTGGGGACCAAATTCCTTTAAGGAGGGGAGAATGTGAAGCCCGGATTTTTCAACTGTAGATGACACGATTGCGGGTATTACTTTCTTATTCCGATACAATTTTTAAATAATCCGATAATTTATTCTTATATCTACTATTTATTTTGTGATTCAAATTATTTTAATATATTTAGCATCGGTTATCTATTTCATCTTAACGATCTTTGAAAACTATATACTATTAAATTAGTCTTTTAAAAATACAATACATTTGTCTTGAAAATCATTTAATAAACATTATATTTTCGAAATAATAATACTTGGGGTTTACCTTATATAAAAAATCCAACTTTTATATTGAAATAACAAGTGTCTCATACTTGATTTTGTCAACTTACTTATTACTTGATTTAACTATTTTATACTTGGAATCATTTTTATTTTATGGTGTTTGTTAATGATACTTATTTCACTTCTTTAACCATTATAGATTTCTTTTCGACTTTTAACGCGGCTTTTAACCGGTTCAACTTGTTCTTGAGTGACTAGCTAATAATTTTTTTAGCATAATATATTTATTTTATTTTAAAATTTCGAAATTAAAATTTATATATTTCAAAATAATTGTATAATTTAATTAAATACTTGATTGATATTTTTTTTACTAGTATTATTGATTTTAAATTTTATTTGGTACCTTAGATTTTAAGTGATGATACAATACTTGGGAATTATTGGACACCTTATAATTTAGATGACTCATTATATAAGTGATTATGGAATTGATAAGTGATTGTGGGATTGAGATGTGAATTTTGGAACTTGATAACCTACACAAAATATCACCAATCTTTGACAAAAAAAAAAAAAGAAAATGTGAGAACAAATACTTGAAGTGGACGGCCAAGTGACAAAATGCAAGTCAATTTGCTAAAAATTTTATCCCAATATTTTACACTTCATTTTTTCCACCTTATTTATTCTATTCAACATAATTGTCCAACTACCCTCACTTTCTCCATCTTTTATTCATCTTTCACCAAACATCACATGTTCTCCTATTTCTTTTTCTTTTTTTACACATCATCTTGACCAACCATTGTCTCCCATTACAAGATATAAAAAAAAAAAAGAATAAAATTATCCTCCTACTTGAAGTACTTTCGGCCATATCTTTTTTTTTAGGGGGGAATCATTCTTTTTTTTAACATTCCTACATATTATAGTCTAAAAATTAAAAAAAAAAAGTATGTGCTTGTGTGTTGTGTGTTGACCGAACACATGAGAGGAGATAAGTGAATTTTTTTTGTTCATTTCATTCTTCACTTAATCCCACCCCTTATTCATTCTCTTAACTTGGACAAGCTCCTCTCAAAAACAAGAAACAAAACTCTCTATTCTTGAACACAAATTCAAGAATAAAAGCTAATGAATTTTTTTCTTCTAATTTTTATCTTCTTGACAAAACTCTCATCCTCAAATTTATAACACAAAACAACCTTTATTTGTTTTCCTCAAAGTGCCGTGAGCTTCAAGTGGTGGAGGAAGAATTGTTTTGGTGGTTGTTATAACAAGAAGAACTCTCCAACTTTTATGCTTTAAAAGGTAAGATTGTTGGTTCTAGCACCCATTTTCTTCCTAATTTGAGGACTTAATTATAGACTCAAGAACTGAAAATTTTGGGACCTATGGGCTGCCTTGAAGTGCTTAGATCATGAAGTTGGAAGTTTGAAGAAGATAGTTCACTTTGGAGACTCCTAGCAATACTACTTGAAGACTTGAGGTGGGTGGAAAAATTCTTTCAACTTCTAGGTGTTTTAAATTGAAAATATGCATGTAGTATTTTGTTATTGAGCACTTGAGATATATATTATGTATTGTATGCTATTTTCTTGTATCAAGTTGGAAAAATTCTCAAGTGTTGCTCAAAAATGTGATTTATCGAAAAATAGGGCATACATGCACATTTTATTGTTATACTTGATGAAATTTTGTATGAGAAGGATATGTATGTGTATGACTCTTGAAATCTATGTTTTGAATGATTTATAACCTGGACAAGTCGAGCATAATTGATTAAATTTCAACTTTTGGACTTAAAATGCAAAAATGGAAAGTTGGTGGACTTAATTGCAAGAAAATAAAACTTAAGGGACCCCTATGTAATTTTTGATTTTTGGGACTGAACTCAGGTTCAAAAATTATGTTTTGACATTTTAATAAAGTTTTAAGAGTTTTTAGATAAATAAAATCAACCCTTAAAAGCCCAAGGACTAGATTGTAAAATTTTAGAAGTTTAAGGGCTATTTTGCAATTTTCGAAACTGTACCAGACCCTAATTTTAAAATTTGAAATTTTAACTCTTAAGGGACTGGAAATAACATATTTTAAGTGTATTCCAAAAATCCAAGTGTTTAGAGCTTGGAAAGTAATTTTATAAAATTGAGGGACCAAATTGTAAAAGATTAAACTTGAGGACCAAAATACAATTTCCAGGACTTATGCAGTCCATGCACCTGGAAATAATAATTTAACTATAACATAATTATATCTTGGACCCAAGGTTCAAATTTCATAACAATTGGACCCCTAAAAGCCTTAAAGGCAATTATTTCAAAATGGGACAAAAATGAGATTTTCAAAAGTTAAGGGACCTATACTTACTTCTTTTTAAAACTGCTTTTGTCCCAATATCCCACTGACCTTAGTAACATTTTACAACTGGAATCACATTAAAATCCCTTCCGGTTTGTGAGTTCCAATTATTTTAAACTAAGAGCCCAAAATGGCAATTTTAACAAATTTGGGGCCAATATGAGAATTTTATAAAAACTCGACCTCAAAACTTCAAAAAAAAACTGAATCTCTGAACAATTTGGAGAATTCAGGAACTGACCTCATAATTTTTCAAGGTTGGGATATTTATTTATTCAATTTTTAACCCCAAAAGTATTGGTTTTTACAAAACGGGGCTAAATTGTAATTTTTTTTTTATCAAGGACCTAACTTAAATTATTTTTCATTTACTAAAACAGCCCTGGACCCTCTGACTTTAGTTATTAATTAAAATATTTTATTTTCTCAAAAACTACTTGACTTATCGGATCGTCTTGACCGATTAAAACCCAATCGCGGGGCGACTTCCTCGTGTTGCGATTTCGAATCTATAACGGACTTATGTTCCACCTAATCTTTCAAGATATCGAAGATTGCTTATCCTCCCGATAATCATCTTCATCCAAATAACTCCACCAACGCCATAATTACTTTACGCAAATTTTCGAAAACTTTTTATGAATCGCTTTCCGAATCAATATACTGATTTGCCTGGTTGACTACCCGAACGTGTACTTAATTTCTTGCTGAGTCAACTTGGTGTGTCGAGCTCACGATCGAATGGATACGTCGGGGATGGAACCGGCAGCTCGGCCGCTATTCCACTCTTCCGCCCCATCGCCCTAATCCCGCAAATCGAGGGACGGAGTTTGTCGAGGGGAAGCGGGTCGTAGTACTTGAGGTATAATCATGATTATGACAAATCCGAGCCTTGCTAGCTCCACTTTGTGGATTTTGTCTTTGCCTATGGAGCGATAAGGTGACAGTCTTGGACCATCTTGCTCGGGGAGTTACAAGGAAGAACGAAGGAATCGGGGTCCCGATCCACACGATTCCGGAGTTAATCGGACCCGTTTGGTTGGCGCTACAAATCCGTGACGCAACCGCTTACTTGTATTGCATAGGTTGGCGCTACAAATCCATACGCAACCGCTTACTTGTCTTGCATAGGATTGGCGTTACAAATCCGTACGCAATCCTCATGTTTACTTGGACCATAGTGCCTGCTTGACCATGAATCAAGTTTTTCTCAAATTGTATAAGTATATTACTTAATATGTTTATCACGACGCTTGTGGATATGTGTGAAATCATGCATCATCTCTCACACGCTTTTTCATAGAACTAAATTTCTCGCATTAACTATTTATATCGCCACACTTGCACACGATCACCCCATCCACCGAGATTTTTGTCTCATTCCTCCTGTTTTCTAACCTTTAGATGAAGAGTACGCCCGAAGGCACCGAACCTACAGATTGAATCCCTATCAGTGTTGTGGAGCGACATTTCCTTTTACTTTTATTTGTTGTTGGACTCCTTCATTTTATTTCTGTTTGACCGTAAGTTAATTAAGATAATCTTTTGGGTTGTATTCGGATCTTTGCCGGACCTTAAGATGTAATTTGTACTCGTGGTTATTTTAAATTCCGCTGCATTAGACTCTATTTTCCTTGGAATTTTGTATCATTGGTTTAGACTATTGAATTATTTCTGTTTAAGTGATTGATCGTTGTCGCGTCACGTTTGGGGCGTGACACTAAGAATACCCTTATACACATCAATGGCTTATTTGACTAAGTGTTTTGCTCAAAATGGTATCAGATCCTAGGTTTATTAAGAACTTTTAGTTATATTTATTATATTTATGTAATTAACAATTGGTGAGGAGAATTTTCTCCGAGAAAATGGATCTAGACAATTGTCCAAAATGTCTACCTTATAGAACACAACGGTAGATCTACGTAGAATTGTACCCCCAAACTAATTCAACGTAATTAATATTATTTGTTCTAAAAAAGCATTAAAATTTTTGTAGAAACTTCTTTTTATTTTTATTTATTTTTATTTTTATTCTTCCAACAATATCTGCTCATTGCTGTCAAATAATTAAGATCCTATATAAGTATATACATAACATCTAGTAATTAACAAACTTGCACGTCTACATGATGAGTGCTCGATCCATTAATATAATTATAATTAATTATTAATCTCCACAGATTTTAGAATAAAGTCGCACGTTGTCTCCCTAGTTAGACTAGTCAACTTCCCTATCGACGAGTAATAGAGAATTTCATTTTTGTATACAAACTATACTTATTTTTTACTTTTGTTACCCATTATTCCAAAATAATTGAATTGGTACCTAACGTTTTCATTTTTATCACTTTCAAGATCTTCGTTATATATCCATTAAAAAAGTAACGATTGACATATTACAGTGGGCAGAGAGGGTAAAATGACGTACTTTTTGATACTATTGTTTCATTCTTAATCATTTTATGTTTTTTTTATAATAGTATATGTATGCTTCAATTAATTTTTTGACATTTTTATATGTGAGTTTTATTGTTTTGTATTCAACTTTTATTTATCAATATATATTAAATTATTCTTTAAGTTTTGCCCTACCGAAAAACATAAAAAAAATTGCGTACTTATTCCTACTTTACAAATTGCACCTAATGGGAGTAAAATAAGCACAAACTAAAAAGAAAAATTTGCAATACTTCGAGGGGTAATTATAATTTTAAAATAACTGGATATTTCTTATTTTTTTTCTAATTAGTCTAAATCTTAGAGGTAATTTTTGTAATTTAGATTTCATCATGCATCAATAAATCTAATGTTCTTTGGATCGATAGCCCTTGAATGCAGCCCACCTTCAGAAGGCACGAAATATGAATCATTTATTAAAACAGAAAATCAAATTTTCTATTGAAGTTTATATCCACATGATTCCACAAAATATCAAGTAGACAAAAGATTCAGGAACCAACATCCTTGTAGGGCCGATCCTATTAATTTTGTATCCTGAGTCGAAGGCCCCCTTTAGTCGAAAACTATCTGTCGGCATTCCGTCGAAAAAAATCCATTGGGAATTTCCATCGGTGACCGCAACAGGCAATCCATCGACATTCCGTCATTACTTGGCGGCTTATATAATCATCTCCTTATATATATATAATCAATTAATTACTCAAAGTTGTTCTCTTCCTAATAAAATGAAATTAAAAAAAATTGATTTGATTGATTTAGACCATAAAATAATTATTTAAGTATTTTCGGATTGAAGATTCGCAATCTTATAATTTGAAGTTTTGAACCAGTCAATTATATATAGTTTAGTTTTTTTAGAACATTGTTCCATATATATAATCTAAACATAACGGGAAACGATCAAGAGGAGCACTCAAGGGAAGAAGACTAGGATTAGGAAGACAAGCGGCTTGATTCTCATATATCTTTGGAACTTATAAATTAATGGGAGGTACCACTCATCATATGAACGTGCAAGTTTGTTACAATATACTATGTATATATTTTGGAGTTCAATTAACTGGCCGCATTGATCAGGCATCATTATTTGAAGTTTAAAAATGCTTTCGAAAATCAGATCCAATTAACAAACCCATTAATTAAATTAGCTGTGTATAGAAAGAACGTGTTGAGACTTGAGCATATTCAACAGATCTAGTGACTATATATACCACACAAAATGCACCAATATTTCTCCATCACCAAACTAAAAGTCCTATTTTCTCTCAGAAAGAAAAAGGAAAGCAATATTAATTCGTTTTTGTTAAATTTCTTTTTTAGTATTCTTCAAACAAAAATTCATTTGCCTTAAGAAATCATGGCCACCAAAGGCACTAAGTATGCGTTTATTTTGATTGTTGTTTTGCTAGCCAACATCGCAAGTAGCCAAAAATGTGAAGCTGCACGCCACCTGTTGCAAAATAATGGAGGGGTGGGGATCATCGCCGCGGCCGAGGTCAATCCAACGGCCGAATTAATGGATGTGCCGAAAGCAGTCCACGTGGAGTTGAATCCTAATTTGCAAAAATCTGGGCTGCTTGGGGAGTTGTTGCCCTCATTGATTGGATAGTACTTGAGGAGTTTGACACATAAACCCATAATATCTTATATCTCCCACCTTCCAAGTCATTTGAATAAACGTTGATTTCATTGAAATAATGAAGTTCCATGTTAAGTATTTAACTATGGGATTAGTGTTTTTCACATTTGTTATGTGATGGGCAATTCGTCTGAATTGTACATTAGTCACATAAAAAATATAGTTTGTAAGTCGTCCAATGATTTGAGTTTAATTCAAGACATGCATGCATGGTGCGTGTTTGTTGTTTGACGAGGAATTTATATTCTCTCGTCATAAGTTGATGAATGTATTTGTGTTGTATTGTTGTGTGGTTGGTTGATGTTGTAATGTTTTTTTTTTCTTTTTTAGGAATGTAATGTTTTTCTTTTTGAGTTTGTGATACAATATTATTTTATTGTGATTTATCTTCTGCGGTCTTATCAATTTTATTATAGAATTGTCATTTCATGATAATATATACTTGAAAAGATTGGCTAATTTCCATATAAAAGAGACCACAAGTGAATTCTTCGATGGTATGATTGATTATTTAATTATATATGCATGTAACACGTTGCCAAAAATATAAATATATTAATGACCACCTCCAAATTCATTTTCCATATATGGCCATGACCCCCATTAATTAGTTGTGGCGCTCAATGCTTCATTACCAATATTATAAGGGGCAGCCACCTGATTGGAAATAAAGAAAGAGGGACAACTGAAGACTTTAAATTGCCATGAAAGAAATAACTCAAATATTACTAACAATATTTCTGGATAAATAAGAAAGTTTAGAAATAAATAGCCCTTAATTTAAAAGAAATTGCAGATTGCTCTATCAAATACAGCTTCAAGGTAAAAATGCAAAATTTTGATAATAGTAACGAAATATCATCTGTACGAAAAATTAAGAAAATTACCTCATCTAATAATTTCAATAAATTAAAAATTGCTTGAGATTCAATAATTTAAAATATTAAGATCTTTAAAAAAATTTAACTGACATATATAGACATGATTATAAGTACACTGATCACATCCATATAATTATATATATATATATATATCGCCGTGTGCTACGTCCGACTCCTCAACCTGGTGAGAACATAACAACTCACTGGGCACTCATTGTCTAAATTATGTACACAAGTATAATTATCATTGTATACATACATATGGATAACATTATGGTTTGATCGAACAAGTCCGAAGGCTAACTGTACACTACAAGAAATTGAGATTTTATCGACGGATTTCTGATGGATCCACAACAGAACTCTGTAACACTATGCCGAGAGGAGGCCAACAGATTCTATGTCGGTAATTGATATCCATCGGCAATTTAAGCCGCCCAGTAATGACGGAATGTCGATGGATTGCCGATGTTGTGGTCACCAATGGATAAATTCCCAATGGAATTTTTTCCCGACGGAATGCCGACAGATAGTTTTCGACTAAAGGGGGCCTTCGACTCAGGATACAAAATTAATAGGATCAGCCCTACAAGGATGTTGGTTCCTGAATCTTTTGTCTACTTGATATTTTGTGGAATCATGTCACGAATCACAACCAGAGAAGGAAGGCAAAGAAACAGTTATGCTAAGTAAAAGTTAGTTAAATGACAGTTAAAGTTAGTTACAATTTACACCCTTGATCACAACATACAAATAGAAGGTGTAGATTGCTTTAGCTTGTTTTCGAATTATATATAAAGATCAATACTTGTAATCCCGAACTTCATCTTTTCCAATTATCAATACGATCAAGATTTTCTACTTTCTCTCTTTCAATTCTTATATTCAACATGGTATCGATTTAGGGTGATTAGTCTTCATCACGCAAAGTTTCTACTACTTCATTGAATTTTTCTCGCCAAGAATCCTTGTCACGCTTCCGATCTTCAATGGCTACCCATGAAGAAACGATCAATACTCCAAGTGATCCGGTCATGAGGCCTTCTCCCTAATCCCGCCGATGATTTCACATCTCCCTACTTCTTGCACCCTAGTGATAATCCAGGGGCAGTGATCGTGTATGAGCAATTCACTGGCGAAAATTATGTCTCTTGGAGCGGATCAATCTTGATGGCTCTCAATGTGAAAACATAAAACAGGTTTCATTGATGGTTCTATCACCATCCCTCCTACCTCTTCGATCATTCTTTATACTTGTTGGCAAAGGGCAAATAATTTGGTGCTCTCTTGGTTACTTAATTCTATATCTAAAGACATTAGACGAGTCTTTTATATTTCAACACGGCTCAAGAAGTGTGGGATGAATTAAAGATTAGATATGTACGAAGTGATGGTCCAAGAGTATTTCATCTTGAGAAATCTTTGAGTTCCATATGTCAAGGCTCAAATTCTATCACTGCATATTATAATCAGTTCAAGACTCTATGGGATGAGTACATTAGTTTTAGGCCAATTGCAAAGTGCTCTTGTGGAAATTGTATCTGCAACATTTCTTCTTTAATGACAGATATTCAACACTCTGATTCTGTCATCAAATTTTTGGTGGGATTGCATGAATCTTATGCACAGGTTAGAAGCCAACTTCTATTGGTTTCTCCCTTACCTTCTCTTGCAAAAGTTTACTCACTTTTACTTCAAGAAGAGTCTCAGAGGAGTTTGAATAATTCATCCTGTACAACAAATCCTATAGATTCTATGGCTATGTTAGTCAAACCTTCTAATTCTTCAAGGTTTGTGTACAGCAAAGAAAAGAAAAAGCCAAGATGCTCCCATTGTGGCTTTACTGGACATACAGTGGATAAGTGTTTTCAACTCATAGGGTATCCCCCAGGTTGGAAAGGCCCTAAGGGTCCTAGAAATGCAAAAGATAATTCTAATGCCAATGCTGCAATGGCCTCTCCTCTGAGAATCTAATTCCAATCTTTGTTGATCATCCTTTATTCTCACAAGAAATGGTAGAGCAATTCCTAGCTTATCTAAGAATCGGATCTTGATTAAGAATGGCCAAGAGCACATTCACTCTGCAGCAGCATCAGTTTCACATATTCATTCTGCAGCAACCTCAGAATCAGGTAATATTGTTAGTTGTTTTAATGCTGCTGCACCCAATATCAAGTGGATCTTAGACACTGGTGCTACAGATCATATGGTGTGTAACACATCATTCTATACCAATAATCCTATTCTTGTTCATATTCCCATCCATTTGTCTAATGGCACTACAACTGTGGCTACACATATTGGAGACATTAAGATATCTGATGATCTTATTTTGAAAAAGACTTTATGTGTACCTACATTCAATTTTAATCTAGTTTCTGTTTCACAATTGGCAAAATTTTCCAATTGCACAGTACATTTTCTTGCCTCACATTGTGTATTGCAGGACTTGGAAAATCAGAGGATGATTGGTTCTGCTAAACAGGAAGCTGGTCTCTATCATCTACAATTTCCTTCTGCTGCTGCTGTATCAACTTCCTTAAAGATAGATGTTAATACATGGCATGCTAGACTAGGCCATTTATCTGCCAAAAGATTGTCTATGATAGATAAATTTGTTGTTTCTAAAGACAAGTTTCAGACTTGTGATGTATGCCACTTGGCTAAACAAAGGAAGTTACCATTTTCTTCAAGAACTGCTTATTCAGACTCTATATTTGATATAGTTCATTGTGACATTTGGGGACCTTTTTCCACTACATCTCATAATGGTTTTAGATATTTTCTCACATTGGTTGATGATCATTCAAGGTGTACATGGATATATTTACTGAAACACAAATCTGACACACATTCTTTTTTAGAATCTTTTTACAATATGGTTCTTACACAATTTGATAAGAAGATTAAAGTTTTCAGGTCTGATAATGGAGCTGAATTCTTATTGCCAGCATTTTACAATTCAAAAGGGATTATACACCAAACAAGTTGTGTGGAAACTCCACAACAAAATGGCTTGGTAGAACGAAAACACCAACATTTATTACAAGTTGCTAGAGCTCTAATGTACCATTCTCAGGTTCCTCTATCCTTTTGGGATGATTGTGTTCTAACTGCTGCACATATCATTAACAGAATACCTACTACTATATTGAATAATTTGTCTCCTTTTGAAAAGCTTTTTGGAAAGAAACCTGAGTATGATCACCTTAAGGTGTTTGGTTGTCTTGCATATGCTTCAACACTTAATAGAAACAGAAACAAGTTTCAACCTCGAGCCTCTAAATGTGTTTTTCTGGGATATGCCTTTGGATACAAAGGGTATAAATTGTACAATTTGCAAACTCAGCAAACTTTCATTTCTAGACATGTTGAGTTTTATGAGAATGTATTTCCTTTTCATTCAAATTCAGCTGCTGATACTAAATTTGTTCCTTTATTCAGAAATACTAATTCAGAATATATGTTTCCTACCAATGTGCACACACATTCTAATGTTATTCATGAGCAGGAACATCTCAATGTTATTCATGAACAAGCACACAATGATATGGTTCCTAATGCACAGACAGATGCACAGCCAAGTACATTAACAAATGAACAACAAGATGAACTTTCAAATGCATCAGATGTGCATGACATGAACAACGGGTTGCTCGGGGATCGATGGTTTTGAACAAAGAAAGTAGCAATGATAACATTAATCCTAGAAGATCTGGAAGGAACAGGTCTACTCCACATTATTTACAAGTGTATGATTGTGCTCTTCCACAATCACTTACAAATAAGACATCAGCTGCAGTTTGTCAATATCCCATTTCAAAGTATTTATCCACAGATAAGTTGTCTAACAGTCATAAGGCATTTATAGCAAGCATCTCTCAAATTCCTGAACCCAAAACATTTGCTCAAGCAAACAAACTGAAAGAGTGGAGAGATGCTATGTTAGCTGAGACTCAAGCTCTTGAGAAAAATAACACATGGACTTTAACTGAGCTTCCTCCACACAAGCACTGTATATGATGCAAGTGGGTATACAAAGTAAAATATAAGTCAGATGGATCTTTGGAAAGGTACAAAGCCAGACTGGTGGCCAAAGGCTACACACAGGAAGAAGGATTAGACTATTTTGAAACTTTTTCTCCTGTGACTAAAATCACTACAGTCAGGTTAGTGTTAGCAATGGCTGCAATCAAAGGTTGGCATTTACATCAGTTGGATGTAAACAATGTATTTCTCCATGGTGATTTATATGAAGAAGTATACATGAAGCCCCCTCCTGGATATTGTACTCCAACAGATAATAGAGTTTGTAAACTCAACAAGAGCTTGTATGGTCTAAAGCAAGCTAGCAGACAGTGGTTTCAGAAACTTCAATCTTGTCTTATATCTTATGGTTTTATTCAATCAAGATCAGACCATTCTCTCTTTGTAAAATCTAAATCTAATTCAATTACTGTTTTGTGTGTCTATGTAGATGATGTGATTCTAGCTGGAAACAACATTGAAGAAATACAAGACATCAAAGCACATTTACATTCCAAATTCACCATTAAAGATCTTGGGACACTCAAATACATTAAGGGAATAGAAGTTGCAAGGTCTTCAACGAATCGGCATTTGCCGAGGAAATATGCTTTGGATGTCCCGATCAAACAGATATCTTGCTTGCAAGCCCGGTTCTACTCCTATGGATCCCAAGATTGATTTATATAACAAAGAAAAAGCTTGCTCTCTTAGAAGATCCTCAAAGATATAGAAGATTAATTGGAAGATTGCTATATCTCACCATAACAAGACCTGAATTATCATACAAGATTCGATGTCTAAAAGTCGATTCATGGCACACCCTACTACTATTCATCTTGAAGCTGCACACAGAATCTTAAGATACATCAAAGTTCTCCAGGGAAAGGTCTTTTCTACTCTGCTAACTCTCGGCCCACTCTCAAAGGATTTTCGTCTGATTGGGCCAAATGTATAGAAACAAGAAGGAGTGTGAGTGGATATGCAATTTATCTTGGTGATTCCTCATATCTTGGAAGGCAAAGAAACAGTAACAATAAGTAGATCTTCCGCGAAATCGGAATATAGAGCAATTGCTTTCATTACTTGTGAAATACAATGGATATCATATTTGCTCCAGATCTCCAATTTCAACAAACTCAACCAAAGAATTGTGTACACCGATAGTCGATCCGCCTATTGTATTTCTCAAAATGCATGTCATCATTAAAGGACAAAGCATATTCAAATTGATTGTCACTTTGTAAGAGAGAAGATTCAACAAGGTCTCATCAAAATCATACATATTCCTGCCAGTCAACAACTTGTTGATCTTATGACCAAAGCACTACCTCCTCCTACTTTCCAGCAAATTACTTCCAAGCTTGGCATGCTTGACATACATGCTCAGCTTGAGGGGGGGTGTCACGAATCACAACCAGAGAAGGAAGGCAAAGAAACAGTTATGCTAAGTAAAAGTTAGTTAAATGACAGTTAAAGTTAGTTATAATTTACACCCTTGATCACAACATACAAATAGAAGGTGTAGATTGTTTTAGCTTGTTTTCTGAATTATATATAAAGATCAATACTTGTAATCTGAACTTCATCTTTTCCAATTATCAATACAGTCAAGATTTTCTGTTCTCTCTTTCAATTCTTATATTCAACAAATCATGTGGATATAAACTTCAATAGAAAATTTGATTTTCTGTTTTAATAAATGATTCATATTTCGTGCCTTCTGAAGGTGGGCTGCATTCAAGGGCTATCGATCCAAAGAACATTAGACTTATTGATGCATGCTGAAATCTAAATTACAAAAATTACCTCTAAACTAATTAGAAAAAAATAAGAAATATCCAGTTGTTTTAAAATTATAATTACCCCTCGAAGTATTGCAAATTTTTCTTTATAGTTTGTATTTATTTTACTCCGATTAGGTGCAATTTGTAAAGTAGAAATAAGTACGCAAAAAATTTTATGTTTTTTGGTAGGGCAAAACTGAAAGAATAATTTAATATATAATGATGAATAAAAATTGAATACAAAACTCACACATAAAAATGTCAAAAAATTAATTGAAGCATACATATACTATTAGAAAAAAAGCATAAAATGATTAAGAATGAAACAATAGTACCAAAAGTACGTCATTTTGCCCTCTCTGCCTACTGCAATATATCAATCGTTACTTTTTAACAGATACATAACGAAAGATACTGAAAGTGATAAGAATGAAAACGTTAGGTACCAATTCAATTATTTTGGAACAATTGGTAACAAAAGTAAAAAGTAAGTATAGTTTGTATACAAAAATGAAATTCTCTATTACTCGTCGATAGGGGTGGAAATGGGCCAAGCCAAGTCGGGCTTTGAGTTGGAAGGCATGGGTCTGCTTTGTTAAGTTTAGGCCCAAGCCTGGCTTATTATCTGTAATAGGCTTTTTCATAGGCTCGGCCTGGCCTTTTTAAGTAAATAGGTCAAGTTTGTGCCTATTTAAAGTCTGTTTAATCCTATCAAAGTCAATTTAAAAAAACTAATTTTAAACTAAAAAACATGCAATAATGTCATGATAGAAAAAACAACAAAAAATGCACACGACAATAGAATCCACTACGCTACATCTCTGAAGAACATAGATCTGATGATACAATATCCAATATGTCCATAACAATAACAAATCCAAATACAAAATAAGTCTCATTAGTGTTCTAATATTATATTTATATTATACGATATATGTAATATTTTTATACAATTTATATCTTCAATATATATATAATATAATACATACATGTATTATATATATAATATTATATATATAATATGTAAGCCTCAAATAGACCCGTCTGTTGAGCTTAAAATGCTTTTTTAAAGACTCGGGTCTGGCTCAACTATTTAAATAGACTTTATAAAAGACCGGAGACTAGCCTAATTGTTAAATAGGCCAAGTCAAGCCAGACCCTTAGTAGGCACGGGCCATAAGCCCCTGTCGAATAGCCTGGCCTATTTCCACCTCTACTCGTCGACTACTTTCTCTTTTAATTTATATTTAACCCCGTTCAATAAAACAAGGCTCCGGACGACGTCTTTGGGTCACTGGGCCAAGCCCACCCGGTTGCTTCTTGTTATGCTTATGTCATGGTTATTAGTGTCCAACAATAATGTTATACAACTCCAATTAATACAACGGAGAGGGCTGCCAAAGCACACTCCAAGCCCATGTCTTAGACGAAAAAGTATATCAATCTAAATAGAGTATATGGATTTTAATTATTAATTTCAAAAGGCAAAAAGAAAGAAGTATACATTAAAAGTGCAATGACCTTATCACAATAACGTAGTACCCACGATTTTGCATTCATAACATACAAATCAACTTGACTTATTTCGGCGTGTCACGCCCCAAACGTGACACGACAACGATCAATCACTTAAACAGAAAATAAATCAATAGTCTAAATCCACGATACGAAACTTCAAGTGAAAAAAGTCTAATGCAGCGGAATTAAAATAAACACAAATACAAATTACATCTTAAGGTCCGACCGTCT
Organism: Rehmannia glutinosa; assembly: GCA_016081115.2. Lineage (NCBI taxonomy): Eukaryota > Viridiplantae > Streptophyta > Magnoliopsida > Lamiales > Orobanchaceae > Rehmannia > Rehmannia glutinosa. Next base: position 32,235,048 of record CM071929.1, on the reverse strand, counting down.
GAATACAACCCAATAGATTATCCGAATTTAACTTACAGTCCAAACAGAAATAAAATGAAGAAGTCCAATCAACAATAAAAGTAAAAGGAATGTCTCGCCACATCAATGGTAGGGATTCAGTCTGTGGTAGGTTCGACGTCTTCAACGTACTCTTCATCTAAAGGTTAGAAAACAAGAGGAAGTGAGACAGATATCTCAGTGGATGGGGTGATCGTGTGCAAGTGTGGCGATATATATAGTTAATGCGAGAAAACAGTTGTATGAAAACGCGTGAGGTATGATGCATGATTTCACACATAGCCCACAAGCATCGTGATAAATATATATTAAGTAATATATTTATACAGTTTAAGAAATAGTTCGTGGTCACACAGGCACGATGATTCAAGCAAGACAGGAGGATTGCGTACTGATGTGTAACGCCAATCCCATGCAAGACAATTAGTGGTTGCGTACTGATATGTAGCTCCAACCCATGCATTACAAGTATCGGTTGCGTACTGATATGTAGCGCCAACCCATGCATTACAAGTATCGGTTGCGTCCTGATATGTAGCGCCAACCAAACGTTACGATTAACTCGAGAATCGTGTGGATCAAACAAATGATTCCTTCGTTCTTCCTTGTAACTCCCGTTCATGATGGTCAGACACTGTCACCTTATCGCTCCATAGCAAAGACAAAATCCACGTTGGAGCTAGCAAGGCTCGATTCGTCATAATCATGATTATACCTCAAATACTACGACCGCTTTCCTTGGACAAACTCCGTCCCTCGATTGCGGGATTAGGGCGATGGGGCGAGAGTGGAATAGCGGCCGAGCTGCCGGTTCCATCCCCCGCGTATCCATTCCGGTGAGTCGGGAGCTCGACACACCAAGTTGACTTAGACAGGAAAGTAAGTACACGTTCAGTTAGTCAACCAGGCAGTCGAGTATTATTGATTTAGGGAAGCAGTTCAGGAAAAGTTTTCGAAAATTACGAGTGGCAATTATGGCGTTGGTGGAGTTATTTGGATGAAGATAGTTATCGGGAGGATAATCAATCTTCGATATCTTGAAAAATTAGGTGGAACATAAGTCCCGTTATAGATTTGAAATCGCAAGACGAGGAAGTCGCCCCGCGATCGTGTATTATTCGGTCAAGACGATCCGATAAGACAAGGGATTTTTGAGAAAATAAAACATTTAATTCATTATTAAAGTCAGAGAGTCCAGGGTTGTTTCTTTTAAAAGAAAAATAATTTGAGTTAGGTCCTTGTTAAAAAGAAAATTTATAATTAGCCCCGTTTTGTAAAAATCACTACTTTTGGGGTTAAAAGTTAAATAAATAAATGTGTCGACTTTGAAAAATTATGAGGTCAGTTCCCAAATTCTCTAAATTGTTCAGAGATTCAGTTTTTAAAGTTTGGAGGTCGAGTTTTTATAAAATTCTTACATTGGCCCCAAATTTGTTAAAATTGTCATTTCGGGCTCTAAGTTTAAAAATAATTGGAACTCACAAACCGGAAGGGCTTTTAATGTGATTTCAGTTGTAAAATGTCACTAAGGTCATTGGGATATTAGGACAAAAGCAGTTTTTAAAAGAAGCAAGTATAGGTCCCTTAACTTTTGAAAATCTCATTTTTGTCTCATTTTGAAATAATTGCCTTTAAGGCTTTTAGGGGTCCAATTATTATGAAATTTGAACCTTGGGTCCAAAATATATTTATGTTATAGTTAAATTAGTATTTCCAGGTGTATGGACTGCATAAGTCCTGGAAATTGTATTTTGGTCCTCAAGTTTAATCTTTTACAATTTGGTCCCTCAATTTTTATAAAATTACTTTCCAAGCTCTAACCACTTGGATTTTTGGAATACACTTAAAATATGTTATTTCCAGTCCCTTAAGAGTTAAAATTTCAAATTTTAAAATTAGGTTCTGGTACAGTTTCGAAATTTGCAAAATAGCCCCTAAATTTCTAAATTTTATAATCTAGTCCTTGGGCTTTTAAGGGTTGATTTTATTTATCTAAAAACTCTTAAAATTTTATTAAAATGTCAAAACATAATTTTTGAACCTGGGTTCAGTCCCAAAAATTGAAAATTACAGAGGGGTCCCTTAAGTTTTATTTTCTTGCAATTAAGTCCACCAACTTTCCATTTTTGCATTTTAAGTCCAAAAGTTGAAATTTAATCAATTATGCTCGACTTGTCCAGGTTATAAATCATTCAAAACATAGATTTCAAGAGTCATACACATACATATCCGTCTCATACAAAATTTATCAAGTATAACAATAAAGTGTGCATGTATGCCCTATTTTTTGATAAATCGCATTTTTGAGCAACACTTGAGAATTTTTCCAACTTGATACAAGAAAATAGCATGCAATACATAATATATATGTCAAGTGCTCAAAATCAAAATACTACATGCATTTTTAAGTAAAACACCTAGAAGTTGAAAGGATTTTTCCACCAACCTTAAAAATGAACTTGTTGGTGAAAGATGAAATAAATCACTCTTGAAGGAGAAGTGACTTAGGTCAGCCCCCTAGGTCAAGGAATACCAAAAAAATGTAGGTGTTAGGAAATGAGGTTAAAAATTTAAGGAAAGAAGAAAGAGGTGAAGAATATTGGTAAAACTACACTTACCTTGTGTAGTAGATGAAATGAGACTAGTAGAGGTCTCAAAATGGGTCTCTTTGTGTAACGACCCGATTTTAAATATTCAAGTAATTAAATAAAAGATCTATAAAAGACATATTTTATAAAACATTGCCTATAATTCAAAAAAAAAACAAAATTAAAATACTAACTATTAACAGTAAGTATTCAAATTAATTAACAAATAAGGGTTCCTAAAAATTCAAATTAAATAGAAATCGTTGACTTCACATCCACCGCCTCCAATCATCTCTCGGGCTCCTCAACCTGAAAAGTTTTAATAAATATGGGGTGAGCTTTCAACTTGCTCCGTTGGGACACGTTTGTCAAAATTAAATACTGCACATAGGCATAATCGTAAATATTCAACATGTAATTTTTCCTCTATAATATTTCCTCCGACCGCGATTCTTTTTTATAGCATCATGTACACCCCGAGGATACTTGATCCCGACCTTCTTACAACCCCGACTAATATAATGTTCATGATCATAAGATCTGCGGGCTATCCCGAGGATACATTTGATCCCTGACCTATTACGACCCTAACTAACATGATTTCCTCTTGTCACATTGCACATAAACGAAAATACATATATGAAGCATTTAATAATGACAAACAATACTTGAAAAGAAATATCCCCACCTTAAAATAATTGCAGATATCTTGGGCCGAGAATGTAAAAAGATACAGTAAATCATGTTCCTCTTTTCCGGGTTTGGCTAAGTGGCTATGTTGGTGTGATATCAAATAGTATATGGTTGTTGTAGAAAGAAATAACAAAAAGCTAGTTCTAGAGATATACATGATTCTAGCATAAAGTATTTGTAAAAAGTATAAGGGAAAACCTAGTATTTTTAATGGTATTTCTTTGATGAAAATTTAATAACAATTATGTTTTTTTTTTTAAAGTTACAAAATAAAGAAGTAAGAAGAGTTCTTGTGTTTTTGTTAAGTGTTTGAAGAAAGAAGAAAGTGTTTGAAGATATGAAGAAATTATTCTTGAAGATATGAAGAAAGTGTGTTTGAAGATATGAAGAAGTGTTTGAAGATATGAGGGAGGTGTGTTTGAAGATATGAAGAAATGTTTGGAGATATGAAGGAGGTGTGTTTGAAGATATGAAGAAATGTTTGAAGATATGAAGATTGTTTGAATATATGAAGAATGTGTGTTTTGAAGATATGAAGATTGTTTGAAGATTTGAAGAATGTGTGTTTTGAAGATATGAAGATTGTTTGAAGATTTGAAGAAGGTTTGAAGATATGAAGAAATTTGTAGAGAGAAGTAGGAGAATGTTTAGAGAGAAGGGAGAGGATTTTTTTGCTTGGGAGATTAATGATAGTTAATGGGAATAATTAGGGGTTTAGGGTAAAAAAAAATAACTAGCTTTCTTTATTAGGCACATGAAGCCAAAAGCTAGGTTTTAGAGGAAAATTTAAAATTCATTTGTTTGACTAAGGGGTTAGTGGGATTTGTAGGAAGATTTTTAGTTGTAGGCTTGGAAGACATAAAATAAAATAGAAATGAAATTATCAAAATTTTATTTATTTTTTTGTCCAATAATAATTTAGTTGGGAGATACAAAATGATAAAATAGTGATAGAAGAAAAATTGAGTTATTTTCCCCATTTAAAGTGGTAATTTCGAAAATTAGGGAAAAAAAAGAAAAAAAGTATTTGGTTTCTTTTCTTTATAAAATTGAGGGAAAAAAATAAAATGTATAAATATCCATAATTAAATATTTAGAAATTTAAAATAAAGATGTGAAATAAGAAATGTGTAATCGAAAAATAAATTGGAAGTTGGTTGGGATGAATTATAGAATAAGATGAAATATTTGGATAAGGATCGAAATGTACTCCTAAATTTTCGAGGGTCTAATATTTCTAAAGTCGTAGTCATTCGATCAAGCATTAATACTAGAGGAGAATATAAAATTGCTAAGCTCCAAAAATGTGAAATGCGTAATTGACGTTGGAAGAAATAAATAAAAGTAGAGTCGCGTTTCATTAATAATAGGTTTGTGATACATAGCCGAATAAATAATCACTACATAACACCGTATCTCACGTTGTTAAAATTCGGGGCCTCACACGGCATGTATGTATATATATATATATATATATATATATATATATATATATATATATATATATATATATTAATGACGGGGAACATGCAAGCGTTACCTTCCGAGTGCGCATTGGATAAATCCTCTAAATCCTCGAGCTTGATGTTTTACAAGGACAGGTTCTATACTATAGCAACAAACTTCTCGAAATTGTTTAATTCAAGTAAAACATAATTAATAAGTCCTTTAGTTATCTAAATCCTCCAAAACAGTACTACGTACAAATGCCAATAAAATCAAATAAGTGAAGAGAAAAACAAGTTATACCTCAAAGTTGTGTTATCCTAAGTAAAACAAAATTTGGGTATCACCTGAGGCTTCCTTCTTGTTAGGAAATTAAGGGAAGTTGATGATCAAGGAACACTCAAGGGAAGAAGATGTTGGTCACAATGGAGGCGTGTCGTGATCTAAGATTTGATTTATCGGGAATATTCGACAAATCACACACAAAATAATAATCAATTAAAAACATTATATACTTCAAAATATATTATGAAAAATATAGAAATGAAATCAAAATAACCACACAAAATACTAATAAAAACACACAAAACATACCTCAAAGTATAACGTGATTCTTGCCATAAGTCGATGGATGTTCAAATCGGTTTTATCGATTGTGATTCAATCGATTGGGCTGGTTCAACTGCTTGGTCCAACAAATCGAATGAAAATTAGTTATTATTTTTAATTATATTCTTATAAATATAATAAATTAATTGTTAAAGGATTATTTTTAAACGTAAAAACAAAATAATAATCAATTAAAAACATTCTATACAACTCAAATATCAAATAAACACACACACACACAGAGTACACGTAATAAAATACCAAATTCAAAATTGTAATCTTCTAAGAAAATAATATTTAAAAAATAATAAATTGATTTATGACCATAAAAATTAATAATGGAAATTGATGGAGAACAATATCGAGGGAAGAAGACTAGTCCGAGTCTGATTAGGGGATGTGCGACTTTATTCTCATATCTTTGGAGCTTAATTAATGGAGCACTCGTCATGTAGACGTGCAAGATTGTTACAATATACTATGTATATATTTTGGAGTTTAATTAATTAACAGACCGTATTGATCAGGCATATCATTATTTGGAGTTAAAAAATGGGTTCAAAAAACAGCTGCATCAGAATTTGCCAATTAATTAACAAACCCATTAATATAATTAGCTGTGTATAGAAAGAACTTGTTGGGCATATTCAACAGATCTAGTGACTATAAATATTAAATACCAACACAAAATGCACCAATATTTCTCCATCACCAAACCAAAAGTCCTATTTTCTCTCACAAAGAAAAAGGAAAGCAATTTTAATTATTCGTTTTTGTTAAATTTCTTTTTTAGTATTCTTCAAACAAAATTTCATTTGCCTTAAGAAATCATGGCCACCAAAGGCACTATGTACGCATGTATTTTGATTCTTGTTGTGATAGCCATCATCGCAAGCAGCCAAAAATGTGAAGCTGGACGCCATCTGTTACAAAATGATAGCCATCTACTTTTACATTAATTTGTTATGTGATTGTGATGGGCAATTCGTCTGAATTGTACATTAACTAGTCACATAATTAAAAAATACAGTTTGTGAGTTGTGTGATTTGAGTTTAATTTGAAGACATGCGTGGTGTGTGTTTTGTTGTTTGACGAGGAATTTATATTCTCTCGTCATACGTTGATGAATGTATTTGTATTGTTGTATGGTTGGTTGATGTTGCAATGTTTTTCTTTTTGAGTTTGTGACACAATATTACTTTATTGTGATCATGTGCCGTGTTATCAATTTTATTATACAATTGTCATTTCATGATAATATATAGTATAATTTCGGTAAATTAATACTCAATTAATTAATAACCTCGTTTAAATAATATTTTTAATTTGGTCGGTCCCGACTTGGGAACAACAAGCAAAATTAATAATTTTCTAATTTAATATCTCGCTAAATTAATAAATTAATATTGGCAGTCCTAAAGTTATTAATTTATAGAGATTTAACTGTATATACTTGAAAAGATTGACAAATTTCCATATAAAAGAGATCACAAGTGAAATTTTCGATGAATGATTGATTATTTAATTATTAATGTAACAGCGTTGAGAAAAAAAAATTAATGCAACAATGTAAACGTTCAAAAATAAAAGCAATTGGAAAGGAAATTGAAAAGAAGCAAAAAGAGAAAAGGCAAAAAGAGAAAAGGTAAGAAGAGTAGCAGCTAACCCAAATTCATTTTAAAGGTTATTATCATTCATCAACAAAATCAAAAGCAACACCTAAACACGAATGCATCCAATAAAATAATACTAGTACATCATTAAATTTTTAAATCGACATCATCAAACATATAGATCTATCAAGTTTAATAAAGATAAAACATAGTTGATATGATTATAGATTCAATCATTCAAAGAAAATAATTTTATATATTTTTTGTACAAAACGAAAATTTATGTTGGGCTTTTAAGAAGAAATGTATCATGTGAAGTGAAAAAATAAAGTGAAAACTAAGGGGCACGTAAATGGGTTCGGGTAGCTTGAGTATCTGAGGGGATAAAATCATACTCTACCATTATATAAATAGGTAGTTATTTCTCATCTCATACCAGTTCCAAATCCAAAAATGACTGTACATATTCATCCCATTAATTAGTGTCTTGGCGGGCATGGGTACTCGCATTTCTCTGTCGTGTTGTCATCCTTATCCAAGGATATGTTGGTTCCTGAACTTTTCTGTACCTGATATATGTGAAATCATGTGGATTTAGACTTCAACAAGGAAGGGATTAAACTTGATTTTGATTCAAATTATAATTTTTGCTTCTGGAGGTGTAACATTAGACTTGATGCATGCTGAAACGATACATTATATTATAAAATTACTTCTAAGATTAGACTAACTATTTAAAAAAATAGCCAACTATTTCTTAAAATCATAAACACCTGCGAGGACACAAATATTCCCTTGTAGTTTGTATTTATTTTATAATATTCCCTAAATAGGAGCAATTTTTAAAGTCCCTTGAAACATTAATTACCAAAAGGCCGTACTCGTAATTTTGCAAAAACAATTGGTTTTTTTATAACTATGTTAAACTTAAAAAATAATTTAATCAACCTTATATATGTTGAAATTTTTAGGGGATGACTCCATAATTATCCAAACATTTTAACAACTTATTTTCAAAATAAGATCTGATAAGAGTGTATATTGAGCTTATAAGACTTTTTAATTATGTTTAGCCAAATACCCACTTATGGCTAGCTAGTTCAACATGACTATATCCTAATCGATTGTTTGCAAATTCTAAACAAACGTGATTCTCAGCTTGTATCCGGAAAAAAATGAGTATTTTTTTTTCAATTAGAAGTTGAATATCACTTTTTTTTTTAGATTGCAAACAAAATCTTTGAGTAGGTTTCCAGTTAATTAATGTATATAGAATCTATTGTTAAAGAGAAATGAAACAAAATTAAATGAATCATGCATCTGCACCGGAACTCAATCCAAACATTTCAAGCAAATCTTACTAATAAAAAAACAAATCATTCTGGTTTTTCTTCCATCCCCAAAGAAGAAAGATAAGGCAAAATAAGTTTTTTAAAGTGGGTGCACTTTCTTTTTAGGGCAGGGGTCACAAAAAAAAAAAAAAATCAAGACAACAATTTCAAAATTGACCACAGTGGGAGTCGAACCCACGACCTTTTGATCCGAAGTCAAACGCGCTAATCCACTGCGCTATGCGGTCAAGTAATAAGATCTTACATGTAAAACCTTTAAAACATTATATATATCTGTTATATGGAGGTAATATTTTCCTTAGGAACTATTATTAACCACATTCTCTCTCTATTTAAATGGAACCTGTAAACTTCTCCCCCCCCCCCAAAAAAAAAAAAAGGGAACCCGAAAGCAAACTTGCGACGTAACAAAACTTCTCAAAAAAACTTGCGACGTAACAAAAAGAAAGATAAACCGAATTTGAGTAGAAAATGGTTTAACAAGAACACTTGGTGTGACTTCTATTCCAAAAACATTACCAACTTGAGGCCTTTCAATGGTGGATTTTTTTTTTTTTTTCAGTACGAGGTCCTGCTGTTCTGGGAGGGGTAGGATTGGTAGGATTTGATCTCTGGATTACAAATACTCAACAAGTTGATTGCATAATTTAATTGTACATGTAGTTCAATATGAATATTATGGTATAATTTATATATCTAATAAAAAATGGAAAAATACTTAAGACATAATCTTCTATTTCATATCTTTTCGAACTTCTATTATATTGAGTTTATGCGCAAACTTTACGTAAAACTATACACGTTGGAGACGGGGGCGTAGCCAGCCCGACTGGTTACCCCTAGCCCAAATTTTTTTTCCCCTAGCTTAACTATTTTTTCCCCTTAATAAAGCACATATAAATTTTTTTTTTTCATTTTTTTCCAATAGAAAAAACGGGACAAAAAAATTTGGACAAAAATTTTTTTCCCTAGCTCAACTATTTTTTCCCCTTAATAAAGCACATATAAAACTTTGTTGTCATTAATTCAAACCCCATCCCTCCCATACAATCCCTTTTATACCGGAAAAAAAAATGTATATGAAAATATGGCTTAGTTGCAATTTTGGTATGCTAGTATAAAAGTGTGGCATATTTGGTCATGTATATATGCATCCTACATAGCAATTTTGGTCCCATAAATTTGAATTTTTGTGTAATTTTGGTCCTATAAACCTAAAGGAGTGACATATATTTAGTACTCTATGTATTCTATGAAACAATTTCAGTCCTGTAAAGTTTTATTTTTGTGCAATTTTGGTCTCGTAAATTATAATTTTGTGCAATCTTGGTCCCGAATTAGTACTTCAATATTTCATTCTTTTCGGTACCAAAATTGCACGAAACTAAAATTTATTGGACCATATTATGCAAAAATGGAAACTTATTAGGGAACCAAAGTTGCTATATAGAACACTTACAGGACCAAGTCTCTTTATTACGGGACCAAAATTGCTACGTACACATAATACTTATAGGACTACTAAATATGCCACCCCCATATGCAATTAAGCCATGAGACGATAAGTACCATTACTACATAAACATAAGTTGGTTTGGTAATGAACATAGTACTGAACTAACAGTACGTACTTAACTAAATTGATTGGAGGCTTCAAATAACAAACAATATAATGCATACCACACAACCAAGAGCACACATAAAGTAATACAGCTGTTTGTGTTTGTGTTGTAAGGAGAGGTCCAAAGTATTGCAATTGTCTCCTACTTTTGGTCTGCAGATTTAATAGAGGAGGAGAGGTTGTTGAGATGATTAAGACCACCTTAACTGTCTCTTTTAATCCACCGTTTTCCACCTGCAAACCCCTTTCTCAATCTCCTTCATAATTCAAATTTGCACTTGATTTTGATTGAATAAAATCTAGTTAGTTGACACCTAATTTGGAGGACCTTAATTAATTGTATGAGGGTAGGTGTGTTTGTAATATTGAGATTTGTAACTTGAATTGGTATCCAATCACATAGAAAATAAAAAAAAAACAGTTTTGTTCTTTTATTTAATTTTGTATTACATCTTGTATATTATATATCAAATACATATATGTTACCGTATAAAATGTTTTCTTGGATATATTAAAACTATCATATAGATGTACCATGCATGCATGATATTCAATCCAAGATAAAATATAAAACAAAATTACAGTATAAGATTTTGACGTCAAATGAGTCGAAGACGCGTTTTGGGATACAATAGATCGAAGTAAAAGAGATAAAACAGTAAATTGTAACTTTTGGAAATGATGTCCGATTCCTTATTATAGCTCATTTTCTCGAAGAAAACGATGAGACACAAAGAACTAAATAGCTACGACCGCTGAGATAAGGTGTCTAAGCCCAAAATTCCTTCGTCTGAACTTGTTTTTGGTCTATTTAAGTATTTTTGATTTTTAGGTTTTTGTTTCCTGTTTTATTTTGGATTTTTAGGCCTTTTATTTTTGAGTTGTTCAATCATAATTTCATAGTATCAATAATAATTTTCTTTCTTTCGAGTATTATTTCGTCTTCCAATTATTTGTTCGAGTGTCGGATTTAAGTTGCTAAAACCCCTAGGTTTTCTCCGTTTAAAAAATAAATTGAATTAAAATAAAATGAAAAATTGCCCCTCACTACACTTTAACTCATTTCACTTTTTTTTTGCCCGAAAAAAAAATGAAAAGAATCTTCTATTCTACAATGGTTTTTCAAATTTCAACTTTCAACTTCTATTCACTGCACAAATAATTGTCACGTATTTTCCAATGAATATTACTATATCTTATCGAAACCCATAATTAATCCTTGAAAACTAATTTGATAATTTTTATACACTTCACAATTATCTAAATAGAAAATAAAACACTATTTTAGAATAGAAGATATGATCCAAAAAATGAAGGGTCATTGTATTAGTTAAATATATAGTGGTAATAGGCCAAATTGGCTATTTATGATTTGAAAATAAAAAATATTCATCCGTTTTTAAAAATATGTTTTTTAGTCATTTTGACTAAAAGCTGATGATCATGCCATTCATGTATTCTCTAGTGAGATACTTAGACTATTTTTCAAAATTTTGATGTGGTGCATAACTCGGTATGAGTTATGTACTGATCCCAAGAAATACAAAAAAGATAAAGTGGACATTTAAACTCGAAAATGACTGAAAAACATGTTTTTTACAAACAAGGGTGAAAAAATATTTTTGCTAGGGAGAAAAGACCAAGAATCCGATGTACTTTAATATACATGTGTGTATATATGCATATCATGTCCCTTTTCATCCTCCCTCTATTGCATGGACTATTGTAAGCAGCATTAAACGTACACACCTAAGTACAATTATTTCTTTTCCAATTTGACACATTTCAGTTGCCATTATTGTTCCTAACTGTAATTTCAAGCTCAAATCTGTAGATATACCCTCCCTTTTTCTGCAACTCTTATCTTCATCATTACCATAATCATGGATTCCCTTTCTTCCTCCCCAACTTCCCCTTACTACCACCTAATTTTCACAGCACTACCATTCCTCCTACCAGCCTTCATCTTCCTCATAGCCCGCAAATCATCATCAAACGCCAAGAAACTCAACCTTCCGCCGGGTCCGCCGGGGTACCCGGTGGTCGGAAACCTCTTCCAGGTGGCGCGTTCAGGAAAACCGTTTTTCCAATACGTCCGCGACCTTATCCCCAAATACGGCCCCATTTTGACACTCAAAATGGGCACCAGGACAATGATCATTGTCAGCAGCGCTGATTTAGCCCACGAGGCGTTAATCGAAAAGGGACAGGTTTTCGCGACCCGGCCCAGGGAAAACCCGACGAGGACCATTTTCAGCAGCAACAAGTTCACCGTCAACGCCGCCTTCTACGGCCCTGTTTGGCGGTCGTTAAGGCGAAATATGGTGCAGAACATGCTCAGCGCCGCCAGGGTGAAGGAGTTCCGCCGCGCCAGGGAGGCGGCGATGGATACGCTTATTTGCAGGCTCAAAGCTGAGGCTGCTGCCAATAACGACGTCGTTTGGGTGCTGAAAAACGCTAGATTTGCGGTGTTCTGCATACTATTATCCATGTGCTTCGGCATCGAAATGGACGACGAAACAATCGAAAAAGTGGATCAGACGATGAAAAATGTGTTAATCGTTCTCGATCCGAGATTGGACGATTTTCTCCCTCTCTTAAGCCCCTTTTTTTCCAAACAGAGGACACGGGTGCACGAGGTGAGAAAACAGCAGATCGAAACCCTAGTTCCCCTAATCGAAAAAAGGCGAAACGCGATTCGAAATCCAGAATCGGACAAAACCGCCGCCTCATTCTCCTACCTCGACACGCTTTTCGATCTGAAAATCGAAGGCCGGAAATCGTCCCCGACGAACGCCGAGCTCGTCACGCTCTGTTCGGAATTCCTCAACGGCGGCACCGACACCACCGCCACCGCCGTCGAGTGGGCGGCGGCGAGAATGATCGAGAATCCGGAAATCCAATCCAGGCTCTACGACGAGATCCGAACCACCGTCGGGGCAAAGAAAGTCGACGAGAAGGACGTGGAAAACATGCCGTACTTAAACGCCGTCGTAAAGGAGCTTCTCCGAAAACATCCACCGACTTATTTTTTGCTGACCCACGCGGTAACTGAGCCTGCCAAATTGGGCGGGTACGATATTCTGCCGGGTACAAACGTGGAGTTTTTCTCGCAGGGTATTTCGGATGACCCGAATGTGTGGTCCGAACCGGAGAAGTTCGACCCGGACCGATTCTTCGTCGGGCGTGAGGAGGCTGATATAACGGGTACAACGGGAGTGAAAATGATGCCGTTTGGAGCGGGTCGGAGGATTTGCCCCGGTTTGAGCATGGGTACGGTTCATATCAGCTTGATGTTGGCCCGGATGGTGCAGGAATTTGAGTGGTCGGGTTACCCGGATAATGGAAAAGTGGATCTTAGTGAGAAACTTGTTTTTACTGTTGTGATGAAGAATAGCCTAAGAGCTAAGATCAAACCAAGAGTGTAATTCAGTGGATTTGGAGGGTCATTTTCGGAATAATGGCAATTTTTCATATGATTGAACCCATCGTAAACAATTTGAGTATAGATTTTACAAATGTTTTAAGTTTGATGGAGTGTGCTTCACTGATCGACACGTGTCCCATTTTATTTATTTTGACAATTTATTGTTTGTAAATAAGTCACGAGTACGCCTAAGAATAATTTATTGTGTGTGTCCTTTTTCAATCTTTATTGATTGTGTGTAGAGAATATTAAGGATCATATTGTGTTTAATAATATTACAATCTACTATTACATTTTTTCTTAAAAGAGAAACTCCAAAGTGTATCTATCCCAAATCATACATATTTTTTCTAAATCTTGATAACTGAAATGTTGTCATTTAAAATGACTTCATGTTTTGATAAATATTATTGTAACCTTGTTATAGCTTAAATGTATACCATACATATATTTGTTAGTATATTTATGAAAAACTTAAAAACATAGATCATTGTAAACCTTTTTTTTGGTAATCTTATTAAACTTAAAATAATGAGCCGGGTTGAGTCGAGCTGGAAAAAAAAATCTGTAAAGTAGTTGGAATTAAAGTCCATGACAATTGATCCTAAACTTATATCAATCCGCTTTGTAAGGTCCATGTACAAACTTAAATAACCCGCCCCGTGTGGCCCAAGTTCAGACCCAATCAAGCGGGTCATGAATTGCTTGTTGGCTATTTTTGCACTACTGTCGAAAGCTAGTAGATGGCTGCTGATACAGGGTGGTTTTTTTATATTGTGAGACACCCCTTAATGGGTGAGGGATTGAGGCATGTCCCAATATGTAAATTACAAACTGGAAGGTTTTACTACTATATTAAATCTTGAGCAGTGAATCTAACAAAATTTGGAAACATTAGTCCTATATATTTTTGGAACGAATGTACAACTGAAAGCAACTAATTAAAATTTCTTGGTCTATTACTTTACATAGTCTAAAAGATGGTAGCTTAAAATTTCTTAGATGACACAGGTTGGTTATGATGAGAATTTATGATAACCGTATTTTAGTTGAAAATTGGTATTTCAAACATAGTTAAAGTTTGTATTATGGCGGCCGGCTGGATGGGTCTTGAAGCGGAGCATGGTGGGTCCCAAGTCCTGGTTTCTTATGGCAGGACAGGTCCCAGGTTTAGCTAAACCCATCCTAGACTCACCACATTGTCATCCCTATTCTTGCTGCATGAAAGCTTAAAACTTAAAAATTTGCAGAGGAAAATTTGGTTGAATGGAGAGAAGCTTCTCCGATCTCTCCATTCAACCAAATTTTCAGATGTCCTCAACTCCAAATTTTAAGATAATCACAACCATATCCATGTCATAGAACATGTGAGAGAAAGGGATCTTTGAACTTACAGCACAGTTACCGCTCATACATACAGGAACTATACAACATTGCTTTCTAAGTTAACTAACAAAACTTCCATCTTAACTTCCATCTACAACCAACGATGCAAAACATAGGAAAATAAAGAAAATATCACTAACGACATATTTACAGAAACCCAAAAGTGGGACAACGTCGAGGAAGACGAGTACCTTTTTCTCCGACAATCTGGACAGCAGAATCGAGCTCAGAAACTTTTAAGGGATAATTACAAATACTACCTTGAAGTTTAGCCTAATTACAAAAAAATACTCCAATAATCTTCCAGAATTAAAAATACCCCCTTCAGATGTTACAAACAGCCCCACCAGGTTTGTATTTACCTAACAAATAACTCCCCCCCTCTTGAGGCCGCAATTTGCAAAATAGAAACAATGTCAATGGGGTATTTGTAAATAGGCTAAACCTTAGGGGTAGTTTTTGTAATTATCCCAAACTTCAGCTAATCCAATCGACCCTCTACTTTCGTAGTAGCCGACTTTCTGATAATCTCTTCATGATTGACGGGAATAGAGTTGCTATCTCCAACATTACCTCCGTTCCCTTCTGAGTGGCAGCGAACCTCCTGGATGGGGCCAGTTATCTCACCGTCGTCTGATCTTGATGAATGCCTACTCCTATTTGCCATGCAACGACAGTAATGTGAATTCACAGACTGCATATTGTACTGAGATCGGAGAGCTGAGCAAAACATCGGCTGCATAAACCAGTTTCTCCGGGGGAGCTCGCGGAGAGAAATTCGGCAAACTGGACATGTGGAACGTTGTTGGAGCCATATGCCAATACAAGTTGAGTGAAACGAATGTCCACATACTGGCAGGATAGATAGTGTATCTTCCTCATGGTAGTCGGCCAAGCAAACAGTGCATCTGGAAAATATCACGCATAAACACATGGTACCGAAAGTATATTCATACACATATTCAAATGAAGCTTGCCTACAAGGCTCCACTCTGAACAGAATCACGAATATAATCTATTAATATACTCTAAGAAGACACGCTTCACAAGAATCGCGGACATGCCTTGCTCGCCTCGATGGCATGCTACCAGAGTGATCACATGTTTACACACCTCAAATCATGAAGTTCTTAGCGACACTCGAATAAAAATTTGTAGAGAGAAATCTCAGTAGAGATATAGAGACTCTATTAGGAAGAAACAGTTTACACGGGTATATCGTTCATTCAGGAGAGGGATTTCATATAAATAAGTGTTCTTGCACAAGAATGTGTTCCAATCCAATAAGAATTCAATCCCAACCAAATGTGGAAACTGGGTCCCCTGGAATATGGATGCCAATCATATCTTGAATCCAAATCCAGACCCAATTTTTTTTTTCCTTTTCATTATTATATTTATAACGAGATTTGTTCTTTTGGATGGGCTTGGACATGGTGGGAGGGGCAGGGGGTGGGGGTGTTTCTCATTTCTTTTTCCACATGAAAAAGTTTTTCGACCACCTCCATGCAAGTAATATTTGAACAATTTTGGAAAACTAATTAAGAAATCAGAACGAGCACAAGATGTGATAGAATATGAATATATCATATAAAGCTGGAGATGAAATAGAACTATAGAAGCCACAAAAGGTTCAGCACTAGGACATTAGCATATCTGTTTTCCACTCTCAATTATCCTAGGACGTAGTTTATAGTTCCCTGAGAGAAAAAATTGACTCGTCACGATTTACATTGGCAAGTTGTCATAGTTTTCTCACTCTCCTGGATAGTTAGCTCCTTTAGCTTTCAAAATGAAGTTTGATAAACATATTCAGAAAGTAAAACAGTATTCGCTTCACTTCAATTAATTGTCCATTACCGGACGCAGTACTATTTCTTGTTCAAGAAAGAAAAGGATGAAAAATCAGTTTATATAATAGATACTGCATGCATATTGATATCGGTACACATACAAATACAGCGGTTGAAGTCGTTTTTGTGCTTTAAAAGAATTAAACTGAGCATTACGTTCAGGTTGGAAAAAACAATTGGCAACCAAGATATTACCACCACTCTTAACACTAGCAAATTATCAACCATCTATCCCACCTAGTTCATATTCCACCCTATTTAGATTCCAGCTTTCTAACCATATCCTCTTTCAGTCCTATGGTTCAAAACCAAATGTTGAAGCAGCGCACGCATAAATATGAAGACGAAACATACTCTCAAAGAGAATTGAAAGCCATCGTGCAGATTTACACTGAATTGAACTGACTTATGTTTTCTTTGTTAGAATGATGGAATGATCAATACAAGCAACAAATTTGGATCGACCAAGGTCATGACTTAAGATTCGATTGCTTTCCAGATACTGTAAGGTTGCATTTGGATTGAAAGTTTTGGATTAGAGAAGGGGATTTGAGGATAGGAAATATATCTTTTTTTCTGGTAAGACACCTGCAAGTTACTTTCACCACGACAACTAATATAAAATGTGGAATCTCTATTAACACTCAATCTACTAAAAAAATTATGACGATTTATTCTCATTAATGGCCCAGAACACAAAATTGATTGCCCATCCTAGAACTTTAAACTGTAGCAAGGTTGAATCCATGGAGAAGGAAAAGAATTCAACAAAAATAAGAGATGGAATCATTTCTATGTCAATTGAACCCACACATAAGGAGGTCCCATCCTTCAGTAGTTCAAGAGGTAGGAGGACAAGATAAGAAATGGAAAGCGAAATATCATTCTTTCGACCACCAAGCTGCGGTAATAAGTAATTAGACAATGCCCACAAAGGGGAATTTTAGCAATAGAAGTTGCGGTGCATAAAATAGGAAAAGAATCTATCGTGCCCCATCATGAATAATTATATGTAATCATTGTTAATTCAAGTTTCCATAATTTTCCCATTTACCATCATTTCAACCTTGAATTCATCGATCAATATGATTTTAGCACGAGGAAACCAAACTTTTCTACGTAACGGGGGTTGAATGATTCCAGAATCCAGACTAGAAAAAAGGATTTCAGTCACAGCAGTACAGAACTACATCTGATGATTGTCTTTTTCTTTGTTTCAAAATGATATAAATTCCTACATTCAAACAAGTTACTCATCGAGCACACAAGTGATGGATTATTATGTCTAACAGATCCAAAATCACGTGGTAGAGCCTCTCTATAATAGTATAGACTAGCCTCCATACATACCACAATTTTCTTAAGGCCAAACCTGACAAGGTTTTTCTTTGTAAAAGAATGAATGTAAGGCCTAAAGAAAAGATTAAATTCAACTATCAGCTTTAATTATCTTGAATAAGTTTATTTAAGTTCTAATTATTCTTAAAGGTGTCAATATTTGACTATATCTTGAAGAAACAGGAGTTTGCACTTGACTTTTAGAATGTGTGCACCTGCCCTTCACCTTGCACTTGCACTTAAGTGTAAGTAGATCTTATCGTCGGCAAAATACATATTATCTACCCTACTCCATCCCCCGGATACTTTTCATAGTAAAACTCTAAAAATGTATTATTACATACCATAATTTGTGCTTTTTTCTTCCCTACGAACTATCTAAAATTGTGAATCTGAATGGAAGAGTATCTATTGCATGATCCTATTTTGACCTACTGCAATTATCGGTATTTCCATAAAAATCGAGCGAACTAATACATGCTATAACTCCATATGATAATCTACTGCACAGACTGATTACTAACTGATGTGCAAACAGCCAAACATTTCAATCATGCAGAATTTCAAGTGAGTTAGATCAGATTCAGAGTAAAGTAAGTTGCTCCTACCAGAAAGAATCTTTCAAGTAGTCATGTCTGCTCCCACATAATTTTTTTTAAGAAAATAATAATCAACAAGAGAATATAAACAGGGCAATTTGGCTGACATAGTATCAAGCAAGAAACTCATGTCCAAGAGATTAACCTACCGAGCACTTTCGTTTGCTGACAAGCATACTTCTCTATACTTCTTTGTAGGGAAGTTGGCCAGTGTAAGAGGCTCAAGACCACGAAAACCCCTCTCCATCTGTTCAAAAAGAAAGCAAACTTAAACTCCATAAAATGAAAAGAGTTAGAAATAATCCACAGCAAAATAGCCATTTGCTGGACAGATAAATCAAGATTTCCAATTAACATTTATTTCGAAAGAGACAATTAAAAGCAAAACAACCCCTTTAAAAGTAGGATGAAACAACAGAAAAAACCATACAAACACATTTCTTTTAACAAAAATAGTAATTCCAGAGCAAGTTGGTTTTACTGGACTGTCAAAAGGAAGTGATGGAATAACACCTGAGAGCATGAATCATAAAAGGGACAAAAAGAAATGATATATTAGAAGATGAAGAAATTGACATTCCTATCTAAGTTTTTCTCAAAAAAAAAAAAAGAGTAGACTTTTAGGAACCAATTGAGCAAACAAACACAGCACTTTACCAAGAGTGTTAAAACTTAACTGCCTAACAGCTATTTGAAACACACTTATTAACCACCTAACTCAAATTGTGTAATGAAAACATGAAACAATAGATTATCATATCCAAGATTTTGACACATAACCGAAAAATGCAAAAGTCAACAAATACAAACAAACTTGGCATGAGAGAAACATGAGCAATCTCAGATTCTGCAACCATATATTAAAAAAAAAAAAAAAAACAGATTTATGAGAAATAATAAAGAATGCTTACAGTGGTAAGATCAGATCTAGATGCCCTGGCGGACCGCCTAGATGCAATCAAAAGTATTCGAGCACAAATGAGCCTTGTGCACACAAAAACTATGAACATAATACTCAGACCAAATCCAATCACTGTCATCACCAAATTTATCTTTGAAGATTTCATTTTTCACCCTAGTGCCCACAAAATATATCAAAACCCCAATATCAGTTTTTTTGTTTGTTTCTTCTTTTACAGTGTACTTCTGCTGTCCCTACTTTCTATGAATTACCTACCCACAACGGCAAAATCCCAGACAATTTTGAAATCCTGCCCTGTTCATAACAGCTACAAAAAGAAAAAAGAAACCCTCTAACAATCTATGCATCAAAACATTAAAAAGACTAAATTTTCCATCGCTGCAAACTCCCTCTCATTTTCCGACACAGAAAAGAAATCCAATCTTTAAAATATTTATCAAGCTTTATTCATATAGTCGTTTCCCCCCTTTTCTCTCTCTGTGTATAAGTGCGTATATATGCTTTTGTGTGTAAAGAAAGAAACATGGGTTGTTTAGACCTTACATTTAAAGAAAAGAAAAATGGTGATGGTGGGAGAGAATCCATGGTGGGATTGGGCTAGGCCAAAGTCTAAGGAGACCATGTTTGGAAACACAAGCAAAAAAGTCAGAGAGAGAGAGAAAGAGAGAGAGGGGTTTCAAGTAGGTGACGACTTAAATTTAATCAAAAATTAAAGGGATAATTACAAAAAGTACCCTGAGATTTGACCTAATTACAAAAAAAATTCAATTAACTTTAAAACTTACAAAAAGTACCCTGAGGTTTGAAATATATTTCAAAATTCTCCTTCATATTTGTAAAATCATTGCAGATTACCCCTTAATTTTAACATTAAATCAAACCTCAGGGGTATTTTTTGTAAGTTTTAAAGTTAGCTGGGTTTTTTTTGTAATTAGGTCAAACCTCAGGGTACTTTTTATAATTATCCCAAAATTAAAAGATAAAGAAAGATTCTGACAAAAAAGAGAAAATGAAAAGAAAATTTGCATTCAAGACATCCTTCAATGGTGATTATTGATTCTGATGGTCTTTTTCCAAAGAAAAAAGTAAACGGAATTAAGTAGAAGAGGGAAGAGAGTTGATTTGATGGTGTGCCTATACAACATAAAATTTGTGGAGTCAAATTGATGTGTTGGTTGTTTCAAGAATAAAATATTGAAATTTGATTTTGACATTTCTGCTGTTCGCTTAATTATTGCTGAAAGTTTAGATTTATTATTATTTAAGTTTAATATTTTTCTTTGGTCCGAGAGTGAGAGAAATTTATTTCCTCTTTTTCAAAAAAAGTTATTTTAAAATCCCTTTTTTTTAAGTATATAATATGAGAGGATAGTGGGCCAGTGGCAATGGAAATCCAACTCCTAACCTTTGATTTGGATTTGAGAATCTTAAATGGGATGAAATGTTCTATTGCAAAATAATATTTTATTTCTTATTTTACCGCACTTATAATTTTTCATGTTAATTTTGAAATATAAATAAAGTCTAAATTATGAGTTTTTCATACTTTAACGAAGCCCACATGCACAAAAGAGTAACTCTAGAAATTGTCCGTTTATTGAAAAGATGATACAACTGAGGGAAAACTTAAATCCAATTATTTTCTAAATGCGACATTAATAAGTTGACTATCATGCCAACCCATACATTGATGTTTGGGATCCTTATAGTAGAAGTTCTGATGTTTAAGTTAATATAGTAAGTGTCAAATGGGTCGGGGCCGGTGCCCTGCCAGGCCAAATCAAAAATGGGTTGGGTCGGACCAAATAGTAACCGTTTCGTTATTTTTGGGGTTCAGTCTAGTCCAGTCCACAAAAATACAAAAGAAAAATTGGGCCGATCCAGTTTTTCGGGCCTAATAAAATGCAGCCCAACCTGGTCATTTTCCCGGGTCGGGCTAAAATTGACAGCTCTAATTATTACCGCAAGTGTAACAACTTGACACTAAAAATTGTATCATATTAAAAAGATGGGATCTTATGTTCCAAAATGTTATTTTATCTCATATTTCACTGCGTGTTATATAAGTTATTAAATCTTCACATCATATTTTTATGGGCAAAAAAATTCCAAATTGTTGAAGTCTTGGCTTGACTAAATATAATATGACATACATATCGTAAACTTACGTCTACTTATATAAATATGAATGTACACTTGTCAAACGTCAATTTATTTTATCTAATCAAATTAGATATATATAGATCAAGAAATTTTAGATGGAATAAGCACCTGTCAATCATACGTGCATGCGGGGAATAAGAGATGAAACTCCAACGCTACAATAAAAAAATTCCAATACCGTTGGAAATTTTCAATAGGAGTTAAAAGATTTGATAATATTTTATTCATATCGATCAAATATATTTTCTTTTCTGGACTCAATCATATTGAAACTACATAGTTAAACATATTTATTCCATCATTAGATGTGGCCTATTGGTCACATGTATTCATTCTGCAAACGAGGTTTCTCAATCTAAGTTAATTTTCTTTTCTTGGTAGGTGAACCATGAATATGGAAATATAACTTAGTGCTCAAATATGAATAGCGGGTAGTGTTAAAGTATCAAACCAAATTTATGTTGACATAAATAAAATAAAATCATGTCATTAAAGTAACCCAAACTCGGAGATTTTTTATTTCACTTTCTTTATTTCATTTCCTATTTCATATATTGGATGAGTGATATGTGTGCATGATCGTGTCACACTCTGCATAAGATCAATAATATGTGTGGGTGATTTAGGATGCTCACATGGCTACTTATCCTAAGAAAGTTTCTTTTTCGTATTAGTATTGTTTTATTAATTCCTACGAAAAAGTTGTAGTGCCTATTTAAAATTAAATAGTAATCATAATATAAAAAAAATCCCAAATATAATATAGAATAAACTTTAGTTATCACCTAGAGTGGACCATAAAATTTGGCATATATAGTACTTGTTTACAGTCGATTGGCAAGAAGGGTTTCATAAAAGTTTGACTACTAAAAATAGTACTTTAGGAATCATATCTTCATGTGAGGACATGTTAATGTTTTTTGACAAAACATCAGAGTGATGATAAGTTTATTCGAAATCTTTAATTTTTGGGGCTCTATGTATGTGAGTCAGTCATTTATAGAATAATATTGTCAAGTTTTAAAGTGTATAATCCATCTTTCAAAAGTTATGGACACAATTATGATGGAATATTTTATTCAAATCATTTTGAGATAATGTAGTTAATCAAAATACTCTATACTTAGCTCCCACTTAACGTCATTATCCTTTTTTTTTACAACAAAAAACTTGTATTTATCATTAATCAACTTGAAACAACTATGGATACAAGATAATCAATTGGAAGAAAAAAAAACCCAGAAAAATCTCAATTTTCAAAACAAGGGAAGAGGTGGAGGCAACTAAAATCTGAACATAAACAATAAATCAATAAATTTCATATCAAACTCAGTAGAAAATGATCCTTGGTTGGATGAATGGTTGCTTGCACTTCAAAGCATGATTTGAACGACCGGCACCGGCCAGACTTTTTCCAGATATGCAAATCTTTCAAAAAAAATCCGATATTCAAAATTTGCAAATTTTCCAACAACCTGATACAAAAACTCTAGATGAAAACCCAAAAACACGTTAGATCTAGTCAAAAACTAAGAGGAATATAAATTAACGTAAATGATATTATATATTATCATTGTTGTTAGCATAAATAATAGTAATTACTCTAAAGTTTAACCTAATTAATTATTAAAAAAAAAACATATTATCTTTCAAAAATTATAAGTACCCCTTTGAGTTATTACAAATGCCCATTGACAATATTGTTTGTTTTACAAATATTTTCTTCAAAAGGCGAATTTTGTCCACTAGAAACAAATTTTAAATAAGTAAACGAATTAGATTAAATTTTAGTGATAATTTTGATAATTCATCCTTATTTTTATTATTAAAGCTAGCTTCTAGCTAGCTCTAGAAAATGATATCTCAAAAGTCACAATCAACCCCTTGGGTTTCAATTCCACTACAATTGAAGGGGACTCAAAACCATTGATTTTGGCCATAGAATCAATGAAAGAATATAGACTAGATAAGGACACATGTCAAGTGATCTCTTAGAGACTATGATGCAATATATATCCCTACATCTTTTAGCATGTGCTTAGTAGATTGCAATGCAACCCAAAAATCTCTTTATTTGTTTGTTTGTACTTTTTCCTTATATCATGCATATGATCACCATGACATGGGAGAAGGAATAATTGAAAATATATTTATTTTTTATTCATCACAATTCATAGATTCAAAGTTCAGCTTCAATATTTTCTATTCAATTTTTATATACCTAAGTCCAACAACAAATTTTCCACACACGTATGACGGATTGAACATGCAATATTTGTTTAGTTAGCCGAAAGTGGCCTTTGGGCGGGAAAAAATTAACAGGGGTGATGATATTATATTTTCACTATTATATATTTATATTACAAGTGTTTGTATTTTCTTTATACTTGGAGTTTGTAGCACTTATATATATCATATTAGTAGTATTGGTTCAAGTATGATTTTGTGATCTATGATCCTTCTAGTATAATAAATACATTCATTTTTACAAATAAATAAGGTGTTTACTTATTAAAAAATGGTTCCTTGGAGATTACTTTGTCGTGACTATCTCTACTTAATTTTTTTCCTAATAATATAATAAAGGTTGATAAGTTTCCTCAAAAATATTTGTTTTACAATTCTATTCTTGAAGTGTATGTAATTGTCTTTCTTCTTTTTGTCTATTTTTTTTTCTATTTCATATTATCGTTATCAAGATTTAGACTATTTGAAATTTTAACTACAATTTCCGCAAGTTCGAATTCAAGGTTTAGATTGATCGAAATTTTTATCCCGAAAATTTATTTATTTATTTTCTATTTGTGGTGTCGAACCAATATAAAAAAAGGGGAGAGAAGAATAGCTAGATCGGGTCCTCACAATCACACTCATTGAATAAGGTCTAATACCGCCACACCACAATGGGCCGGTGGTGAATTAGTTCTAGTGATATCTTCTATTTCAAATAGTATTTCATTAATTATTTCAACATCATTATTGTCATTACATACCAAGTCTATATAATGACGTCATTAATACATGTGGAACGTGTATTTGAAGGAAATATGAGATACAAACACATTATATGAAGTAGATGGTCCGATTGGGATTAGTTCATAAGCATTAATTAAGTGCTAGTAGTTAAGTTGCGTGAGACTTGAATATCGCTAGATTCCAATTTGGTGTATTGGCTATGGAAACAAGAATCAAAGGCGACAAAACACTTAACAATGTAGAAAAATAATGTCGTACTTGTGATATATCATACACCTCTATAATTGTGATTTGACTTAAAATCTCGAGTATAATTAATAAGAATGGACATTAACAACAAATATTTGCAATTTGCATTTACAAATTCAACTATATATATATTTACATTATTTCAACTGATTCGTTATTATTGGTGCAAACAATCACTGAGCCAAATAACTCTAATGTATGTGCTTTGGATCGGAGGTCATGGAATTGCTTAATGAACCTTTGGTCTAGCATCTTTTAATATCTTTAGACGAGCGAAGTTTGTTGCACATTCTCCTATTGAATCTACTATTTCTCCCCCTTCACACTTTAAATGGGTGAATGGGAAATTTCCATCTTAATTGGTGAATCTCGTATCTAAGGATTTTTTTTTTTCTCCTATCAATAAATACAAGTTTCTCCTTCCAAAAAGAAAAAAAAAAAGATATGGCATTTGTTGTTGAGAAAAAAATTCAATAAATTTATAATAGTCGTAATTCGCTTCTATAACAATTTAAATGAATTATTTTCATAATACAAGAAGAACGTAGATTAGTTACTTATCCCATTACGTTAGTGTCTTAAGTATTGAGTCCCCTATGGTTCGAAGTCTGGCATTATACAAGTCATTATAAATCAATAGTGAACTATATTTTTGGAAATTAAATTTTATAGTATCAGTTCTCGAAGTCAATTATGATACGACAATTTACTCATGAATGGTTAAATTATTTTATACTAACAGTTTACTAAAAATCAAATATAATATTAATTATGATGAAAGAGTTAGAGTGCTTTGACCATTGTCGTTTCATCATTAATTTGAATTTAAAGTTGAAAAAATTGGAAGAAGCGAGCTTCCACTAGGAAACCTTTTTATCCGGATGAATAATACTTTATCATCTTGAATTATATTTCAAATAATATTTCGTTCATTCTCCAAATTTCAGAATAGAAACTTACATTTAGATTCAGTTTTCCTGTTACACTTTTATTCTCTCATCCAGTGTGAATTAATCACATTTGTAGATGTACTAAAAGTTAAAACAATTAACAATATCACATTTATATGAATGACATGTGTTATTCATTAGTTCGAATCTTCTATTCCAAATTGTGTCTCATCTTGTATTCCAAATATCTTAAATACATGTACGTCAATAATGACATCATTAATTTATTTGGCGTGTATGAATAGTATTTGAAATATGAGATGATACACAATTTAAAATAGAAAATGTATCCAATATAATTAAATGGAACATCACATAATTATGGTCCCTTACGTTTTGCCCACTCTACCCATAAAAGTTAACCATTGTCATTAATTCTCACACATGTTTAAATAAAAAAGGAAAAAGAAAAAAAAAGATGATAAGCCTCTAAGAAAATAATGGCTTGCAAATTGCTTTAATTTTTTTCTGAAACATAATGATGAAAGCTTTATTCCCAAAATATCTCAAAAAGTGACCAAGAGTTAGTATGTTTCTTCAAGTGAACACTGATTAGGCTTTTTCTCAAAAAAAAAAAAAAACTGATTAAGCTACACTTTGGCATAAAAGATATAAAATATCTAGAAACATATTTGGTTAACCTTGTTAGGACAATTGATTCAATCACACTCTTGTCAATCATAAAAAGAAAACAGACATCGTACAAGCAAAGAATATTTTACTAAAACCTCTTGTGATAAACATACTCATTTCAACGTCTTTGATGTTACGTCCGATAAAATGCATTAGGATCGCTTTTCATCCACATACAAAAAGTGCACACACTCAATGATCAGTGTGTATGATTGAAGTGCAAATTAAGTTTACTCGGCGCACACTCTAACAGGTGTCGCATATTACTAGACATTTACTCTTAAAACTGTTCTATTTCCCGAACATTTTATGAGTTTAGCAAAAAAAAAAACAAAAAAACAATAATAAAAGCAAATCATATTTCTAAGTTAATGATGCAAACAATTATATCTATTATGGTATTATACTAGATAAATAATACTCTATATTCATCAAGCAATTTTGTAAACTTCCCCAAAGAGTAGCAGAATGAACTTATATATTAATAGGGTTCATTACAAAAACTACATTTGAGATTGGGTGGCGCTATTGACACCCCCAAAATTGATGAGCACATTCATCTCAATATAATTGCAAAAATGTCATTCACTTATAAGACTATACTACCCTTACTTAAAGAAATTATGAATACATTCACCCACATTCTTCTTATTCTTGAAGAAAGTTCAATTTTTATTTTTTTTATATAAACCCTAGATCTTTATATAAAGTATTCATATCCACAAATAATGAATGTATATTCTTAGTTTATAGCATAAAATATGTTATTTCTCAAATTTTCAAGTTGAAAAATATTGTCGCACAGTAGCAGTGCGACACTTAGCACGATCACGCTATGACAAAAAATTCATTGTGCAATCGTGCCACATCCATCGTGCCACATAGCACGATGACAAAAAAATCTATCGTGCCATGTGCCCATCGTGGGCAAAAATTTTTTTTTGGTCCTCTAACTAACACCACTTTGAGATCCCATCCTTTTTCTTTTTGCTTTTTACAAATAGTCCTTTTTCTGAACAAAAAAATTGAGATTTGGTCCTCTTACCTCCTATAGCAGGTAATTTTGACCTGTTGAGCTGATGTGCCATTTTAATTTTCAAAATTTTTAATTTTCATTTAAAAAATAATATTTAAATCTTACATGGCATCCAGTTGGCTTAAATGATGGAAAAATTAATTAAATGAAATAAAAAATTTGAAAAATCTGAAAATATTATCTAAAAATTCTGAAAATTGTTTTAACAATATTTTAAATTATTTGACTTTTTGTAACAAAGTTTTAAAAAATTCAAAAAGCTATTTTAAAATCTAAAAATTAAAATGTCTAAAATTTGATAATTTCTTTAAAAAACTAAAAATAGTAAAAAAATATCAAAATTATATAAAAAGTTGTTAAAAAAATATAAACTGTTTTAAAAAATTTTGAAATTTATTTGAAATATTGAAAAATATTTTAATTTGTAAAATAGAAAAACTCAAAATTATTTTGAAAAAGTTGTTTTTAAACTAAAATATGTTTGAAATCTGAAAATTTGTAAAACTAAAAAAAATGTTAAAAATCTAACAATTATTTGAAATATTAAAATATAAAATTAAAAATAAACGCCAAAAATTGTCTAAAAACATGAAAATTTGCCTACAAATCTGAAAATCATTAAAACTAAGACTTTTGAAATTTTTACAAAAAAATCTGGATTATTTTTAAAAAATATCCGACAATTATGCCAAATATGTAAAATAATCTAATTTTTAAACATATTTCAGATTATTTTCCTTTGATTTTCAGATTTTTTTTACATATTTGCCATAATTTTCAGATTTTTTAAAAATAATTTATAGTTTTTTAAGACAATTCTAAGTTTTTACTCTATTTTTTATTTTATAAAAAAAATCAGATACTTTGTTTTGTAAAAAATTCAAAAAGTCTTTGTTTTTAATCCATTTTCAGGTTTATTGACAAATTTTCATAGTTTTAAATAATTTTTGGCTTTTTTTAATTTTATATTTTAATATTTCAAATAATTGTTAGCCTCTTAACAAAATTCTTAGTTTTTAAAACAAATTTTCATATTTTTAAACATCTTTTAGTTTAAAATAACTTTTTCAAAATAATTTTGAGTTTTTTATTTTAGAAATTAAAATATTTTTCAATATTTCAAATAAATTTCAGATTTTTTAAAACAATTTATAGTTTTTTTTTAAAAACATTTCATATTTGTTTTGTAATTTAAAAACAATTTCGATTTTTTTTTCTATTTTTAGTTTTTTTTCCAGAAATGATCAGATTATATAATTTTAATTTTTAGATTTTAAATATTTTTTTTATTTTTTTAATATTTGTTACAAAATTCAAATAAATTTAAATTTTGGTAAAACAATTTTCAAAATTTTTAGATAATTTTTTCAGATTTTTCAAAAAAATTCTTCTATTTAATTAATTTTTCCATTATGTAAGCTAACTAGGATGCCATGTAAGATTTGGATATTGTTTTTTAAATAAAAATTAATAAATTTGAAAATAAAAACGCCACATCAGCTCAAGAGGTGAAAATTACATGCTATAGAAAGTAAGATGACCAAATCTCAATTTTTTGTTCAGAAAAAGAACTATTTGTAAAAAGCAAAAAGAAAAAGGATGGAATCTCAAAGTGGTGTTAGTTAGAGGACCAAAAGAAATTTTTTGCCGCCTATCGTGCCATCATGCTACTTAGGATTTTTCATGAAAGAGTAAAATTGGGAAAAAGGTGAGGTGCATTTAACAATTGTGTTATATTTGAAAAAGTAGGGGGTAGTGTACTTAGAAGGTAAGTATACTCATAAAAAAAAAAGGATGCCAATAGCGCCACGCTGGGAGATTTAGCTCAATTGAAAAGAAAAAGTCATTTATCTTTCAAAATTATAATGTTCCTTTGACGTTTGTTTTTCTTTTACAAATTGCGTCCTCATTCTACTTATGTGAAAACTCCAAATAGTAGTCATTTATGTTATGATTTAAGTCGAATGTAAATTTTAAACAGGCATTTCTTTAAGTAGGACTTATTTTTGAGAAAAAATTATGTGTAGATTGACCTCCGTTCATATAAGAGGTTCTTGTTTGATTCACAATTTGGCCCATTGGGCCTTTCTCTACTGTTCGAGAGGTCCAATCCCAATTAAGACATCTCACTTATGTGTTAATGGGGGGCTGGGGGCCTTAATTTTAGAGGAAATTCCAAAAATTATTTTGCTAAACAGAAAATTTTACGCCCATTTGGACATTTTTCACGCATAGTTTTACTTCTGTAGACTGTACACCTAGGATTTAATTTTTGGACCTTTATACGTTTTTATCTATTTATATGTCATTTTTTGTCTACGTGTAGTTTTGATGTTATTTATGTTGTTTTTTGGTGTTCTATTTTATTTTTGTGTTGTTTTTGCATTGTTTCTGTTATTTGTTATTTTGGTTATTTCGATGTTTCAATGCATTGGAACAAAAACTGGATACCTAACGCTGTTTATATTTTTTGTTCGTGTGTTTTTCTACACATATTGTTTCAATGTATTTTATCTTTAATATGTGTTGTTTATGTGTGCGTTTCTTTATTGTTTATAGGGTTTTGCTATGATATAAGATGAAGAATGATGTATTTCATATATGACCAAAGATGGTTTACAGATGGATGACTACAAGTATTTATAGACAAAGCAATGTAACAGTGTTCTGTAACTAATCTTCTAACTACCAAACTAACATTTAACCATACTTCTAACTGTCTAACTATAGTTGTAATCACAACCAAGGTTAGATGTAACTAACACTCAATACACCCCAAAAGATCTGCTGCTGCTAGACGAACCAAGTAATTTGTCCCTTAAGCCG
Organism: Rehmannia glutinosa; assembly: GCA_016081115.2. Taxonomy (NCBI): domain Eukaryota; kingdom Viridiplantae; phylum Streptophyta; class Magnoliopsida; order Lamiales; family Orobanchaceae; genus Rehmannia; species Rehmannia glutinosa. The sequence continues at coordinate 32,204,749 of CM071929.1, read as the reverse complement.
AGAAATCTTGTAAGCTGGTAAAGGGCTTAGTAAAATGTCGCACACCAAAACAGTAGGTATGTAACGAACATCTAACTCCTTGGTGAGCACCTTGTCCCGAACGAAATGAACATCGATTTCTATGTGTTTGGTCCTAGCATGGAAAACTGGATTGGAAGCTAGGGCCGCTGCACTCACATTGTCACACCATATAGTAGAAGAAGCTTCAAACGACACACCAAGTTCTCTGAACAAAGATTGTAACCAAATTAAGTCTGTTGTTGTATCCGCTCAGATTCCGCACTGCTTCGAGAGACCACATTTTGTTTCTTAGAAGTCCAGGTTAACAAGTTATCTCCAAAGAAAATGCAATGCCCTCCTGTAGACTTTCTATCATCCAAATTGCTCGCCCAATCCGCATCCGAAAAACCTGCAAGTAACAAGCGTTGTGAAGGTTTAAATTCAAGTCCCAAGTGAGAAGTCCCTTTAAGATACCGAAGGATATGTTTCACAGCCTGCCAATGATTAATAGTTGGATTGTGAATGAATTGGCTAAGCTTGTTTACTGCAAAAGAAATATCTGGTCTTGTCAATGTGAGGTACTGCAAGGATCCCAAAGTACTTCTGTAGCAAGATGAATCAGCTAGAGTAGCACTATCACCAAGTGCCAATTTAAGATTCACAGCCATTGGAGTAGAAGTGGGCTTACAACTGTCAAATTTTGTTTTAGCCAATAAGTCCATCAGATACCTGCTCTGTTTCAACAAAATGGAGCCATGAGCTGTTCTAGAGGCCTCTAAGCCAAGAAAATAATTAACCTCTCCCATGGTTTTCAAAGCAAATTGCTTGCCCAATAGACTGATCACCTGGTTGACTGCTTTTGGATCATCACCAGTTAGGAGAATATCATCCACATACACAAGGATGAGTAATAAAGACCCATTTTCTTTTCTGAAGAAGAGAGATGAGTCAGACACTGATCTTGTAAAGCCCAAAGAGAGCAAGAACATCTTCAAAGTATCAAACCAAGCCTTGGTGCCTGTTTAAGGCCATACAGAGATTTGTGGAGCTTGCACACAGCATTGGGAAGTGTAGAATCAACAAATCCTTCAGGTTGTGTCATATAGACAGTCTCTTTTAAATCACCATTGAGGAAGGCATTATTAATGTCAATTTGTTGTATACTCCAATCATAAGTGGCTGCCAAGGAAAACATCAGTCTAATAGTGCAAGCTTTAACCACCGGGTAGAAGGTTTCAGAATAATCAACACCAGCATTTTGTTGAAAACCACGAGCCACTAATCTTGCCTTGAACCTATCAACCGTACCATCAACTTTGTGTTTGATCCTGAAAATCCACTTATTGTCAATTACATGCATGTCTGGGGTATAAGGTACTAAGGACCAGGTCTGTTTCTGTTGTAAGGCATCAAATTCATCTTGCATTGCTTTGTACCATCTTGGATCTTGAACAGCCTGATTAACAGATGTTGGTTCAGCTTCACACAAGACAGCTGAGTACACTTTAGGCTTGAGATTTCCTGTTTTGGATCGAGTGACCATGGAATGAGTGGGTACAACTGGAGCATCTGAAGCAACAGGAACAACTGGAGGAAGTGGAACAACTAGAGGAACCGGGGGAGGCACAACAGGAGTATCTTCAAGAGAAGGCGAGGGTGGAAGGTGAGTCCGAGAGGTCACATTAGAGAGTGTAGAGGTGGTGTGAAAACCAGGTGGAACTGGTAAGACTGGCAGAGCAATAGGGGCAGGTGGCACACAGGGAGAGGCTGACTTTGATGAGAACAATTCCAAATAAGGGAACTCAGACTCATTGAATTCCACAGTCCTGACAACATACAATCTTCCAGCTGGGCTTAAGCACTTTTAGCCCTTATGGTTTGGACTGTAACCCAGAAATAGGCACTTGGTTGATCTGAATTGAAATTTGTTAGCATTATATGGCCTTAGAAAAGGATATCAAGAACAACCAAAAACCTTCATGAAGGAGTAATCAGGTGTGCTACCAAACAAGCATTGAAATGGACTTTTGTTATGAAGAACATGTGAAGGTAACCTGTTAATAGTATAGACTGCTATTTGAAATGCCTCCCACCAAAATTTTAAGGGCAAGACAACCTAAGAAAGTAAAGAAAGTCCCATTTCCACTATGTGAATGTGTTTCCTTTCAACTCTACCATTTTGAGGATGTGTGTGAGGACAAGGATGTTGAAATTTTATTCCCAAATTTGCTAAATAAGGCTTTAAAGGCCTATACTCTCCTCCCCAATCTGTTTGTAGGCATTTGATGGAACAACCAAATTGTCTTTCTACAAAACTATTAAATTGCTGAAATAAACATGTAGCCTCAGATTTAGCTTTGAGTGGAAATATCCAAGAATACCTTGTAAAATCATCCACAAATAACAAATAATATTTGAAACCATCAATAGAATCCATATGAGAAGGGCCCCATATATCAGAGTGTACCAACCGAAAAGGAAAGGTAGTTTTTGTAGGTTGATTAGCAAAATGTATCGATGTAACTTTCCCATCTTACAAGCATCACAAAAGGTGAAATGTTTATTGGAAATCAAATCTTTAGTCGCATGAGTACATTTTTAAAACGATGAACAAGGATGTCCTAACTTCTTATGCCACAACATCACATATGTATCTCCATGTCTACAAATCACTGCACAAGACTTACGGTTCTTTGAGTGAATCCTTTGACCGAGAATGGTGGTGAGATCCAACTGATATAAGCCTTGATTAAGCACTCCTTCCAACAGAACCTTCTTGGTGATTTTGTCCTCGACAAGACAATGATCATCATAAAACTCAATTAAGACATTATTTTCTTTTGTGAATCGAGAAATGCTCACCAAATTCTTGGTTATAGATGGCACATACAAAATATTATTGATGAATAGGGACTTGCCAAGAATGTGAGATGATGGAATAATAGATGAGCCAACATGTGAGATAGGTAAGGAAGAGCCATTACCCACAACTAGTTTGTATGCACCGTGGTATTCGGACTTCATGCTCAGATTCTCAAGATCTGTGGTAATATGGTTTGTAGCACCGCTATCAAAGTACCACTGATTGTCGGATGTAGCAGAGGACCCCTGCACCTGTAGTTAGATAAGCCTGAGGTGTATGAGTGGTGCCTGCAAATGAATTATCACCACTTGAACCAGGATTAGATGGATTAGTGCCTTGAAAACTAATATCAAAACGTTTGTAGCATTTTAAAGCTACATGTCATGTTCTTCCACACATTTGACAGTAGGACCACGACCTCCTCGCCAAAAACGTCCACCTCTCGCCTCGAAAAGAAGATCTACCTCTACCTCTAAATGAGTGTTGAGCATAAGCAACATTAGTGAGGGAGTGTTGACTGAGCCACAAAGTTGTAGAGGCATTGTATGCAACAACAGGAGTTGAGGTAATGTTGTTTTGAATACGCATTTCATTTGTTTGTAAAACAAATTATAACTCTGCAAGAGATATATCCTCCACTCTAGAGGTTAAATTCACAACCACCGCTTCATAATCGGATCCAAGTACTCCAAGTATATATAAAGCCAATTCGAATCTGTTGTCATTCAATAGAATTTAGATCATTAGCAAAACTTCTCATTTTAAGGATGTATTCATCAATTGAATGATTTCCTTTCTTAAGAGTTTGAAGCATCAATCGGAGATGTAGAGCTCTAGCTTTGGGTGAGTATGAAACAACTTTTCTAAAGCACTCCATAATTCATGTGATGTAACACATCTAGTGACATGACCTAGCATTGACTCACTAATAGAAGCTAGCATCCAACTCAAGAGAAATTGATCTTTACGCATCCAAATCAAATATGCAGGATTGAGATTAGATGAAGATGAATCAAGTCTCATTCTCATGCATAGCGGAGCGGTTCAAGATTGAAGCAAAAAAATTTTCAAATCCATGTGCTCTAACAAGAGAAAGCACTTGAAGTCTCCAATATTGGTAATTAAATGCGATCAAGGCGAATAGACAATGAGGTGAAATACGGAATAATTGGAGCTACAATAGAACTTACTAAAGAATCCATGGAGATCAACCAGGCGGAGAGATAATAGAACGCACGCAAGAAGAAGATAATCGATTGACGAAGAAGCACCGAGTAGATCGAGAAGCTCACCGGAAAAGACAACTCAACAGCGGCGGAAAAAAATTGGAGCTGCATCCCCTGGCTCATGATACCATGCTATGATATAAGATGAAGAATGATGTATTTCATATATGACCAAAGATGGTTTACAGATGGATGACTACAAGTATTTATAGACAAAGCAATGTAACAAAGATGTTCTCAGAACTAATCTTCTAACTACCAAACTAACATTTAACCATACTTCTAACTGTCTAACTATAGTTGTAACTGTCAACCAAGGTTAGATGTAACTAACACTCCAATAGGCTTCGAGTATGAGATTGATATTTTAATGGTGACAAAATTTGTATTTCAAAGAATTTATTAGTTGAAATATATTTAAAATATGTTCGAAACAATTTCAAAACAGTAGTGTAAAAAGGTTTGCAAGAAAATTAACATGTGAACGTAAAAGAAATCCACAAAAAACATGTGGACATGGAAATTATAGGCAACGTAAAAGCGTCTTTTTTCCTATAATGTAGGACAATAGTGTATTTTTTCCATAATTTTAACCGAACTTGTACCTAGGGGTGACAATTTTTGACACGACACGATAGCACGACACGAAAACGAGACGAAAATAGCGGGTTAGTGTTTAACCTTATCGTGTTTGTGTGACACGATAAGGACACGAAAATTTCGTGTCGTGTTCGTGTTTTTACGTGTTTACACGATAAGGACACGAACACGATAGTGATACGATATTAATTGCACGACCCGAACACGATAAGGACACGATAATGGCATGTTTACCTGTTAGTAACACGATAATGACACGACACGAGCACGATAATGACACGTTTACCTGTTAGTGGCACGATAGTGACACGATAACCTGATAATTGTATGTTTATATTGTGTATTACCGTATAATTAATATCGTGTAATTTGTTATCGTGTATTAACATATAAATTGTTTTTTTTTTGTTTTTGACTTATCGTGTCAATATCATGTCGTGTCGTATCGACACAAAAATTTCCGTATTCGTGTTTGTGTCGGAGCAGATCCTTATCGTGTCGTGTTCGTGTGTGTCCTTATTGTGTCATGTTGTTATCGTGTCGACACGAAACACGATACAATAACACGATTTGCCACCTCTACTTGTACCAAGTCTCCCAGTACTATCAATTTACAATGCCTCGCCATAAAAAATTAAAGACTCGATAAATTTAGAATTCATTTTTGACAAGTGGGTCAGGCATATCTAAATTCCATCAATTCTTCTTATGTTTTCCATATAGTACCCAAACAAAAAGAAAGAAGAAAATAATAATATAAACATTGACTGATTCCAAAATAAATCTACAAGAACCACTATTAAATACTAACGTAAATTCTCTTGAAAACAAACCTGCAATATATTCCGTACAATTTGTGAAAAAACTAACACTTTCTCATAATAATTTTAGAATTTACGCTATATACAACTATGTTTGCTCCCACTAACGACGATATCAAATAAACTCCCAAATTATATAACAAAACAAGAAAACTCGTTACATTATCTACATTTTGCACACTTAAGAAATCATTATAAATTTTTACAAGATAATTTCTTTAAACAAAAACTGAAAATGACTCAATATATAAAAATAAGGACGAGATAGTAACTTCAATCTTTGGAGGAACCTTGTGTAGTTTGCGGTTGAGCCCCTTCGTCGGTTGGCCCAACCACAATCACATTTGGTGTCTTAACTTTGAATCTCTCAAGTCTCAACTCATCACTCTCATCACATCCTCTTTGTTGGATTGCTCTCATGCTAAGGCTCCGAGACATGCTCCGAGCCTTTTTCATTGTTTTCTTCTTCTTCAACGCATCCCCGATTTTCTTGAACACCTCTTCGTGCTTCCCATGAAAAATTTTCTTGAAAAACTCGTGTCGTTCGGTATATATCTCCTCGAATAATTCTAATAGGGTTAGAAGCCTCGGATCGACCCTTTTTCCGGATTTCCATCGTAACATATCGTGTGTTTTCGTGTAATTTTGCGTGCTTGAAGACGAACGACTACCATAATTTGGTGAGTCCATGTTATGTTGGGTTGGATCGAAATTCGATGAAAATATGGACTTTTACTTAGGTGAGTAGGAGAGATAATGTTATGGTGATGATAGAATTATTTTGAAAAGTTTTAAGGATGTGGTACATATATATAGGTTTCAAAATCTCTTGGTGGACAAGCAAGCACTAATTTCATGTTGACTAATGGAAATAGATCGACTTAGTCATGTAATCTAAGCGACGCGGCACACATATTTTTCTAGATATAATTTATTGTCGGTTTAACATCCATAAAACCAATGTATCATTATGTATGTAATAATCATTTCATTTTGACTTACTCAAGTCAAGCTCCTCAATATTTGTTTAAATAAATTAAGTTGACTTGAATAAAAAAACTGTTTAAGTTTAATTTTATATTTTTTTGAATTTATTTAAGTTGATTAAATAAATTAATTAAACAAATTTAACTTGAATGAGTTTAGTGGATTTTCTTTTCTTTTTTACCTTTAGTAACGCATACACCATAATTCTTTAGATTATCTAATTCAATTTTCCAAAATTAATTGAAGATAAGATTAATTAATTACATTCATATTTGGTTTTTTATATAACCAAATTAAGCGAAGACATATTTCAGTTTGGAGTAGCTTAATCTGTCTTATTATCGATAATAAATGAAGGCTGGCATATCTATATTTAGTACATTGGCTTTGCTTGCACGTCTGCAATTGTATCATATATAAATAATTATTTGGTTTGTGTAGCTCTCATCTACACTTTCATAATTTATGACATTGATGTGTCACATGTACGCAAGATGCAAAAGTCTATTATAGATTATGGTTTTATGACTTTGGTTTTTAAATGTTCAAATCCGAGTATTAATTGAGACAAGACATCAAAACTTGTACGTTAGATGCATGTTCGTAAGAGAAATATTTTGCTTAATGGACTTTAATTAAGTGAAGTTAATGTATATATCTATTTGGGTGTTTGCATGTTAGTAAATGAACATATTGAACCACTCAATTTAGAAAATTCCAATTGGAACATATTTGATATATATTTGTACGTTGTCATAATGCAAAACGAGTTCTTATACTTCATACATTATGACAATTTTGTGCATTGTACATTGTGCCTTGATTAATTTATTCTTTGAATTTAATTATCAAAAGAAGAATGATGAGGTGTAATTTAAGTATATGAAAATTCGAGTATCACCCATTATGATATTCCTTTGACGCTTGTTTTTGATTTACATCCATTTGCGACATTTCATAATCAAGACATGTTGCAATTGAAAATAGTTTGTGAATGAATTTAAGGATTGCTACATACGACGAAGTATCCTCCTAGTTAGTTGACTCCCTTATTTTGGGTAAAACATGTAGCTATTATGCTTGTATTGAAAGTATGTACTTTTCAATCTGTTCGCCTTATTTTTAGCTTCACCGCAAGTGTACGGTGTAATTTATAGAATAGGGTAAGCAAGGTCGTATCCACGGAGACTAATAAATTTATGCACTAAGTATTGAACCAAAATAGTCTTATTTTTATTTAGACGATCGAAATTGGATGATTGTTATATTGGGATTAAGACAATTTAAATCACTAAAACACAAGATTAAGATAATACAAATGATAGAAGAATCAAGATGATGAAATGGATTCCCGAGTTAAGGTTTCGATTAATAACCCTCTTGTTATCCGATTCAATCAAAGTCAAGTTATTATCAATATTTCTATAAGACGATCACAAAGCTATTTTATCCTCCCTCTCGAGATGCATATAAAACGTAGATCAAAATACTTATGTTAGCATCTCTACTCAACATGAAGTATTCAACTCCCAAAAGTTCAAAAGATCAAATGTCTTCACAAATATTTACAAACCTCTCGATTCATGCAAATATTTGTGTCGAGTATTCAAAATCTAATATTGAAACTCATCTCTCGAATTATGAATCAATATATCAAACAAGTTAAATCATCGATCAAGTGATAAAACAAGAATAAGCTTAAAATACTCAAATAGGCTTTAAGATAATAACTTCAACTAAGATTAAAACTGACAAGGGTCTTTTTATACATGTTTTATGTGTATATTTAAGTATGATTTGAGTTATTTTATTGTTAGTTTCATAAATTTTTGATTGTACATAGTTCACATTACTCCGAGGTGCTTTTATTGATGTAGATTGATGATTTGGAGCTGTTTTTGGTGAATTTTGGGCCATGGTTTCATGTCAAAACATACCCGGGGGTTTTTGGATGCAAAAATACTCAAAATCCCAAGCTAAACGCGTCATTTCGGAGCCTTTTCAGTCAAACACGGGCAGGGTGTGTTTTTAAGCACGACCGTGCTTTTGAGGAGCCAAAACCGAGCAAATTTTCGGCAAAAACGTACTAACACGGCCAGGCCGTGCTTTTGAAGCTTCGACCGTGTTCGGGAAAATCCGCGAACACGGCCTGGCCGTCTTTGAAAGCACGGGCGTGCTTTTCCGTGATCGGTTTTTCTTTGGCGGAAATTATGGAGACTTTCCTTTTTGCTTTTTGACAACCTTTGAGCAACTTTTACACCTCATTTTGATGCACCAAACTCTATAATTCCCTCAATTGTCATGTGGACACAATGATTCAACCAACTCAACCATGAATGTGCACACAATGATTCAACCAACAACCATGGAAGTGGAGCATTTGTTAGCATTATTGATGTGTTCTTTCACAAAGATGATGCCTATAAAAGCCAAGAGTTTGAGTTGGGAAATATATATATTCATGTAGTATTCATTGATAGAGAGATTCATTGTATATTCATTGTATATTCTAAGTTTCAAAGCAAAATACATTGAGAGGATAAAAGAGAGGTGGAGTTGGAAGTTGAAGAGCAATAGAGGAGAAGGCTTGGAGCTCAACATCATTGCAATCAACCAAAGAGGAAGTCTTGTATTGGTCTTGAATAAGAGCTAAGTACACCATGTTCATTTTATTCATATCTTCATGTGTAGTATACTCTTTTGACAAAGCCATGTGTAGCTAAATTTCTAGTGTTTGAATGTAATGAACTCTAGAATGAATTTGTGATTAAGGTTTGTATGTTTTTTTAATAAAATCTTCATGTTTTGTGTGATTCACTTATATTATGCTTTATTCATTCAAATTGGTATATGCGCAATATTGATTTGAAGTTTATTTTTCATCCGGGGAATCGAGAGATTCATGGTGAAATAGAACCTATATAAGTGAAAAGAGTTGCATGCAATCCTAGATATAGGACGACATAAATCTTCTGGATTAGGGTCAAACCTAATATGGGAATTCACAAATCGTTATAATATTGTCTTGGGTTTTTTAACTAGAACGAGATTTCAGTTAATCAACTTGAGATTAGAAGTTATTCGCGCTCGATAGAGGGTCTAACTTAAATCGGGAATTTCTACGGTCCATGAAATATGAGATTTTACTAAAAGAGGTTGGTTTTTGCTTAAGGGATTATGGTTGTATTTCTATCTTGTTAAATCACAAAAACATTCTAGAGGGATTTACATTTAAACACATTTCTAGCTCTTGATTTCTTAATTCTACAATCTATTTTTATTTGATCTTTTGTAAGTTGCAATTATTTTAAAATTCTCTATTTTTCATTTTCATTAAACAAACAAACTCTGAAAATTGCTAGATTAAATAACAAAAAGACGGTAATTATTAGTACTTACAATCCTCGTGGGAATGACACTCGGTACTCAATAATCTATACTACAAAACGATAGGTGCACTTGCCTATGGTTTTCTAGAGTAGCTTTTGAGCCATCAAAAACATCCAACAAGAGTTCATTAATCTACTTCCAAAACCCAGAAATCTCAAGAGTTTAGCTACATATGATTTCTAAACAACTCATAGACAAATTGTTCAAAGCCATTACAGCTGAAAATGAAAGATTGAAACTAAAAGAGAAGCAAGAAAAACTTAGGAAAGTCGACAATCTCTCGATATATCTCTGTTCCTCAAGCTCCGATGCAACCCGATTGTCTCCTTGATGTCTTCTTCCAAGAATTAGCCTTTGTCTTGTGTTGTAGATCCCAAAAATATCAGAATATCCTTGTGTGCGCCCCCCAAAAAGCCTTTTTATACCCCCTTTCAGTTTAGGGTATAATACTGCAGATTATGGGATTCCAACGCAGACGCACGGGCCCGTGCGCCATCCCGTAAAAAACATCCAGTCTCTGTAGGGCGCACGGGTCATGCGTTGGCCCACGGGCTACCCGTGCGCCATCCCGTAGAAAACATCCAGTCTCTGTAGGGCGCACGGGTCGTGCGTCGGCGCACGGGCTACCCGTGCGCCATGTTGAAGCTCTAAATTTCTTCATTCAGGGGTGCACGGGTGGTGCCTAAGGCACGCCCAACCCGTGCGCTCCCTGTATTTTCCTTATACGCTCATCTTTCGCTCATTTTGGCTTCACTTTTCGTATACTCACTCAATTCTCCGTGTTTCCACTTTGCTATGCTCGTATTTGGATTCAATTTGCTTCAAATATCATGAAATTCCTATAAAATAAGCAAAGTGTAATATATTTTCCACAAGGAGTGAATATGTAACATTTTACGCGAGTATATGCATGTTTAGCCATCATTATAGCCAGAAATATGCCTCAAAATACATGCAAAACTCACACCTATCACAATTCACACCTTTTTTTTTGTAGATCCTTTTATAACCAATAAGCCTAAGATCTTTAGGTGGATCTACAAGAACCTAGACAATGTTGGAGTACAAAGACTTTATTTCTTAGTTCATAGCCTCAAGCCACCTCTCTTTATCAGAATTCTCCATATATCGCTTGTTGAAAAAACAATGGATCATCATCTACCTTATCAACACTGCACCATTTGTCTCTTCGATTTGATGATAGTGAATTGGTGGTCCAATCACCATCCTAATTCGTCGAGGTAATATGATATTCTGATCAGAAATGTCGGTATTCATAACAATTTATCCAACAACTCTTGTTGCATGTAGTCTAATTAATCTCATCAAAATGTAACGTCGTCTCAAGTACAAATTTACTTCGAGATCGGAAGTTTTTCATATAATCGTTCTCAAGAAAGATACCATTAGGCGACATTGTTACTTTATTTTCTTGTGATTCAAAAAACATACCTCATCTCTTTCCTTTGAGATATCCTATGAACAAACACACTTCTAAACTTGGGTACAACTTTCCAGTCATTCCTTTTAGCACTTGTGTTGGACACCCATATATGCAAAAGTGGCGTATACAGTTCCACAACTCTGATGGTGTCTTTTATTGACTTGGGTAAAAGTACATTTAAAATATAAATCATCGTCTGTAATGCATATCTCCATAATGAATCTGGTAGTGTTGCGAAGCTCATCATTGATTTTAACCACATCAAACAAAGGACAATTTCTTCTTTCAACAATATTTGTGAGTGACCATCAATTAACACCATGGATCTCAGCTTCAGTGAAATAGTTGATCATGTTGAAACATATTCACATATTGATTAACATTTCCTCATCTTAGCATTCATAAATCATTTTCATAGCTCCATGTCTCAATTGATTAGAAGGCTGACCAAACATAGCTTGCAAAGACTATATTATCTCTGAAATAGAATATGTGTGTCGTGCGTCATCCTAAACACATTGTTCATGCCGACTAATACGAAGGCAGGGCTTTGTTGTCGGTGTTGATCCATTTTTCATGTACCTTTTATACACTACGAGCGACATTAATAGGAGATTCATGAAGACATTCCTTCATCAAAACAAACTTGAGGTTCTCACAAATGAGTGCAATGTTCATGTTACTTTTTAACTTGATAAAATTTTCTCATGATATTTTCTCATTCAACAGTACAAGCAGTAGACCAAACATAAATTAAATAAAGCAACATAAATAAGTGAACGAACATCATAAAACATGCAATTTAGGAATCATAATGTTTGTCCTACCAACTCTAAGAAAATTTAATATTGCATTAAAAAAGCTACCATAGGAAAGGTCAAATTAAATGAAGATTAATTTGAGGCTATCTCAAATGGCAAAATTAGTGTCTTGTGATTTTAGTGGATGCACTTGGAGATTTAGTCCTTTTTCAACTTTGGATTCAATCATTTAAATGAAAAACTCATATTTTTTGTCTTGTGACCTGCTACTACAAGTACAATTTACCTGCTATGATGATATGTAAAATAATTATTAAGTTGTCAATCTATATGGATATGTTTGCAGGAAAAACTCCAAGTTGGCATTTAGGGCATTCATGGTAGGATCAATTTTTTTTCGTATAATTTATTTTGTCATTTGTTGTTTTAATTCTCTTTCTTTCTTGTTAACAATTTATTATGCTCCTCATTACCCCACTCCCTTTTTTCCCACCTCATTCTTCATCTTTCATCATCCATATCCACCCACGACAAACATGTCTTATCCTTCGGCCATCCCAGTAGAGTATAGTCGTGGGTCGTAGTTAGAATTAGGACTTGGTGGAGTATAGTAGTGTGTTGTAGTTAGAATTAGGACTTGGTGTAAAGTCGGTGAAATCTAGTGATTTTTAAAGGTTAATTAGAGAAAGTACCCATGATATTTGGAGTATTTTTTTTTTTAAAAAAACCAAGGTATTGTAGTAAAACTATAGTATTTGTGTGAAGTCGATAATGCCCCTAGTGGAATTAAAAAAACATTTAAAAAAATGGACAAAATTACCCCCATCTAGTTTGGAAACTCTTAGTTTTTAGATATTTTTTGTAGTTTATGGAAAATCAGATGGATGAAAATGGTTTCTCCTTCGTAACTGGAGGTGAGTATCTGTAAGATTCCAAGGATGATTTTTGATGATATGTATGTTATGAAAAACTGAAATAATTTTTATTTATTGTTTTTTTTATTCAAATGTTGTGTTTTTCCTTGTTTATTGATTGTAGATATGCTATGATAGTTGTCGATAATTCACTAAATCTTAAATAGTTTAAGTTAATATCTGCAGAATTTATAAAAAGTTCCATTTGAATATTGTAGTTTACGTTACAATTTTGTCTCATAACCTGTGAATTGTAGGGGTATTCTTTTATTTCCAGGGTTTTTTTATGATGTCAGCAAATTCCGTTATAACAACTTTGTAAACATATTAGACAAATCAAACTTTTGGGGTAATTTTTGTAATTTTAAAATGTAGCTGGCTTTTATTTAATATCCTAAACCTCATATGTGCTTTTGTAATTAATCAATTTTTTGTACTACAATAGAAGTATAGAGCATTAACTACTATACAAACTTGTTCTGTTATTTATATTTCAGGACTTTAAATGTTGTTATTTTAGTCAATTGCTTCATCCAACAGATAACAAACAATATGTTTTTTTTTTTTTTTTGAAGCCACAAACAATATGTTCAAACTTCATTTTTATTGTGTTTTTGCACTATGCGGGGCGAAAAAAAAAAAAAAAACTCCGCTAAACTTAGCATCTAGTTCGTTAAAAGAGTAGTCACATTTTTTAAACAAAAAGCCACTATATTACAAAGAGTTGTACACTTTTTTTTTTTTTTTTTTGATAACTCGAACCTTCCAACTTACGCCCGACTACGCTGAGACACAACAATGACTCGGCTCCTCATTCTGCCGCTGAGGTAAACCGCGGGATGTGCACGCGATCGCCGGTGTTACGACGGTCTCTGCCGACGTACAACCGATCCTCCCGGTAAAGAGAACAATTATATTCGACCCCAATCTACTAATAACGATCTCTCCCGAATCGAACCCACACGATCTTATTCAAGATGAGTTTCCCACCAAATCTTCACCAATTTCGCATATGCCCTGGAGCAATTTGATGGAGTAGGGATATGAACCCCCGACCTCCACCCCACAAACAATTTGATGGAGCGGATTTGACCCGACTCCATCCCACAATTCTGTGTGTGGCCAGGATGCTGGCTAAGCCACCTGGTTAAGAGTTGTACACTCTGCATGACAAGAGAGAACAAAGCATCATATGTAAAGTTACAAACCACTATTTAATTTCAAAATAAATGTGTTATTTAGTGATATTATATTATTATTTTGAAAAAACTATAAATTTAAAAAGAATAAGAAAATGTTTATGTATATATTGAGGGAAGAAAAGAAAAAACATTCATGGAGCATATATATAGGGCTGCAATCGAACCGAAACCGAGTTTTTTGAGAGTTTGAGTTTGGCTCATTTTCAACAAGTCAAACTCGAGCTTGAATTTATCGAATATATTGATAACTTGCGAATTTCTTCGAGTTTAATCGAGCCTAAACGAGCTTATAAGTAAATATCAAATTGTAAATTAATTTATTATTCTATTTATTACAAAAAAATTTTTTATATATTTCTAAAACACATAAATCATAATATATCTATCAAAAATCTATAATTTTATTCAAACAAATAAATTTATTTAAATATTTTTATATCTATCATAAGTAGACATATAAAAATTAAATTAAAGTCAAACTATTAGTTTAATTTATAAGAGCTTACTAACGATCCTGCTCACGAACTTACTAACGAGTCTGCTCATGAGCGAACGAACTGAATATCTTTACTCTTTAGGTTTGAGTTTGGTTCATTTATTTTCGCGAGCCTCATTAAACGAACTCAATGAATTTTTATTGAGTCGAACTCCAAATAGCTGAAGGCAGTTTTGTTCCTTTGCAACTTTAAATGGCTACGTACATATGTCCATTTTCCAATATTTTCCTAACAAAGTTGAACTTTCTTGTACTTTTTCCACAGCCTCAGATTCAGTAAAAAACTGGGAATAAATTACTGGATCAGCAAAAAAAAAAATACAAAATATTAAAATGAAAATGGAGGACCCTACGTTTACTTTTGCCATCGAACTGACTTCAGTAGTCAGCGTATTTCTTAAGGTAAGAATAAATACCTTAAAATTATGATTCATTTCTTCTCGATTTTCTGAGGGGTTTTTCCTTTTCATATTCTCTCTGTGTAATAATAATCAAATTAATTGGTGCTTTTCATTGAATGAATCTGGTGCAATTCATACTTTCTTTGTAGTTTAACTTGGCTGGAAGAGCTAGAAAATGTCAGGTGAAGATCGAGAACAGAGGTATGGGTTTCCTTTTTTTTCTTTTAGTTCTGTTCATCAAGATTGTGTTTTTATTAGTTAATCTTTGGAAATTTTGCCTTTGTGGGTTTCATCATTTTCTGTTGTTTTTCATTTTTTTTGGAATTTCTCTTCTGAATTTTGGGATTTTTTTTGGGTGGATTTTACAGTATGAGAAAGAAAGCTTCTTTTTCTTTTTCCTAGGGCTTTAAGTGATTTTTCAAGTGAAATATATAAGGGTGGATCAATTGTCTTGAAGTTTCTCTGCAGTCATAAGAACTCAAATATTCTGGATATGTGTTGTCTGGATGTAACTGCAAACATTGAACTAAAAATTACTTTTTTTTATGGCACACTTTTAGTTGCTAATAATATGGATGATGTTGTTTCCTGTTGTTAGAGTCTTGCATTCTTCTACTGGGATTATTTAATTATAATCACCTTACTGGATTATAGTTCTTGTAATAGTTCTCACCTTTTGAAATGTGATTATGTCAGGAAAACCACTAGTATGCAAGAATCAAATGCAATGACGATTGAATTTCTCCGGGCAAGGTTGTTGTCTGAAAGATCCGTCTCGAAAACAGCTAGACAAAGAGCTGATGAGCTGGCCAAGAAGGTGAATTTGCAGTATTTATTTTACTTTCTCTGTCTTGTATTCTCCATCATGCGTAATAGTTTGGTCTGCATTTTTTTTATTCCCGATTTCCCGTAATTCACGTTAGATTTGAGGAATGACAGGTAGCGTAATAAAAATGTAATGATTTCAAAATCTCTAAGAAACGAATAAGTTATGATGTAATTTACATGGTGTATGGTGACAAAACATTGATTGTATAACTGAACATCCAACATATTTAAAAACAAGTAATATAAATGTGAGGATTTGTTCGTACCTCGAAAATTAATTCCCTGATGATTTTTTTTTTTTGTTTGGCTTTTGAGTTTTTCAGTCACAGGATTTGGTTTTCTAAATTTGTAAATGCACACAGGTAGCAGAACTTGAAAAGCAGCTCAAGTTTGTCTCTCTTCAGAGGAAGAAAGCTGAAAAGGCAACAGCCGATGTTCTTGCAATTTTGGAAAATCATGGAATAAGTGATGTGTCGGAGGAATTCGATTCATGTTCTGACCAGGAGGAAAGTCCCCATGACTTTAAGGCTCGTAACGGTTCGTCGACGTCAAAAGTAACTTCATCCAGCGTGAAACTAAGAAAAAATGAAACTGAGGCATATTCGAGTTCTGAAGTTGAATCCTCTCCATCAACGGGTAGAAGCTTGTCGTGGCGAAGTAGTAAAGATTCTCAGCATGCCCTTGAAAAGAAGAATTACATGGACTCGGTCAGAAGAAGAGCTAGTTTTGGATCAAATAGTTTGTCAGCGAGAAGGGTTGGAAAATCATGTCGTAGAATAAGGCACAGGGATACTAGGTGAATTTGCTTGCTTTTGATTTTGAGTATTAATTAATTGCCCAAATGTGATTAGTCTTGAGTTGGAAAAGATTCCTGGTTTAATTAATAACGTCTGTTATCGTGACGCTTACCTTTTTCAGTGGTAGATGGAAACACAGTCTCTTTGACATTGATGTTAGGTTAATTAGTAATTACAAAAGTACCCTGAGGTTTACCCTAAGTACAAGAAAACCCAGTTATCTTTCAAAATTACTAATCCTCTCGACATTTGTTTCTCTTTTACAAATTGCACCTCAATAGGGGGGGGGGGGTATTTGTTAGGTAAGTACAAATGGGGGTATTTGTAATTTTCAAAGATAATGGGAGTTTTTTGTAATTAGGCTAAACCTCAGGGTAATATTTGTAATTATCCCTTGATGTTATTCTACTTTCCTTCAAAATTCGTTTTCTTTTGGTCTCCAATCTGTCACTTTCTATTCCTCTTGTTGATACATTAAATGGTCAACTAATTGCATTTATACCAGCTCGATCCATTAACTGCTTCCTTGAGCTGCACAAAAAATGACATCAGTCTTTTTGTGGTGCCAGATCGATGGAAGATTCACAGAATGATGGCACTGAGAAGGCCGCGTGTTCGGGAGATGCTTTCAATGGCTCTGATGGTGAGCATGTTGCGTTAAGAGAATATGAAAATGGGAAAAACCAACTGGAAAGCTCCACGTTGAGGTCAAATAGTGAAACTCAAAAAATGGATGGGCGCTATTTTGATGTACATGAGAGAGATGATGACATGGAAAGTGCACTGCAACATCAGGCGCAACTCATTGGTCAATATGAAGAGGAGGAGAAGGCCCAGAGAGAATGGGAGGAGAAGTTCAGAGAGAATAACAGTGGCACACAGGTATGCATTATCTGTTTTAACTGGTTCACCATCAATAAACTCCAATTGTTCATACTAAACGATAATTTCTACTTTTCACCAACTAGTGGCTCTTTTGGGGCGTCGTAAGTCTACTTTAGTCTTTTCTGAATTTCATTTTATTATCCATGTTCGTGGGAGGATCCTAATCCAATTCATAAAGCTAACGACCTGATTATCAGTATGTTCCTTTGATGAAGTAAAATTCGACTGGGGGATCTACCTGGAGTGCTCTTTCGGCTGTTAATTCAGCAATCCCCTGTAGCTGTAAAGTTGTTTATATGAAAAAAAACCTGTTCAATCACCTGGTCAGACCACTGAAACATAAAAATTCACATTTTTATAAAACTGGAACGGCGGTCTCTTAGTTTGGATGCATAGCTCGTGTGCCATTCTGGCATGTGGTGTATCATCTACATGCTGCAAATCCCTCCTCTCTTTGTTAGTTATGCTCTAAGAGTTTAAATAAAATAAAATAAGTGAAGTTAGTGGTTCTGTTACTTGAGAGTCAAGTTGGTGTTAGTGCAAACTCTTTTTCAATTTGAAACACCGATTAAAGAAGATGGCATTATTTTCTCCAAACACTCTCAGAATCTTTGCCATCTAACCTAGGATACTGCATGAGCTTCACTAGTTTTCTTCCCAATCTTACTATTCTGATGTTCAATTTTTATTTGTTTGCCCATGCCATGTTTCCTAATATTTAGTTGAGTTTAAACTCTTCCAACCTGAAGTTTTTCGTGCCCAGAACGGCTCCAAAGTTTCTGGTAAGTCCCTGTAAATATTTCAATTCATTGTCCATGAACAACTAGGAATCAAGCGATCGTGGGAACCATTCAGATGTGGCTGAAAAATGACACATGATTAAGTTTCCGAACGACCTTTGTCATGGGTCTGACAGTGTGCCTTTAGCTACTTGTCTAAGAATGATAAGAAAGGTAGATCTTTTGGTAAATCTTAAAATATTGCCTCGAGTATCATCTTGTAACTTGGGATGATACGGTTCAATCTTGGCCTTTAAATCCACAAGAATATCATGACCCAAAATCAGTTTTACCTAAAAAGTTAGAAGATGCATATGCTCTTTGAGACAAGAATGTGACTAAAAGTGATCGACCCCACTTTGCATAGCAGTATGAGCTATGGTTAATCTCATTAAATATTATAGTTGTTCAAGACTTTTGGGGGGAGAGAAAATAAAAAAAAAGAAATTTGGTCCCTTGTGTATTTGTGTCATCATCCTGTCGTATTTTTAGCTTATAAAAATATACAACTCACAAAGTTCATCTATCCAGTAAAAGGTCTACACTGTTACTCTGCGGACAATTCCATATGTACTGCAGACCTGTCGAATTGTTTCATGAGAGCTTTTCCAGCAATAGTTCATTGTTTTTCTTTTCAATTTCCTCACATGTCAGTGAGGTAGCATGGGGTGGAGAGTGTTCTTTAGATTCCTGGGGTTGAAATCACATGTGACGTTCCCTCAAATATACACTGTCCGAATGCTCATTCATCTCGGCAATTTTTGAGTCATCTGAGGGAAACTCAATTGGAGAAATTCGATGTTGATTTTCAACAGCGATCGGCCTTAAGGCTGTAATGAGAGTGGGTGGCTCAAAAACGGGCTTTCAGCCACGTGGGGTTGGAGTTGTAGGACTCTGCCATACTTATTCGCCGTCAGTGGCAGAGGTAGAATCAATCCATCAACAGATAAAGTTTCTTGCAGATGATTGTCTTTACCACCGATGTTTACTAGTGAAGACATCTCTCAACCTTAATGCTTCGAGCGCAGTCTTCCCGATGTGGTAAAGTTAGAGCACCAAGAATGTGATAAATCTAACTTGTAATCTAAATTGACACTTGTAGTATGATGCTCGACTGTAGAGGCGCAGAGTTTACTGCTATCATGCATCGGATTGAATAATTTTGTGTGTTAGGTAAGAAATAGCAGAAGTTTGGTGCTATTACTTTTTTGTGTACATACATTAGACTTTAGAAAGTTATTCTCATCCATTTCTGCACCTGGCAACAACTTTATGTGCTTGAGTAGTTTTCTTCCCGATTTTGGTATTCTTATGTCGACTTCTAATTTATTTCTCAAGTCATCTTTTCTCTTTATCTCGAGCTTAAATTTCTTGCATGTCACTTTTTCATATATATTCCGCTGCTCTTACATGAAAACCTTTTTTGAAAAATAAATAAATAAATAAAAACAAAAAATATTTTCTTATAAAATTATTGTCCATGAACCACCAGGATTCGTGTGATCCCGGGAACCATTCAGACGTGACTGAAGAACGATACGAGATGAAGTCGCCTGAGCTGTCACGCGCTGCTGGGACATCCAATTCAGATAACCAAGAAACTAAGCAAGAGCAAGTCGATGCTTGTTTCAGTGAAAAACCCGAGACTTCCAAGAGAAGCTTGCAGAATGAGAACATAATTTCTTGTGAATCTTCAGCATCGGAGTTTTCATTTCCCATGTCGAGGGAGAAAAATAATCAAGAGTTTCTCGGAATACAGCACAATGCATCCCAATATAGATCCCAACAATTTCCGCCCATGGTTCAAACGACAACACAAAGTTCAACAAAAATATCTCCTTACGAAGAGAAAAGCACGGCATTATCTACTCCTCCAAAGATCTCTTTGCCCCTCGAGCTTGCAGTTGTACCTCAAGATAATTTAGGATCTGTCCTAGAGGCACTTAAGCGAGCCAAATCGTCTCTAAATCAGAAACTCAATAACTCGCCTCCGACAGCAGGACGAGCTTCAGGCAGTGTTTTTCAACCTTCCAATAACGAAACAAACAAAACTGACAGCTTCCAAATTCCGTTATTTCTCCCGGCCTTTTCAGATTGCCAACCGATTATCAACCCGAAAATGCACGACCAGGGTTTGCTAATTTTCCTCCTGAAAATTCTCTCGGAAGATTCCTTTCCGAACCTTTTGATTCTAGAAGTGCTTTCTCAAGCGACCTATTTCTCACTGACCCGTACAGACCTTTTACTCCAGAGAGGCCTTTCAGCCAGCCTAGACTAAGTGAAGGTCCTTCATCTTCTAATAGAATGAACCGTCTCGATTCTTACACAAACCCTGTTCTTCCATCAGTTAAAGATTCTTATCCGTTTCTTCCGGATGTCACGCTTCGCGTACCCTTGAATGAAGGAGGGGCTTCTAGAAACTTCCCGAGTTCGGAAAGAGGGTTGCCTCCAGTTATGCGCTTGTCTTCTTACGACGAACATGTTAGACCAGATATGTACAGGTAGCCCACCATCTGCTGTCATGAACATTGCTCTTTTTGCTGGTATGGATGATCTTATAGATCTTTTATTCATCTTTTTTTTTTTTTTCTCCGCAAATATCTAGATAAGTTTAGCGAAAGAAGTAATAGACTGTTTGTTTTAGTGAACATATTTGTGTTTGTATAATAGGGTTGTATAACTGTCAACTTTTGTTGTTCTGAGTAGTCCTCCTGGGAGTAGGATTAATACATGATGTTATGCTCATTTTGAGCATCAGAACAGTTTAAGAGAGTTTGTTGTCGTGTATTATATCCAGGAATAAGATTTTCTTACTAGAGATTGAAGTGTGATTCATGGTTTTAGACATTTAATGTTAAAAGTTATGCAACAGTAAAGTCTTATTGCCACAGGCACGGAGGTTTGAAGTGGGTGAAATTTGAAATAGGGCCCTCATAATTTTGGTTGAAATAATGAACATTGCAGTGGATAACCAATAGTTTGATGATATGTATGGAAGTGATGCAAAAAACTTCTAAGGTCAAATAGTTTTGCCAAGAAGGGTTTGGGTATTTGTATTGTGCAGCTTTATTGTGGCATGGAATGAATACTGAAGCTTCAAAAATTAATATAAATATGTAATAAACCTTAAAACTGGACCAACTAATCCCACAACCCTATGCATTCTCACTTCTAATGCCAATGCTGTTGCATTAGATTTGATACAACAGTATGCATCACATATGAGACCCATATATGGTCTTATTACAAAATCCTATTTGCATCCTTTTTCCGTATTGCATTGGTTATTTGCTATTTGTAAAGAAAATACGAGGGTACACGCAGTGACGAGTCATAAACATTAGGAGGCGACACTTATTTTTTCTTAAAAGTAGTGGATAAAGAGGGGTTATAAAATTCATATATATATATTTTTTTGTTTTTCCAACGATAGTTTATATATATCAAAACTCACAAACATAATCCCGAACTTACACCGTAGCCAACTGACTAACAACAATTTGGCCATCAAATAAGCCAAATGGGGAATTGGTCCTCCCAATTCACGTCAACATCACTATCCAAAGCAATAAAAGCTAGTCTATTACAACATATTTTGCTTTTATCGTCTTGCAAACAAAACACAACGTTCTCAAAAAGGTAACTCATCAAAAAGATGTCGTGGCTATTTTTGCATTCTCAAACTCCAAAGGAAGTTTTTTATTGAGTCTCTTGATTATATCCTCATTATCTAATTGAATCTTGAGTCTCTTAATGTTGTAATTCGAAGCCAGACACATTCCTTGTCTAATGCCAATCAGAACTGCATCCACTGGATTAAAGTAATCCCTAGAAGAAGCCAATGCACGCACCAGACAGCCCTCCTCATCCCTGATCCACCCTCCAATGCCAGAATTAATTCCCTCCCTTCCCACAGCACTGATCACTAAAGAGAAGTGTCCTACTGTAGTTAAGTTGGAAATTATTGACATCTCATTCGTATCTCTCCCACTTCGCACCTGTTCAACCTGCTTCTTTCTCCCACTAATCTCTTGATACTCATTCCATTCTTGTATTGCATAATGTACAATGTCCAGCTCCTGCAATATTTCTCCTTGAAAGATACAAAGGTTTCGCGTCTTCCAGAGCCACCAAAGCAAATAGACTGACAGTTGGATTCGATCTTGACAAACCTTATCTACTTTGATGCTGCAAATTTGATACCACCACGTCTTAATCTGAAAATGATCCTGCTGAGTATTAAACCATTGTACAGGGGAAAGTTTCCACACCTTTTGATCCCTATAACATTGGAAAAAAATATGCTCCCCCGTTTCCACTGCTTCTCCACACACTTTGCATATATTATCTAGTTTCATTCCTCTTTTGTGCAAACTTTTAGCAGTTGGTAAGCTGTCATTAATGGCTCTCCACAGAAAATGTTTTAATTTGCCTTTCACCTCTAGCTTCCAGCATCTTTTCCACATATTATTGCTCTCCTTAGACCCTTTGCTAGATTCTGGAAGATCCATTTTTAACTGCTTCACCCTAAGCCCTTGCTTATAAGCTGATCTAACAGAATATTGTCTCTTCCCTTCCCAATGCCACACTAGTCTGTCAGGACCTCCTTCAGGATTGATTCGAATTTGTAAAATAGCCTTAACATCCTCAACATTGAAGTACTGCAGCAAGATCTCCTCATCCCACTCTTTACCTCCCTCCACCATAAACTCCCAGGCCCATTCCCTCTGCCCTGGATTCATATATATAAATTTGTAATAATTTTGAAAATTTTATGATTGAGCAACCTTAGCCCCGCTAGGGATGGCAAAATGGCCCGCCCCGATGGGTAGCTTCCCCGCCCTGTCCCGTTTGGTCCGCCCTGCCCCGTGGCAGGGCAGGTCTGGGTATCGCCTCTACCCCGTGGGTACCCCGTACCTGTTCAGCCCCGTGCTATTCTTTTTTTATTTTTTTATTATCTTTAATGTATATTTCACATGTACATTATATAAAATAATATAGTTTATGTATTTAATATTATATTTTACATATATAATGACAAATTTTATAAACAATATGCATTTATAATACAAAATATAATATTAAAAAATTATTAATAATATAAAATATAAAAAAAATTCAACGGGCGCGATCCGCCCCGCCACGGGGACCTTTTCTGTAAAATAATAATACACTTGGATGGATATAACCAATCAATATTTTCAAATCCAAAGAATCGGAGGTGACAAAATAATGATCAAATGGTGATATAAATCATCTCTGGAAATGAAGTAAAAAACAATTCCCGAAAAACAAAATTGGCACAAACATCCAAAGGGATTGACCCAAACCCAAACCTTCTTGACAAAAATATTTGACCTTAAGAATTCATATATATATCGTCAAACTACTGCACAAGTCCAATTTGTACAAGTCATAAAAAAACCGTGTCTATCAAAGCTTCACTCCATATCCAAACCGTCTAACATGCATATCTGCACACATTCTTCAATGACAATGTAGCTAAACTCCAAACTCCTACTAATTCTTTTATCCCAATTTCCCAACCCACAAATAAATCTCTTTCCCATATTGCTCTTTTCCAAGTGTACACCTCTCCCTTTACATGTTCTTGTGTGTCTCTCCTCCCTTCGCCACCATACCTTATGCATCCGCCACGTAACAAAAAAATAAAATTAAAATTAAAAAAAATAATCCCTTATCCATATTTCTTCCGACATATATAAATACACAAATCCCTTTTCCTTTCCATGCCCATAATTTTCACATTAATCTTTCAAATTCCAAAAAAAAAAAAAAAACTTAGGTTTTTAGGACCAAAAATAGTACTCTTAGTTTAAAATTTCATGGATACAAGCAAGAGAAGCATTAGGGTTCTAATGTTCCCATGGCTAGCTCATGGCCATATCTCACCATTCCTAGAGCTAGCCAAATCACTAGCAAAAAGAAACTTCATAACCTACATTTGTTCTTCCCCAATAAACCTAAACCCCATTAGAAAAACCCTTTCCCCAAAACACTCCATTCCCATAAAACTCGTCGAGCTTCACATCCCCACCACCCCACAACTCCTCCCCACTACCACACCACCAACGGGCTCCCGCCCCACCTCATGGGCCCGCTCAAGAGGGCCTCGACATGGCCCGGCCCGCATTCTCCACCATCCTCAAAACCCTCAAGCCCGACTTGGTCATATACGATTTCCTCGGTAGTGGGCCCCTGGAGGAGGCGGCGGCTCGAATATTCCGGCGGTGGTCTTCCCGAGCACCGCGCCGCCAAGTCTTCTCCGATCATGCACGATTGGTTCGAGCCCCGGTCAGAGTACCCTTTCTCTCAGAGCATATACTTTAGGGAAAACGAATATTCGATTCGTTCTCGTTTGGTTAAGTCGACGGGTACGGACACAAACGATCATATTAGGGTTAGGGATCGCGTCGGAAAAATCGAACGATGTCGTCTTGATCAAGACATTCCGAGAGCTCGAAGGTAAATACATCGATTTTCTCATAAAAGCCGACTTCGGAAGAAAATCGTCTTGGTTGGTCCCCTCGTCCAAGAAAATAATAATAATAATGATAATAATAATAATGAGAGGCGATATCATCGAATGGCTCGATCGAAAAGATCGACGCCGACGGCGATATTATATTCTCTTTTGGAAGCCGAAGTACTTCCTTTTCGAGAAAACGAGATCGAGCAGTTGCTCGTGGTCCGAGGTGAAAGCGAAGTCAACTTCATATGGGCATTGAGGTTTCCCATTGGGGAGAATATTAATATCCACGAGAAGCTTCCACTAGGGTTTCTAGAAAGAGTAGGAGAGAGAGGGATGGTGGTGGAGGGGTGGGCCCCGCAGCGGAGGATTTTGTCCCATCCGAGCGTCGGAGGGTTTTTGAGTCACTGTGGGTGGAGTTCGGTGATGGAAGGGATATATTGGGCGTCTTGATGTGGCGCGGGCCGATGATTTGGACCTTGGCATTGAATGCGCTACTGTGGAGGAGGAAAGGTGGGGGTGGGGGAGGAGGTGGTGAGGAGTAGAGAAGGGGAGTTTGATAGAGGAGAGGTGGCGAGGGTGGTGAGGAAGGTGGTGGCGGCGGTGGAGGTGCGGCGGAGGGTGGCGGAGATGAGTGAGAGGATGAGAGAGAAAGGGGAGGAGGAGATTGATGGGGTGGTGGAGGAGTTGGTGAGATTGTGTAACAAGGAAGAGAGATTGATGAATAAGATTGAGAGTGAGGGTTCTATGAAGAGATTGAATAATGTGATGATGATTGTGGAAAATAGGGAAAGAGTTTTGAGTGAAAATACATGAGCCTTAATTGGCTCTTTGTATGTGTATGATTTTTTATTTTTTTCTTTTGTGTGTTTTTTGTGATCTCTTACTACTAATAATGTGTACATATTATCTCTCTCTTTTATATGGTTTCTTGAAATGTTGCTCTAGTACTGGTAGTGATAGATACTCAATTATTAGGATCTCTGTATACTTAATTAAATTGTATTTAAAATAATAAAATATAATTAGTTTATGTGAGTGTTGACTCTTGATGAAGAGGTAAAATTGTGCCTTTCTCTTATTTTGGCTGTTGTGGGGGCTAAAGAGAAAAAAAAAAAAAATGGACCCTAAAGGCCCAAACTATTGTATGAGTAAAGAGTAAAAAGAGGTGGGCTATTCTACTATAAAAAAAATTCCAGTTTATCGACATAAATAATTTTGCCTTACAATTATCTATAGAATAAAAAATATTATTTTTCCCAAATTATGCCGACAATTTTTAAATTTATCGACATAAATAGTGTGGTATTTATTTTCCAACAGTTTTAGATTATGTAGGTAAATATTTAACATGCGTGACTTTTGGGGTAAAGTATAATGTTTTTTATCCACAATTCATTTGTTTCTGGCCAGATATGACAATCACATGTATAGGCTTATTACATTTTTACAGAGTAACCAACTTCTTGATCATGCCCATGTAACTAACTTGCCTACATTCCAAGCAAAATATGCACCACAACACATTAAAAATGCAAGAAAGAGACTATAGTGAATATTCCTTGTTGGAATATGTATACAACTATGATCAGTCACATGTCTATAATTTGCAGGTTTTAATTTGGTCCCTCAATTTTGAGATAATTACTACTCCCTATCTATATAAACTCATGATGAAAATTCATTAAATACCGATTTATGTGACTGTTCAAATTTTGAAAGTAGCAAATATTTCAAAATTACTCTTGCAAATGTATATATATATATATATATATATATATATATATGGCTCAAAGCTCAAAGCATATATAAAAAGCTTGGCATAGCCCCAAAACATGTTGCTTTTTTTCTTTTTTCCCTCTTTACCAAAAATAGCTTGAATAGAAAGGGAGGGAAGGAAAAAAAAAGGAGAGCAAATATTAAAGCAAAAGCAAAAAAGTGGATAACCTTCAATATGAAAAATTAAATTGTATCACAAGATATTCCCATAAAAATGCATATATTTATATATATAAGAACAAGTCATGTTTTAACACAACACATTGATCTGTTAAAGAAAATGAAGAGTCTTGCTGCAAGTATTGGTAGCAGCGGGCGATCGTCGGCAGGGGACATAGACGATGAAGACGAGGCCTCAAAAATGGCGATCGCGTCGTACCAAGCGAGAGAAGAGGAGATTGAGAGGAGAAAATGGAGGTGAGACAGAGGGTTGAATCTCAACTCACCCGTGCCGAAGAAGAAGCTAAGCGTTTGACACAAGTTTGGGAAGTAAGTTTCTTCAAATTGTTTTGATTGGAAGTTTTGGTTATGAGTAAGAAAAACACGATGCAAAGATTGATCATCATATCCTAGGATTATCACTTTTGTTTTTCAATCTAATTATTATCATATGGTTCTTGAATTTTGGATTATTCTTAATTATGTAATTGTATTAGAATTTGCTGTCTTGAGACTTGAAGCAATCACATTTGTTTATGTAATTATTAATAAGATCTATGTGGAATTTAAATTTTCCAAGCCTTCAATTAGTTCAACTTAGGTTTTTCTAGTTGTCTTTTAATGGTATGGTTGTAATGGATCAATGTTAGATGTTCTTGGAGTTTAACCTATGGGGTCCTTAAGGTCAGTAACACTCTAGTCTAGGAGGTGTCATATTGTTGTCCCACATTATTTTGAGTTAGTTTGGGTTTCAACAGTAGTTGGGTCATACTTTCTTTCCCCTGCATTTCTTATTTAAATTTATAATTTGATGTTACTTATAACTCACAGTTACTACTTCAGAAAACCAATAGTGTAAAACTAGACAAAATCTTTACTTGATTTTTTTTAAATACTTATTTAGAACTCGACGCCCAATCAGATGAAAGGAGTAAAATGCAATAAGCCAGAATAAATACAGTTAGGTTGGTTTGGCCAAGTTTTCGAGAAATCATTTCTTTAGTAAATCAATTTGGATAATGATTTAGGTTAACCAATTTTAAGATTTTCAATTCGATAAAACAATGTCTGGCAAAAATCTACAATTTTGTAGTTTTAGGATAAGCTAGTAACTGTATTCCCATAGCTCAAAAGTTATTATATTAAATAATCAACTACATCTCTCATTGACCACTAGAAATTGAAATAAAAATTATCCAACAAATTTTAAAATCACATTAGTCCATTTTAGGAGCCTTGTCCACTTAGGCCTAACAACTCCTAAACCATTACTGTGCTTTTGAGTAAGATTGGACCTATGGCATCACAAAAGAGGCAACACAAAAAGTGTAGAAGCCAACCTTAGAAGTAAAGTAATTGTAATGGGGTTGTCTTATTCATAGAGTGTGTATTTTTGGGTAGATCAATGTTAGATGTCCATTTTGATATACCCCGTTCCATTAGACCACTAACACCATATTTCCTGTTCGACTTTATTTATTTCATTTCATATTTCACTTGGTTGGATGAATGACGCGTTACATGTGTCATCCAGCACAATAAAAAAGCATTCTTGCTTTCCAAGTAATGTTAACCCTGCAATCCAATTAAATTAATTAAAGAATTACTCATTTTATGAAAATGTATTAGGAACTTGAAGTGTTCACAGATCCAATGAGAAAAGATGTCACGACTGTGCGTAGAAGATTAGATACAACCAATCGTGACCTCAAATCTCTTGCTCAGATCTGCCAAAAGAAAGTAAGAAGATTCTTCTCTTCTTTGCTAAATAAAACAAAAAGAAGCAAAAATAAATAAACATCTCTTTTTGACCATTTTTAAAAATAGAATCACTTCTTTTACTTCTTTATTTTGGCACTATTTTCACACTTTTATAGGAGAAAGAATATAAAGAAGCAATGGAGGCTTTCCAAGAAAAAAGCAAAGAAAAAGCTCAATTGACCACTGCCCTTGTGGAGGTAAACCTACTTTCAAATGGAAATTGCTCCAAAAAAAGTTGACCAAATTCCAACTTTTTATTTTTTTGTAGAATTAAAGTAAATCAATTTATTTTTTAAAATTATTTACTTTGGGTTTATCTGCTTTGGTGTTGGCTTTTGCAGTTGGTTAATCAAAGTGAGAACTTCAGAATGAAGAAGCTGGAAGAACTCAGCAAGATTCTGAACTCAAGAGCATGAAATACCTAAATGTTTTTCCTTTTTCTATTTCATATTTTCTTGATCATCAATGATCCAAGTACTTTATTTCTGAGTATGCGAAAAGTATTTTATGTTGTATTGAGTGCAATGCAATAGGAGTTTTCAGACAAACGCAAACATTGTCCCATTCATGCCAGTGTAAAAATCCCATGGGTAAATTACAAAAACTATCCTTGACATTTTGTTTCTATTCTACAATTTGCACCTTAATAGTGTATTTGTTAAAAAAAAAAAAAAAAAAAAAAAAA
Organism: Rehmannia glutinosa; assembly: GCA_016081115.2. Classification (NCBI taxonomy): domain Eukaryota; kingdom Viridiplantae; phylum Streptophyta; class Magnoliopsida; order Lamiales; family Orobanchaceae; genus Rehmannia; species Rehmannia glutinosa. The sequence continues at coordinate 32,175,481 of CM071929.1, read as the reverse complement.
AAAAAAAGGCCCCTTTTCTCACGGGGTTATTTATAATTTTGAAAAATAACTGGAACTTTTTATAATAAGACTAAATCTCTGGATAGTTTTGAAATTTATCGAAAACCCATGGTAGATTCACTCGTGCAGTCGTGCCGTAATTGATGCGACAGTGTGATTTGCTGCAATCAGAACTAGTTAAGCATTTAGCATCCAACCCAAGACTACACAATATACCAGCTACTGGTGCTCAGATAGAACAACATTTCATAGTTTCAACAGCACTGAATGACATATACAATCACAACAGATATAACCGAACCACTAGCAAACGGGACAGAAAAGGGCGCATAAATATGCACTGGAAGCTAGCAGTAGAACTTACTGGTGAAATTTTTAGGCAAATTAACTTCAAATGACAAAAGGAAATGCTGAAATTTGCAAGTCGTCACTGATGGATGCGAATAATCTGTTGGCTCTTGCTCATGAAGTACACCCCTCCAACTTCTGTCCCTCAATTCTTGAAGGCAATGGCAAGAATGCCCTCTAATTCTTTATTTATTTACTTAATTTTTTTAATCTTTTCCTCAAATCCCATTCCAATGTATACAAGGCTGCATACAATGCCGGAGGGCTTGCTTCAAACGTTGTCAGTCTGTCAACCAATAGTCGTAGATGAGAGAAGGTCTTTGTACTCGGCCAATAGATTTGGGATGTCATTCAAGCGCAGCTGAAGATTAAAAAAAAAAATCAGATCCACATTAGAGTACAAAAAAACAAAGAGATATTGAACACAATAATCCAAGCATACGAAGGAGTTTTTCTGCAGATATTATATTCTTGTATTAAATTGTATTACTTTGAAGATAGACATTAATAGCAACCAAAATCCTCTAGAGTAGCTGCACAAAAGAAGTTGGTGATATCCAATATTTACGTAAATAGTGCAACATATAGTATTTTTGATAATAAATCTACTACCGTAATTTCCTTTTTTTCCCCAGGATCTGCTACCATAAATTTCAGCTGGTGATTTCAGCATTCAGTGTAATCCTTAATTATCTTATGTTTCAGTCATCCAGGAGAGAGATTTGCATACCCAAGTGAAATATATGGATAGAAATATGCACATGATACAAACATACACTACCACCAAGTTCACTCTGCCACCAAAAACAATTCCTGACAATCACAAACTCCAACAAATTCATGCGTAGATTTCTTAATCAAATCCTTGCGAACTATCCTGTCCAATGTAGTAGGATTTCAATAATCTTTGTTTATATCTAAAAAAAATCTAATGAAATTTCAGTATTTCTATTTGACAACAAAATCTCAGTATTTCATTTATTTATCTTCCTTTGCTTTTTTCCTTCCTTTCTTTCTTTCTTTTTTTGTTGTTTTTTTGTGGGTGGGGTGGGGTGGTAGGATGCCTCCAATGTTTTTCAACCTGGTTTCCAAAAACTTGCACAGAACAAGCAGGACCTAGTTCATGATTCCTCAAATTGAATCTCCTTTGTATAAAAAGGATGCCTATAAAAGGATGATTGGGGTTTCCTGGTGAGCAACCATGCACTCTGTGTTGCATTAGCAGCCATATTCATCATTCCCACACGTGAAAGGTTAATTTTGACAATTTTTGTTATTCAAATCTTTCTAGAATCAAAACCAAACACCAAAGCAATCAGACTAGAGAAAGAAAACAGAACGTAATGAAAACCAGAAAAGCTGAGAGCCACACGATATTGTTGTAGTGCATTATGGTCCCATTAGTAAGGCTCAAAAGTCATCATCATCATCAATCGCACCTTATCCCACTATGTGGCGTCGGTGGTGTGAAGTTTATAGTGTCAATTAATTGTCTAAAATTAATTAACAATACAAATTCACACATAAAGCAAAGTGGCAAAGTTTTACGCCGGATGCCCTTCTCGACGCAACCTTCATACGAAGGAAAAATGAGATGAAATTCCAAAACCATCATCATCATAGGTTTTTCCACTTGCATGGAAAATATGATGAGATGGCGATGAGTTGAGATAGTTGCTCTAGTCATGTCCCATTACATGATTGATATTATAAAATCAACATGTACATCATGGAACATGACCACAAAAGTATAGGATATTATTCAGCAAGCTCAATAAAAGTCTCCAAATAAAAGACACCACATCCTTGCCAATTTGGCACTCAATCTTCTGTCTTCAAATTCACCAATATTAATCCCGGAGGTTGAAGTTATTGTTCCACACAGTTGGGCTTCAGTTTGTTTCCTTGGTTTTCCCATAAATGTGCTAAGTGTGCCGGATTTTTTAACCTTTCTTCAGTGGTCACTATGCTTCCTTTGCTCTTGACGGCCTTAAAGTGTTACTTTGGTGCTTTTTGGAATTAATGAATTAGCCTCATGTAAGAAGATAAACGTGAAGGTCCATCCTCTCTCTCATCTCTCCAGTTTCCTTTTCCATAACATACATTCCTTTTCCATAACATACCAAAAATAAGATCTCTAACTTAATATCTTCAACATATAAGCGCGCACAGCCACTGTGGCAGCATCACTAGCTTCTAAAATGATTCCAACTAAAATCAGTATACTCAATGTCATATTACATAGAAAATGTTCGAGGCAAGTATTGAAGTTTAGAATTGTATGTGAGAATGAATTATACATATATTTCGTTATAGCGCATGAGTGGTTGCTAACATGACAGCCATCAGTTATTCAATACAAGGATAAAAAACTAATGAATTCAAATATAATCAATCTGAAACAAAGCACAACAAGCTCAATGAGGAGAACATATCTTGTACCTGAGAAGCACTTTTAACATGATAGAAGCGGAATGCATTTTTTCCAGGAAAACCACGTGGGGTTGGAGTTGTAGGACTCTGCCATACTTATTCGCCGTCAGTGGCAGAGGTAGAATCAATCCATCAACAGATAAAGTTTCTTGCAGATGATTGTCTTTACCACCGATGTTTACTAGTGAAGACATCTCTCAACCTTAATGCTTCGAGCGCAGTCTTCCCGATGTGGTAAAGTTAGAGCACCAAGAATGTGATAAATCTAACTTGTAATCTAAATTGACACTTGTAGTATGATGCTCGACTGTAGAGGCGCAGAGTTTACTGCTATCATGCATCGGATTGAATAATTTTGTGTGTTAGGTAAGAAATAGCAGAAGTTTGGTGCTATTACTTTTTTGTGTACATACATTAGACTTTAGAAAGTTATTCTCATCCATTTCTGCACCTGGCAACAACTTTATGTGCTTGAGTAGTTTTCTTCCCGATTTTGGTATTCTTATGTCGACTTCTAATTTATTTCTCAAGTCATCTTTTCTCTTTATCTCGAGCTTAAATTTCTTGCATGTCACTTTTTCATATATATTCCCGCTGCTCTTACATGAAAACCTTTTTTTTGAAAAATAAATAAATAAATAAAAACAAAAAATATTTTCTTATAAAATTATTGTCCATGAACCACCAGGATTCGTGTGATCCCGGGAACCATTCAGACGTGACTGAAGAACGATACGAGATGAAGTCGCCTGAGCTGTCACGCGCTGCTGGGACATCCAATTCAGATAACCAAGAAACTAAGCAAGAGCAAGTCGATGCTTGTTTCAGTGAAAAACCCGAGACTTCCAAGAGAAGCTTGCAGAATGAGAACATAATTTCTTGTGAATCTTCAGCATCGGAGTTTTCATTTCCCATGTCGAGGAGAAAAATAATCAAGAGTTTCTCGAATACAGCACAATGCATCCCAATATAGATCCCAACAATTTCCGCCCATGGTTCAAACGACAACACAAAGTTCAACAAAAATATCTCCTTACGAAGAGAAAAGCACGGCATTATCTACTCCTCCAAAGATCTCTTTGCCCCTCGAGCTTGCAGTTGTACCTCAAGATAATTTAGGATCTGTCCTAGAGGCACTTAAGCGAGCCAAATCGTCTCTAAATCAGAAACTCAATAACTCGCCTCCGACAGCAGGACGAGCTTCAGGCAGTGTTTTTCAACCTTCCAATAACGAAACAAACAAAACTGACAGCTTCCAAATTCCCGTTATTTCTCCCGGCCTTTTCAGATTGCCAACCGATTATCAACCCGAAAATGCACGACCAGGGTTTGCTAATTTTCCTCCTGAAAATTCTCTCGGAAGATTTATTAGAAATTGGTGCACATTTCTAGATTATTCTAGCATATGAAAATTGTAGTAGTAAAAAGAAAAATCTAGAACAAACATATAAAATCTAGATTAGAGAAGAACAAATCTAGAAGCATGTAAATTGCTAAATGAAACTAGAAAAATCTAGAACAAGTACTAGAAGTCTCCTTAGACTAGTATAAATAGATGTGGAGGCATTCTTGTAGACAAGTAAGCAAAATCAAAGACCAAACAATAAAACTTCTACTTCAAAGTTCAAACCTCTCTTTGCCTTAGTTCCTCCATTCTTCACTTACACTACATACTATATTACACCTACAAAAATAAGCCTCCCATTTCCAACCTTATTATAAAATAAAAAAAAAATCTATCATATCATAAAACTATTTCCATCAGTGGCATCAGAGCCTAGTTCGATTATCGGGCGATATCATGGCCGACACATTCCGCTCATCTATTCCAATTCCAGTCTTTCGTGGTGAAAACTACGATTTCTGGTCTATCAAAATGAAGACCTACTTTTGTGCTCAAGATTTGTGGGATATTGTTAATAATGGATATACTATTCCAAACGATATTTCCACATTATCCGCGGTACAAAAGAAGGAATTGAAAGAGAATCAACAAAAGGATTCTCAAGCACTCCTTGCTCTTGAGATGAGCTTGCGGGCGAATATTTCCCGGGATCATGGGAGCAAAAACTCGCTAAAGAGGCATGGGATAAGTTGCGGGAGGAGTTTCAAGGCAATGAAAAGGTACGTCTTTACTAGACTTCAAACTTTGAGAAGGAAGTTTGAGAATTTAAAAATGTTAGATTCTCGAGATCAAAGAAGACTATTATTCAAGAGTAAATGAAGTGGTAAACCAATTACGAGCCTATGGAGAAAATTTTCCGAAAGTAAAATTGTTTCCAAAATTTTAATTACTTGCACGAAAAAATATGATCCCATAATTGCGGCTATTGAAGAATCCAAAGATATAGAAAAATTAATCTACTGAAATTAATGGGATCACTTGAGGCTCACGAAAAGATTAGAAAGACGTTACGAAAAAGACATAGATAATGCATTTCAATCAAAATTAAGTATGCGATCTCGAGAAAAATAAGAAAAATGGGAGAAAATATAATGAAGGAAACCAACAGATAATAATGACAAGTTTCCTCCATGTGGTATATGCAAAAGGAAAAGTCACTTGAGAAAGATTGTTGGTTTAAAGGAAAACCACAATGTCAAAATTGTAAGAAGTTTGGACATGTAGAGAAATCATGCTGTCGGTTAAAGCAAAGACACCAGGCTAATTTCTCCGAAAATACGAATCGAGAATAATCTCTTTTATGTCCGCTTAAGCCGCATCGAAGAAAACAAAGATACTTGGTATTTGGGCCAGTGGTTGTAGCAACCACATGACTAAAAATGAAAGTATTTTCCGCCAACTTGATAAAATAAGTACAAAGATAAAAATTGGAAATGGTGATTATATGGAAGAATCGCAAAGGCACTATTGCTATAGACACGAAAAAGGGTAAAGAGATATATTAATGAAGTTCTCTTAGTCCCTACAATAGATCAAAATCTACTTAGTGTGGGACAAATGATGGAGAAAGGATACTTTTGTATTTCGAGGAGATTCTTGCACAATCTATGATAAAAAGGATAAATCCTCGTAATTACAAAAGTTAAAATGAGGGAAAATAGATGTTTTCCCATCCAATGGAGATATGCAAACGACGCCGCAATGACGGCCCAAGTTAACGATCTTGGCTATGGCATAGAAGGTTCGGACATTTCAATTTACAAGGATTAAAGATCCTAAATCGTAAGAACATGATGCGTGACTTGCCAACAATCAAAGAGCTTGATGGAGTCCGTGAAGGGTGCATGCTCGAAACAACACGCAACCTTTTCCATCCTAAAAGCTTGGAGAGCCAAAAAGCCATTGGACTAGTACACACGGACATTTTGCGGTCCGATCGTACTCCTTCAAATGAACAAAACAGTACTTCATACTTTTTATCGATGATTATACTAGAATGACATGGGTTTATTTTCTCTACGAAAAAATCGCAGTATTCGATATTTTCAAGAAATTCAAGGCATATGTCGAAAAGCAAAGTGGTCACAAAATCAAAACAATAAGGAGTGACCGTGGAAAAGAATACACTTCTACTCAATTCACAAAATTTTGTGAAGATGAAGGCGTGGAGCATCAACTCACGATCGGATACGCACTTAACAAAATGGCGTCTCGAAAGAAAAAGAATATAACGAAATGGAGACCGCAAGATCTATGCTAATGGAGAAAGGTCTTCCCAAATCCTTTTGGGCGCGAAAGTCAAGAAATCTTGCAGATCTACTAAATAGATGTCCTACCAAAGTCAGACAAGACAAAACACCATCGAAGCTTGGAGCGGACGAAAACCATCGCCTAAACATCTACGTATTTGGATGCATCCGCTATGTTCATATTCCTCAACAAAAAAGGGGCAAGTTGGATGAGAAGATCGAAAAATGTATATTCTTAGGCTATAGCACTCAATCCAAAGGTTATCGAGTCTATAGCTTAAGCACAAGAAAGTTGATCATCGGTCGAGACGTAATGTTCGATGAAGATGTCGCATACAATCGATGGGAGACAAACCAAGTGGAAAAGAGGAGTATCAACCTTCCTAAACTAACTCATGAACAAGAAGAAACCAAAGAATGATCCGCCGGAGACGCGCGAACGAGCAACAACTAGAGATCCCGACACATCTCCGACTAACACCAAAAAGGACCGGATCGCTCGAGAAATATATCAAACATGCAATTTGACGATTATGGAGCCGGGATAGCTCGAAGCGTACCGCTAAACAAGAAGTTTGGGTAAAAGCAATGGAGGAAGAAATAAAAATGATCGAGAAAAATGAGACGTGGAGCTCACGGATCTTCCGCAAGATAAAGAAGCCATTGGAGTTAAGTGGGTCTATAAGACAAAACTTAACCCGGATGGTTCAAACAAAAATACAAAGCAAGACTTGTTGCAAAAGGATATGCACAATGAAAATGGAATCGACTACGGTGAGACTTTCGCTCCAAAGAGTCTGACTCGACACGATACGAGCACTTATTGCATTAGCGGCTCGAAACAATGGAAGATATATCAACTCGATGTGAAGTCCGCATTCCTTAATGGTTATCTTGAAGAAGAAATCTACGTCGAACAACCCGAGGGTTCGTGGTACTAGGGTTAAAGATAAAGTTCTCGGACTAAAGAAAGCATTATATGGATTAAAACAAGCCCCGCGAGCCTGGTATAGCGTAAATTGATGACTACTTCACCGAGCTTGGATTCGGGAGGAGCGAGTGAGCCAACACTATATATCAAGACCCAAGGTACGAACAATACACTCATTGTCTCTTTATACGTGGATGATCTCATTTTCACAGAAAACAATGAAAATATGATTATGGAGTTCAAAGAAGACATGATGAAGACATTCGAGATGACGGATTTGGGTTTGCTTTGCACTATTTCCTTGGTATCGAGATACATCAAAGAAAAGATGGTATCTTTATCTCACAAAAGAAATATGCGAAAGCTTACTTAAAAGGTTCAAGATGGAAGGATGCAAGATCAGTAGCAACTCCACTTGACAACAACAAGGCACTCAAAAAGGAAGATGGCTCACCGAAGGCGGACAACTCACAATTTCAAGTCTAATTGGAAGCTTACTCTATCTAACCGCAACTCGACCCGACATTATGTACGCAACTAGCTTCCTATCAAGATTCATGCGAGAATCCAAGTCAAATTCATTACGGAGCAAAGAAAGCGAGTACTCCGATATCCTGGAAGGAACAAAGAACTATGGTATTTGGTATGAATCATGATGACTCAAAACTAATAAAGGCTATCTGATAATGATCAAGCGGGATCAATCGACGACATGAAAAGCACATCAAATGCATTCACATTGGGTTCCGAATATTTTCTTGGGCATCTAAAAAGCAAGCAACGATCGACAATCATCGTTGAAGGTTGAATATATAAAGAAGAATGACTACGGTCAAGCAATATGGTTGAAGCGCATACTTGAAGACATGGGAGAAGTACAAGAAAAGGCTACAAAATTTTCGATGATAAGTCTGCTATAGCAATGGCAAAAATCCCGTGTTCCACAAATGTAACTAAACACATCAAAATCAAGTATCACTTCATCCTAGGAAGCGAGAAGCAAACAGTGAAATTGAGCTGGATCATTGCAAGACTGACGAACAATTAGCAGATATTTTCACAAAAGCATTACCTCGAGGAAAGTTTGAGATATTACGAGATATGATAGGAGTCACAGAAATATGCACCAAGGAGGAGTATTAGAAATTGGTGCACATTTCTAGATTATTCTAGCATATGAAAATTGTAGTAGTAAAAGAAAAATCTAGAACAAACATATAAAATCTAGATTAGAGAAGAACAAATCTAGAAGCATGTAAATTGCTAAATGAAACTAGAAAAATCTAGAACAAGTACTAGAAGCCTCCTTAGACTAGTATAAATAGATGTGGAGGCATTCTTGTAGACAAGTAAGCAAAATCAAAGACCAAACAATAAAACTTCTACTTCAAAGTTCAAACCTCTCTTTGCCTTAGTTCCTCCATTCTTCACTTACACTACATACTATATTACACCTACAAAAATAAGCCTCCCATTTCCAACCTTATTATAAAATAAAAAAAAAATCTATCATATCATAAAACTATTTCCATCAAGATTCCTTTCCGAACCTTTTGATTCTAGAAGTGCTTTCTCAAGCGACCTATTTCTCACTGACCCGTACAGACCTTTTACTCCAGAGAGGCCTTTCAGCCAGCCTAGACTAAGTGAAGGTCCTTCATCTTCTAATAGAATGAACCGTCTCGATTCTTACACAAACCCTGTTCTTCCATCAGTTAAAGATTCTTATCCGTTTCTTCCGGATGTCACGCTTAGCACATACCTTGAATGAAGGAGGGGCTTCTAGAAACTTCCCGAGTTCGGAAAGAGGGTTGCCTCCAGTTATGCGCTTGTCTTCTTACGACGAACATGTTAGACCAGATATGTACAGGTAGCCCACCATCTGCTGTCATGAACATTGCTCTTTTTGCTGGTATGGATGATCTTATAGATCTTTTATTCATCTTTTTTTTTTTTCTCCGCAAATATCTAGATAAGTTTAGCGCGAACGAAGTAATAGACTGTTTGTTTTAGTGAACATATTTGTGTTTGTATAATAGGGTTGTATAACTGTCAACTTTTGTTGTTCTGAGTAGTCCTCCTGGGAGTAGGATTAATACATGATGTTATGCTCATTTTGAGCATCAGAACAGTTTAAGAGAGTTTGTTGTCGTGTATTATATCCAGGAATAAGATTTTCTTACTAGAGATTGAAGTGTGATTCATGGTTTTAGACATTTAATGTTAAAAGTTATGCAACAGTAAAGTCTTATTGCCACAGGCACGGAGGTTTGAAGTGGGTGAAATTTGAAATAGGGCCCTCATAATTTTGGTTGAAATAATGAACATTGCAGTGGATAACCAATAGTTTGATGATATGTATGGAAGTGATGCAAAAAACTTCTAAGGTCAAATAGTTTTGCCAAGAAGGGTTTGGGTATTTGTATTGTGCAGCTTTATTGTGGCATGGAATGAATACTGAAGCTTCAAAAATTAATATAAATATGTAATAAACCTTAAAACTGGACCAACTAATCCCACAACCCTATGCATTCTCACTTCTAATGCCAATGCTGTTGCATTAGATTTGATACAACAGTATGCATCACATATGAGACCCATATATGGTCTTATTACAAAATCCTATTTGCATCCTTTTTCCGTATTGCATTGGTTATTTGCTATTTGTAAAGAAAATACGAGGGTACACGCAGTGACGAGTCATAAACATTAGGAGGCGACACTTATTTTTTCTTAAAAGTAGTGGATAAAGAGGGGTTATAAAATTCATATATATATATTTTTTTGTTTTTCCAACGATAGTTTATATATATCAAAACTCACAAACATAATCCCGAACTTACACCGTAGCCAACTGACTAACAACAATTTGGCCATCAAATAAGCCAAATGGGGAATTGGTCCTCCCAATTCACGTCAACATCACTATCCAAAGCAATAAAAGCTAGTCTATTACAACATATTTTGCTTTTATCGTCTTGCAAACAAAACACAACGTTCTCAAAAAGGTAACTCATCAAAAAGATGTCGTCGGCTATTTTTGCATTCTCAAACTCCAAAGGAAGTTTTTTATTGAGTCTGTTGATTATATCCTCATTATCTAATTGAATCTTGAGTCTCTTAATGTTGTAATTCGAAGCCAGACACATTCCTTGTCTAATGCCAATCAGAATCGCATCCACCGGATTAAAGTAATCCCTAGAAAAGCCAATGCACGCACCACTGCATGCCCCTCCTCATCCCCGATCCACCCTCCATGCCGAATTAATTCCTCCCTTCCCACAAAGACTCGATCACTAAAGAGAAGTGTCCTACTGTAGTTAAGTTGGAAATTATTGACATCTCATTCGTATCTCTCCCACTTCGCACCTGTTCAACCTGCTTCTTTCTCCCACTAATCTCTTGATACTCATTCCATTCTTGTATTGCATAATGTACAATGTCCAAATTCCCGCAATATTTCTCCTTGAAAGATACAAAGGTTTCGCGTCTTCCGTGAGCCACCAAAGCAAATAGATCGATTGGATTCGATCTTGACAAACCTTATCTACTTTGATCTTTGCAAATTTGATACCACCACGTCTTAATCTGAAAATGATCCTGCTGAGTATTAAACCATTGTACAGGGGAAAGTTTCCACACCTTTTGATCCCTATAACATTGGAAAAAAATATGCTCCCCCGTTTCCACTGCTTCTCCACACACTTTGCATATATTATCTAGTTTCATTCCTCTTTTGTGCAAACTTTTAGCAGTTGGTAAGCTGTCATTAATGGCTCTCCACAGAAAATGTTTTAATTTGCCTTTCACCTCTAGCTTCCAGCATCTTTTCCACATATTATTGCTCTCCTTAGACCCTTTGCTAGATTCGGAAGATCCATTTTTAATCGCTTCACCCTAAGCCCTTGCTTATAAGTTTCATCTAACGAATATTGTCTCTTCCCTTCCCAATGCCACACTAGTCTGTCAGGACCTCCTTCAGGATTGATTCGAATTTGTAAAATAGCCTTAACATCCTCAACATTGAAGTACTGCAGCAAGATCTCCTCATCCCACTCTTTACCTCCCTCCACCATAAACTCCCAGGCCCATTCCCTCCGCCCGGATTCATATATATAAATTTGTAATAATTTTGAAAATTTTATGATTGAGCAACCTTAGCCCCGCTAAGATGGCAAAAATGGCCCGCCCGATGGGTAGCTTCCCGCCCGTCCCGTTTGGTCCGCCTCGCCCGTGGCGGTAGGTCTAGGTATCGCCTCTACCGTGGGTACCCAGTACTGCTCAAATTCGGCCCGTGCTATTCTTTTTTTATTTTTTATTATCTTTAATGTATATTTCACATGTACATTATATAAAATAATATAGTTTATGTATTTAATATTATATTTTACATATATAATGACAAATTTTATAAACAATATGCATTTATAATACAAAATATAATATTAAAAAATTATTAATAATATAAAATATAAAAAAATTCAACGGGCGCGATCCGCCCGCCACGGGACCTTTTCTGTAAAATAATAATACACTTGGATGGATATAACCAATCAATATTTTCAAATCCAAAGAATCGGAGGTGACAAAATAATGATCAAATGGTGATATAAATCATCTCTGGAAATGAAGTAAAAAACAATTCCCGAAAAACAAAATTGGCACAAACATCCAAAGGGATTGACCCAAACCCAAACCTTCTTGACAAAAATATTTGACCTTAAGAATTCATATATATATCGTCAAACTACTGCACAAGTCCAATTTGTACAAGTCATAAAAAAAACCGTGTCTATCAAAGCTTCACTCCATATCCAAACCGTCTAACATGCATATCTGCACACATTCTTCAATGACAATGTAGCTAAACTCCAAACTCCTACTAATTCTTTTATCCCAATTTCCCAACCCACAAATAAATCTCTTTCCCATATTGCTCTTTTCCAAGTGTACACCTCTCCCTTTACATGTTCTTGTGTGTCTCTCCCTCCCTTCGCCACCATACCTTATGCATCCGCCACGTAACAAAAAAATAAAATTAAAATTAAAAAAAATAATCCCTTATCCATATTTCTTCCGACATATATAAATACACAAATCCCTTTTCCTTTCCATGCCCATAATTTTCACATTAATCTTTCAAATTCCAAAAAAAAAAAAAAAACTTAGGTTTTTAGGACCAAAAATAGTACTCTTAGTTTAAAATTTCATGGATACAAGCAAGAGAAGCATTAGGGTTCTAATGTTCCCATGGCTAGCTCATGGCCATATCTCACCATTCCTAGAGCTAGCCAAATCACTAGCAAAAAGAAACTTCATAACCTACATTTGTTCTTCCCCAATAAACCTAAACCCCATTAGAAAAACCCTTTCCCCAAAACACTCCATTCCCATAAAACTCGTCGAGCTTCACATCCCCACCACCCCACAACTCCCTCCCCACTACCACACCACCAACGGGCTCCCGCCCCACCTCATGGGCCCGCTCAAGAGGGCCCTCGACATGGCCCGGCCCGCATTCTCCACCATCCTCAAAACCCTCAAGCCCGACTTGGTCATATACGATTTCCTCCAGCCGTGGGCCCCGGAGGAGGCGGCGGCTCAGAATATTCCGGCGGTGGTCTTCCTGAGCACCGGCGCCGCCGCGTCTTCTCTGATCATGCACGATTGGTTCGAGCCCCGGTCAGAGTACCCTTTCTCTCAGAGCATATACTTTAGGGAAAACGAATATTCGATTCGTTCTCGTTTGGTTAAGTCGACGGGTACGGACACAAACGATCATATTAGGGTTAGGGACTGCGTCAGAAAATCGAACGATGTCGTCTTGATCAAGACATTCCGAGAGCTCGAAGGTAAATACATCGATTTTCTGTCCGAGCTGACTCGGAAGAAAATCGTACTGGTTGGTCCCCTCGTCCAAGAAAATAATAATAATAATGATAATAATAATAATGAGAGAAGCGATATCATCGAATGGCTCGATCGAAAAGATCGACGGTCGACGATATTCGCCTCTTTTGGAAGCGAGTACTTCCTTTCAGAAAACGAGATCGAGCAGATTGCCTGTGGTCTGGAGCTGAGCGAAGTCAACTTCATATGGGCATTGAGGTTTCCCATTGGGGAGAATATTAATATCCACGAGAAGCTTCCACTAGGGTTTCTAGAAAGAGTAGGAGAGAGAGGGATGGTGGTGGAGGGGTGGGCCCCGCAGCGGAGGATTTTGTCCCATCCGAGCGTCGGAGGGTTTTTGAGTCACTGTGGGTGGAGTTCGGTGATGGAAGGGATATATTGGGCGTCTTGGGTGTGGGCAAACGATGATGAGTTTGGACCGGTACGAATGCGCTACTGGTGGTGGAGGAGGTGGGGGTGGGGGAGGAGGTGGTGAGGAGTAGAGAAGGGGAGTTTGATAGAGGAGAGGTGGCGAGGTGGTGAGGAAGGTGGTGGCGGTGGTGGTGCGGCGGAGGGTGGCGGAGATGAGTGAGAGGATGAGAGAGAAAGGGGAGGAGGAGATTGATGGGGTGGTGGAGGAGTTGGTGAGATTGTGTAACAAGGAAGAGAGATTGATGAATAAGATTGAGAGTGAGGGTTCTATGAAGAGATTGAATAATGTGATGATGATTGTGGAAAATAGGGAAAGAGTTTTGAGTGAAAATACATGAGCCTTAATTGGCTCTTTGTATGTGTATGATTTTTTTTTTTTGTGTGTGTTTTTTGTGATCTCTTACTACTAATAATTTGTACATATTATCTCTCTCTTTTATATGGTTTCTTGAAATGTTGCTCTAGTACTGGTAGTGATAGATACTCAATTATTAGGATCTCTGTATACTTAATTAAATTGTATTTAAAATAATAAAATATAATTAGTTTATGTGAGTGTTGACTCTTGATGAAGAGGTAAAATTGTGCCTTTCTCTTATTTTGGCTGTTGTGGGGGCTAAAGAGAAAAGAAAAAAAAAATGGACCCTAAAGGCCCAAACTATTGTATGAGTAAAGAGTAAAAAGAGGTGGGCTATTCTACTATAAAAAAAATTCCAGTTTATCGACATAAATAATTTTGCCTTACAATTATCTATAGAATAAAAAATATTATTTTTCCCAAATTATGCCGACAATTTTTAAATTTATCGACATAAATAGTGTGGTATTTATTTTCCAACAGTTTTAGATTATGTAGGTAAATATTTAACATGCGTGACTTTTGGGGTAAAGTATAATGTTTTTTATCCACAATTCATTTGTTTCTGGCCAGATATGACAATCACATGTATAGGCTTATTACATTTTTACAGAGTAACCAACTTCTTGATCATGCCCATGTAACTAACTTGCCTACATTCCAAGCAAAATATGCACCACACCACATTAAAAATGCAAGAAAGAGACTATAGTGAATATTCCTTGTTGGAATATGTATACAACTATGATCAGTCACATGTCTATAATTTGCAGGTTTTAATTTGGTCCCTCAATTTTGAGATAATTACTACTCCCTATCTATATAAACTCATGATGAAACTTCATTAAATACCGATTTATGTGACTGTTCAAATTTTGAAAGTAGCAAATATTTCAAAAATTACTCTTGCAAATGTATATATATATATATGGCTCAAAGCTCAAAGCATATATAAAAAGCTTGGCATAGCCCCAAAACATGTTGCTTTTTTTCTTTTTTTCCTCTTTACCAAAAATAGCTTGAATAGAAAGGGAGGGAAGGAAAAAAAAAGGAGAGCAAATATTAAAGCAAAAGCAAAAAAGTGGATAACCTTCAATGTGAAAAATTAAATTGTATCACAAGATATTCCCATAAAAATGCATATATTTATATATATAAGAACAAGTCATGTTTTAACACAACACATTGATCTGTTAAAGAAAATGAAGAGTCTTGCTGCAAGTATTGGGAGCAGCGGGCGATCGTCGGCAGGGGACATAGACGATGAAGACGAGGCCTCAAAAATGGCGATCGCGTCGTACCAAGCGAGAGAAGAGGAGATTGAGAGGAGAAAAATGGAGGTGAGACAGAGGGTTGAATCTCAACTCACCCGTGCCGAAGAAGAAGCTAAGCGTTTGACACAAGTTTGGGAAGTAAGTTTCTTCAAATTGTTTTGATTGGAAGTTTTGGTTATGAGTAAGAAAAACACGATGCAAAGATTGATCATCATATCCTAGGATTATCACTTTTGTTTTTCAATCTAATTATTATCATATGGTTCTTGAATTTTGGATTATTCTTAATTATGTAATTGTATTAGAATTTGCTGTCTTGAGACTTGAAGCAATCACATTTGTTTATGTAATTATTAATAAGATCTATGTGGGAATTTAAATTTTCCAAGCCTTCAATTAGTTCAACTTAGGTTTTTCTAGTTGTCTTTTAATGGTATGGTTGTAATGGATCAATGTTAGATGTTCTTGGAGTTTAACCTATGGGGTCCTTAAGGTCAGTAACACTCTAGTCTAGGAGGTGTCATATTGTTGTCCCACATTATTTTGAGTTAGTTTGGGTTTCAACAGTAGTTGGGTCATACTTTCTTTCCCCTGCATTTCTTATTTAAATTTATAATTTGATGTTACTTATAACTCACAGTTACTACTTCAGAAAACCAATAGTGTAAAACTAGACAAAATCTTTACTTGATTTTTTTTAAATACTTATTTAGAACTCGACGCCCAATCAGATGAAAGGAGTAAAATGCAATAAGCCAGAATAAATACAGTTAGGTTGGTTTGGCCAAGTTTTCGAGAAATCATTTCTTTAGTAAATCAATTTGGATAATGATTTAGGTTAACCAATTTTAAGATTTTCAATTCGATAAAACAATGTCTGGCAAAAATCTACAATTTTGTAGTTTTAGGATAAGCTAGTAACTGTATTCCCATAGCTCAAAAGTTATTATATTAAATAATCAACTACATCTCTCATTGACCACTAGAAATTGAAATAAAAATTATCCAACAAATTTTAAAATCACATTAGTCCATTTTAGGAGCCTTGTCCACTTAGGCCTAACAACTCCTAAACCATTACTGTGCTTTTGAGTAAGATTGGACCTATGGCATCACAAAAGAGGCAACACAAAAAGTGTAGAAGCCAACCTTAGAAGTAAAGTAATTGTAATGGGTTGTCTTATTCATAGAGTGTGTATTTTTGGGTAGATCAATGTTAGATGTCCATTTTGATATACCCCGTTCCATTAGACCACTAACACCATATTTCCTGTTCGACTTTATTTATTTCATTTCATATTTCACTTGGTTGGATGAATGACGCGTTACATGTGTCATCCAGCACAATAAAAAGCATTCTTGCTTTCCAAGTAATGTTAACCCTGCAATCCAATTAAATTAATTAAAGAATTACTCATTTTATGAAAATGTATTAGGAACTTGAAGTGTTCACAGATCCAATGAGAAAAGATGTCACGACTGTGCGTAGAAGATTAGATACAACCAATCGTGACCTCAAATCTCTTGCTCAGATCTGCCAAAAGAAAGTAAGAAGATTCTTCTCTTCTTTGCTAAATAAAACAAAAAGAAGCAAAAATAAATAAACATCTCTTTTTGACCATTTTTAAAAATAGAATCACTTCTTTTACTTCTTTATTTTGGCACTATTTTCACACTTTTATAGGAGAAAGAATATAAAGAAGCAATGGAGGCTTTCCAAGAAAAAAGCAAAGAAAAAGCTCAATTGACCACTGCCCTTGTGGAGGTAAACCTACTTTCAAATGGAAATTGCTCCAAAAAAAGTTGACCAAATTCCAACTTTTTATTTTTTTAGAATTAAAGTAAATCAATTT
Source organism: Rehmannia glutinosa (assembly GCA_016081115.2). Classification (NCBI taxonomy): domain Eukaryota; kingdom Viridiplantae; phylum Streptophyta; class Magnoliopsida; order Lamiales; family Orobanchaceae; genus Rehmannia; species Rehmannia glutinosa. The sequence continues at coordinate 32,158,309 of CM071929.1, read as the reverse complement.
ATTTTTTAAAATTATTTACTTTGGGTTTATCTGCTTTGGTGTTGGCTTTTGCAGTTGGTTAATCAAAGTGAGAACTTCAGAATGAAGAAGCTGGAAGAACTCAGCAAGATTCTGAACTCAAGAGCATGAAATACCTAAATGTTTTTTCCTTTTTCTATTTCATATTTTCTTGATCATCAATGATCCAAGTACTTTATTTCTGAGTATGCGAAAAGTATTTTATGTTGTATTGAGTGCAATGCAATAGGAGTTTTCAGACAAACGCAAACATTGTCCCATTCATGCCAGTGTAAAAATCCCATGGGTAAATTACAAAAACTATCCTTGACATTTTGTTTCTATTCTACAATTTGCACCTTAATAGTGTATTTGTTAAAAAAAAAAAAAAAAAAAAAAAAGGCCCCTTTTCTCACGGGGTTATTTATAATTTTGAAAAATAACTGGAACTTTTTATAATAAGACTAAATCTCTGGATAGTTTTGAAATTTATCGAAAACCCATGGTAGATTCACTCGTGCAGTCGTGCCGTAATTGATGCGACAGTGTGATTTGCTGCAATCAGAACTAGTTAAGCATTTAGCATCCAACCCAAGACTACACAATATACCAGCTACTGGTGCTCAGATAGAACAACATTTCATAGTTTCAACAGCACTGAATGGCATATACAATCACAACAGATATAACCGAACCACTAGCAAACGGGACAGAAAAGGGCGCATAAATATGCACTGGAAGCTAGCAGTAGAACTTACTGGTGAAATTTTTAGGCAAATTAACTTCAAATGACAAAAGGAAATGCTGAAATTTGCAAGTCGTCACTGATGGATGCGAATAATCTGTTGGCTCTTGCTCTCGAAGTACAACCCCTCCAACTTCTGTCCCTCAATTCTTGAAGGCAATGGCAAGAATGCCCTCTAATTATTTATTTATTTACTTAATTTTTTTTATTCTTTTCCTCAAATCCCATTCCAATGTATACAAGGCTGCATACAATGCCGGAGGGCTTGCTTCAAACGTTGTCAGTCTGTCAACCAATAGTCGTAGATGAGAGAAGGTCTTTGTACTCGGCCAATAGATTTGGGATGTCATTCAAGCGCAGCTGATGATAAAAAAAAATCAGATCCACATTAGAGTACAAAAAAACAAAGAGATATAGAACACAATAATCCAAGCATACAAAGGAGTTTTTCTGCAGATATTATATTCTTATATTAAATTGTATTACTTCGAAGATAGACATTAATAACAACCAAAATCCTCTAGAGTAGCTGCACAAAAGAAGTTGGTAATGTCCAATATTTACGTAAATAGTGCAACATATAGTATTTTTGATAATAAATCTACTACCGTAATTTCCTTTTTTCCCCAGGATCTGCTACCATAAATTTCAGCTGGTGATTTCAGCATTCAGTGTAATCCTTAATTATCTTATGTTTCAGTCATCCAGGAGAGAGATTTGCATACCCAAGTGAAATATATGGATAGAAATATGCACGTGATACAAACATACACTACCACCAAGTTCACTCTGCCACCAAAAACAATTCCGGACATTCACAAACTCCAACAAATTCATGCGTATATTTCTTAATCAAACCCTTGTGAACTATCCTGTCCAATGTAGTAGGAATTCAATAATCTTTGTTTATATCTAAAAAAAATCAAATGAAATTTCAGTATTTCTATTTGACAACAAAATCTCAGTATTTCATTTATTTATCTTCCTTTGCTTTTTTCCTTCCTTTCTTTCTTTCTTTTTTTTTGTTGTTTTTTTGTGGGTGGGGTGGGGTGGTAGGATGCCTCCAATGTTTTTCAACCTGGTTTCCAAAAACTTGCACAGAACAAGCAGGACCTAGTTCATGATTCCTCAAATTGAATCTCCTTTGTATAAAAGGATGCCTATAAAAGGATGATTGGGGTTTCCTGGTGAGCAACCATGCACTCTGTGTTGCATTAGCAGCCATATTCATCATTCCCACACGTGAAAGGTTAATTTTGACAATTTTTGTTATTCAAATCTTTCTAGAATCAAAACCAAACACCAAAGCAATCAGACTAGAGAAAGAAAACAGAACGTAATGAAAACCAGAAAAGCTGAGAGCCACACGATATTGTTGTAGTGCATTATGGTCCCATTAGTAAGGCTCAAAAGTCATCATCATCATCAACTCGCACCTTATCCCACTATGTGGCGTCGGTGGTGTGAAGTTTATAGTGTCAATTAATTGTCTAAAATTAATTAACAATACAAATTCACACATAAAGCAAAGTGGCAAAGTTTTACGCCGGATGCCCTTCCTCGACGCAACCTTCATACGAAGGAAAAATGAGATGAAATTCCAAAACCATCATCATCATAGGTTTTTCCACTTGCATGGAAAATATGATGAGATGGCGATGAGTTGAGATAGTTGCTCTAGTCATGTCCCATTACATGATTGATATTATAAAATCAACATGTACATCATGGAACATGACCACAAAAGTATAGGATATTATTCAGCAAGCTCAATAAAAGTCTCCAAATAAAAGACACCACATCCTTGCCAATTTGGCACTCAATCTTCTGTCTTCAAATTCACCAATATTAATCCCGGAGGTTGAAGTTATTGTTCCACACAGTTGGGCTTCAGTTTGTTTCCTTGGTTTTCCCATAAATGTGCTAAGTGTGCCGGATTTTTTAACCTTTCTTCAGTGGTCACTATGCTTCCTTTGCTCTTGACGGCCTTAAAGTGTTACTTTGGTGCTTTTTTGGAATTAATGAATTAGCCTCATGTAAGAAGATAAACGTGAAGGTCCATCCTCTCTCTCATCTCTCCAGTTTCCTTTTCCATAACATACATTCCTTTTCCATAACATACCAAAAATAAGATCTCTAACTTAATATCTTCAACATATAAGCGCGCACAGCCACTCTGGCAGCATCACTAGCTTCTAAAATGATTCCAACTAAAATCAGTATACTCAATGTCATATTACATAGAAAATGTTCGAGGCAAGTATTGAAGTTTAGAATTGTATGTGAGAATGAATTATACATATATTTCGTTATAGCGCATGAGTGGTTGCTAACATGACAGCCATCAGTTATTCAATACAAGGATAAAAAACTAATGAATTCAAATATAATCAATCTGAAACAAAGCACAACAAGCTCAATGAGGAGAACATATCTTGTACCTGAGAAGCACTTTTAACATGATAGAAGCGGAATGCATTTTTTCCAGGAAAACCAAATTCTACAAGTTCTAGATTTGATCCAAGCTTTCCTCTGTCGTAGAAAGAAAGAGGTAGCAAAAATTAGCCCAACAAAAATTATCACAAAATACCCAAATTATATACTGATTCCATCGATGCACTTTTAACTATTTTAAGACAGACAATGCTAATAAAAGTTGTGGGACTTTTCCGAAAAAAATTGGATGCTGAAATTAGTGGTTTGTTAAATTTAGATCATATGGTTTCAGAGAGATCCCAGCACAGCAAGGGCCAACATTGTTCAGTATCACTATATTAAAAACCAAAGCAACACGTGTTAGGTAATATCTAAGAAGTCACTATGAACTTATATGGATATATTTAGAAAAATGTTTCATAAACTTTTAACAAGAAAATAAAAGACAACATGAAGAATGAAAACAGCAGACACAGCAAACTTATAGAACGGGATATGAGAAATTTTGTTTAGTTTTTGTAAATCTGCATTGCAGAACACAAAGTAAACATAGATTTTTGGCTTCTTAAAGCAACTCATAAAGGGGAAGGCATTACATAACGACCAAGGATTGGGAACATGTTCCTATTATATCTTTTCCATTATGGAAACTGGAAAGAGGACTGCTTGAGTTTTTGAAGACAAATTACACTAAGAAACTGTTTCCAGCAAATTCTTGCTCATTTCATAGATGGTATATAGGCGCGTATAATAGATACATGGTTTGGCTGTTCGTGGAAGCACCACTTAAGTGCCTACTAAATGAAATATCTTCCTTCAAAGAAAGATGGAAAGCTTAAACAAAAAGGGAGCTTGCAAACTATTTCACATTTCCCCAGATATGGAAGTTCGACTATACAACATGCTCAACTGGAAAAAAAGCATGAAATTGAAATCAATCCAGGTAACATATCCATCCTAATGAGCTAGTACTGTTGAAAAAATAGCATTAAAGTGCTAGTCAAATGCATCAATGGCTTGAAGTGGTTGTCAACCCTAGCCATCAAGCTATTATTGGCTGCCAGAGAGCGACTTTCAACTTATGGCTCCAAACATCATTGTATTATGTGGGATGTTGTGGCTCATCATATGAGCAGGACTTTACGTTATTGTTGAAAACACTTGCCAAATACTGCACTGGTAACACAGACACAGACACACACACGCACATGCACACACACACAGAGAGAGAGAGAGAGAGAGATGCAATGGATTCTGCATAAGTAATGCAAGAAAACTGAAAAAATGAGTGGCAGACAACTAGACAAGATGAATGACCAGCCAAGAGCATAAATGGCAAGGATTCACCACATCTCAGAACTGCCAAATTGTCAATAAAATGCCCAAAATTTTTCAATTTTCACATGAAATGGTAAAGAAAAATAACGTAGAAGAGGTCAATCTCACATATGATGGCGGGTGATCAAGCGCTGATAGTCATGGAGTAATGGGCTAAGCTCCTTCAATGTTATAGCTTGTGGTGCAGATTTCATCCAGTGATCTCGGAGTGCTTGTACAGCCTTTGACCAAAATAGGGTCAGCAAACATGGCCAGACATGCTCTAGATGAGCTAAAATCTACTTAGATAAATGAGATATTGGAAAACCTGCAGGTTACTGGCAACCTCTTTATTACCAACTCTTGATGCCAGTTGGATAAGCTCTTTGTCTTCCAATTCGTTTACGATACGGTCAGGATTAGAAAGTAAAGGTGAAATTTCCAACCTTTTCTGCAACTCTGAAAGTGCAGATCCTTCTTCCAGGCCTTCCTGCAGAAAGAGACACGGAAAATTAGGAAATCATTTTTCATAAGCTCATACAAATCATTATGAATTTATTTATTGGTCCTAACTCCTATGATATCCAAGATTGAGCAGGTTGAACCATTGATTTTAAACATTAGATTGTTCCCAAATGACAAATTTATAGATATTTGTTATAGCTCTCTATTTCTTTCTTGTATTATGCTAGAATTTATAACTTCTTCAATAAGGCCACCTTGAGTCTACTTTTCTGTAGGGTTCTGGAAAACCATTTCCAATTTTGATTCCGGTGGAATAAATAGAAGATACGAAATGTTTTTTTTATATACATCGTGTAGCAACAGGCTTTTGTTCAGCTTCATACACAGATTTGGTACCTTTGTCCAGATTTTCTTAGATGGACGCCAGCACAGCATAAATACCCCCTTTGTAACATGAATTAAGTTCCTTTAGTACTTTTGTGGACACATATTATCCAAAGGATATTTGTTATCCTGATTCTAAGATGAAGCTAACTTTGCGGATCAAAAGCAGCAACACAATGTGCCAAGAGCACTACACCTCCGTAGGAATTTTTCTTTTATTATTTTCTTAAGGAAAAGGAGTGAGCTACACACAGGTCGTCCAACAATGGAAAAATGGAAGGGGAAATCGTTTTCACATCACACCTTTGCTTCCATTGCTGTATTTCTCTCTGGAACAACTTCAGATGAAGATGCTGTTAACCTCTTTGCAATAGGATCATCTGTAACCAAGCACAATAAACATAACACTACAAACACTATTGAAGTGCAATTATGGAAAAAAAAAATGGTATATGAAAGGGAAATAAAGAATATTTTCATCTTGGCTCCAACATTTGGAAGCTTTATGCCAGAACAGATAAACAAGGTGCATAAAAAAATATAAATAACAAATTCCAGGAACACAGTACCTTTGACACATCGAATATAATTTGATTGAAAGATACAACAGCAATATTCATCTATTATGGAGATTCAAGTTTGCAGAGAACATTGAGGTAAGAACAGAATATCATTTTACAATTTCCCAAACATTAAACTAATAAAATCAATCACCTTAATGAAATGATATTTAAGTGGAGTGTAACAAAACAATGACTTCAATTGTTAGCATGGCCATTGATTCAAAACTTAATAAGCAATTATTGTAGAGCAGTAGTAAATACCTTCAGGTACAAGCCACCAGAGATCTCCATAAGTTGATTTTCCATCAAAGCCGCCAAATAATAAATACCGAGAACCAACACAGTTCATGGAATGGTATGCTCGAGCAGCTGGGGATTCATTGCTAGTAGGCAAGCGTGTCCACTGCACAGACACTACATGCAATTACAAAAATAGTATATTGTCAGAACTCATACTTAGAAACAAGGACAATTAGATTTATAGAAGATAAAAAAAGTAGCATTATGTGGTAACAATAGATAATAGTATCAGGAGCTGCATTAACTCCAATCCCATCAAGATCAGTAGCCCACCAGATATTCTTTTAACAATGATGATGTCTTCTGGTGGCAATATTTTTATGTAACTTACTGTTGAAGCATCGCTAGTGTTAGCTTACTACTATCATCAGTGATTTGTCCCTATATCTATTTAAAGTCAAGAACGACCGAATCTTCATGTCCCATGTCAATAAATTATATGCTACAATACTTAGTTACTGTGTGCAGGATTCATTATTAACTGTATATAATTCAAATTTCATTGTATGTTCCATTCAATAATTGACCATAAAAGCCACTACATAAACCAGTATAATCCATATATGCATCTCCGATATAACTACTAACTAGTCTAAAAAAATTAACATAAGATACCAAGTCGCAGCAATGTGAAGGCTAACTACATGACAAAAAAGCTCAAGGAATAATAACTAAAAAGATCCATACTAGAAACTGGAAAGATCATGAAAAAGATGACACAGCAATAACATCTGAAGTGAAATAATATGAGTCCATGCTGGGTGGGTCGGATGTATAACACGCACCCCTGTCTAAAACAACACAGTCGTTATAATATATGTCATAACGGCTCAACCAACCGCCAGTTCCATGCCCTCCAAATAACAAAAGCTGCAAGTCAAAAAATTTGTGTATTAACTTGCATGAAATATATGAGTACAACCATAAGATCAGCCAAACTTGTTTATATTATAGAGTACGCATGTCAGATAACGTAAGCAAATGACATCTTTAAACAATCTGACAGAAGTTTCTATTCAACATCTTCATAGGACGAGTGAAGCTGCATATAAATTATGGGAAAATAGCACTATAATAGTATATTTAGACAAACAAATCAAAACACAAATATGTTTGTTCAAATAGCCTAATGTTTGACCACATGGGAGTAAAAATAAATGTCATACACTGTAATGCACAAGAAGCCATACAGTGGCACTTAATCCAGCTAGTGGGAGTAGAGGGCCTACTCAAAAGTACAGGACAAGGCTATGTTGAGTTATGTTGTGTTATTATAGTCAAATGTGCCCGCAAGTTTAATAGAATACGGCATCTACAAAGACACAAAGAATATAGATGGTTACATAGGGCCCTCCAGAAGCAATGGTGTGTCCACAACGGGTGAAGGAGCTTGACCTGGAAGCTTCAGTTGGGTCCATCCAGGCATTTCATTCTCTTCCTTCCACAAGAAACATCGACAAATTATAAAATAGATTAAGCATGCAAGTGGTAGTTCTCAAAACGCCACAACAGATAAAGGACTCAGATTTTAATAGCAATTAAAAATGAAACACTAATTATTTATTCATTGGAATAAAATTTACTTGCAGATAATGGAACAATTAAAAATGCAACAGGAAACTATAAATGGTATGATTCCTCTGAAAAGTAAATGGAGCATCAGAAATACAAAGCAGACCCTCAAACTTGGTGGGGTGATAAGTTGTTCTTGTAGGTAATAAAGTCATTCTTTCATACACATTATCTTTTTAACGACATAATTTGACAAAATATGAATGAGATTTACTTAGACCTTCAATGATTGAAAGTATTTCACATTATTACATAAATTATAGCACAAGGCTCAAGACTAATTAATTCAATGATGTGGACAGAAAACTCAAGTTATCCGACTACATTTTAAGTACTTCTCTCTGTGGAAACATGGCTGCTGCTATACTGAAGCCCCATCATTTGATATGATAATTAAAATACTCTTCATTCCTAGAAAGATATTAAACATGACCAGTCTGTCTGATTGCTTCTGCTACATAATAGGATTAAATAAAAGGGGAACGAGGTACCTTCTTTAACAAGTCCCTTTAAAGCCCATAGATCACCCATGATTGGTCCCCACCACCTGAGAAGGTTCAAAAGATAACTAAAATCCATAAATCTGCATTCAGGTGTCCTATTCCAAATACACAAAAATAAATTCAAAAGTAGTCATGTCATACAGAAGACAGAACTATGAGAAGAATGTAGTCAACAGATCCAGATTTGGATGTTATAACAGCAAATGACAGAAGGTATATAAGTAAGTTTACAAAATGCGATTTCTATGCATATTATACAATTTCGCTTCAAAGGATTAAAGAATAATGTCTGTCAAATTATGTACATAAGGGTTCTTCTGCAATGTAAGTTGCTACTTTGGGAAATGGGATATTACATGTGGATATCCCCCCAAAGAAACTAGGTTTGAAATAAAAAAAAAAAAAAAAAAACTAATCTTTGCAGCAAGCGTCATTGCATTTGGCGCCTGCATTATAGGCGCCATTAGCAATGGCGCCTGCACCTAAAACTATACCCCCCCCCCAACTTTGCAAGATTTTGTGGCATTTGCCACAAACAATTAAATAACCCCATAAAACGCCTAATTCATGGTGAGCTGCACTGACATTCAAAAGAGAGTGGATGAAAAATGAATTCTGGCATTGGGTCTATCTCCAACACAGCCAGCAAATATGTGCGCTTTTGGGACCGAATATTTCATGTCATGACACACACAGAGATTTACTTCAACAATTTACTTTTAACAGAATCAAGCAGAAAAGATGAACTGCAGAATTCCTATACATAGAAACTCTTTCTTTTAGAACAGAACAGTAAACAGAAACGCCATTTTTTCAGCCCCTGGTAACTGTCAAAGAATGTAAAATTACCTCTACCACCATACATGAGCAACCGCTTCTCGATCATTGTAACAGAATGGCCACACCTTGGTGGAGGTATTGTCCCTGAAACTGACAACTCCGTCCACTCAAGTGAAACTGTATAAGAAGTAATCAAATATCAAGGTGCCGAGTGATGGGGGTTAATATGAAAAAACACAAAACTAGCGACATGAAACAAAATTTTACTTGTATCCAGGACATAGACATCTGAGGGCCACTTTTTACCATCCCAGCCACCATACCTGCATCGAATTGAGTTAAACAAGAACGAGTTGAACAAAAATCCAATGTAATCAGCAAGAAAAAGAATATAGCCCTTACATCACAATTTTACTGTTTCCCACAGCTGATGCAGCTGCAAAATCCCTAGACGAGGCAAGTCCCCAAAACTGGTAAGTTCTGACCATTGCCATATATCTGTGACCAAGAGGAATCAACTAAGCAATTTAATGTTTACTTCCCATCATTACTGATTGTCTAAGGTGGAATGTACATAAGCTTACCAGTATCTAGCATCCAGAAATCACCCAACCTGTAAATCACAAGCTTTTCTTGTGAATTATTGACTTTAAACAAGCTGTAGCAATTAAGTTACATGGAAGATACAGAAATTTTGTTTATAAGAATACCTATTACCACCAAATCTCCCACCAAATATGAACATGTGACAATCAATTGCAACAGCAATATGGAAAGCACGAGGACTAGGGCCCACTTTCCCATCAGAACCACCGCCAGTGCACTCTGGCTGAAACCACATATTGTTGTCTGTAACATTCCAAATTTCAAACCTTAAAACAAGAAATAGATCCATTGTGAACTATGGATTTTATTAGTTATGAATATATCACTTTAAGATGCAACCATATTTCTTTAAGATGCATGGAAACATAAATATATAAAGTGGCGAACAAAAACAAATTGTCATTTTGTCTTCGAACTTAGACGTACCTCTGCCACCATCTTGCAGCAAACATCAATCACCAACAACCCTCAGTATCACCAAATGCAACCAATTCTATCTTCAAACCTTAAAAATCCACAACCTACACACAGCTACACCTGCCCCACCCTTCCTGCTCCTCTCTCTTAAGCTAACCCACTAACCTACTCAGCATATAGCCCACACCACTTTCACGCCAATTAGTTGCAAGACCCGCAACTTGACTGAATTCATTCTCCCATAACAGCAGAATATTTCAAGGGCATCAACAACATATATCCATCAATCTTGTATCTCCAATTCATTTCTGCATATTTCTCTCCAAGCCTCTTGCTTACCCAACTAAGACCTAAGTTTTTACCACCTCCCACTTAAGTAGCCATGTGATGATGTGAATTCACGTCAAAACTGAGTATTGTGTCCACATGGATGGCTAAGGAACAATATCATCATCATTCTTCCGATGATACAGAATTCTAAAGGACACTTCAGCTATTATAATTTTCAACCACTATCGCCATCCGAAGGACCAACATTTATGCCAACCAATTTCTCTAATCATCAAACGAATTATTAAGCTATAACAAACTACTTCATAGTTAGATTTATGCTGGCGAAAGGAGATCAATAATAAGAGAACAAACATTGTACATCATTATGAAACTTAATGATAGCATGATTACAACAAATGCACATGCATTTTTTTTGTGCCTGTGACAAAATGCATGTTTAATGGATGTGTTCCAGTGTGTGGAGCCCGGTGGAGGTGGCAGCAAGATGGTGTATGTATTAAATAGCTGTGATGAACTTTGCATATGGTGGAAGTGAAGGTAGTGGGAATTTAAAATTTAAAATGGGAAATAAGCTAGGATGATTGCACAAATGGGGAGAAAATAAATGCCCATCATAGGGGAGGGTCAACTATCTAATATTTGTCTTGTCTGTCGTAACTTGTCCTTTCTTGTTATCTAGAGGCTTGCGTTTGGCTTTCTTTTTTCCCTTCACAATGTCTTTCCTCCTAAAGACTCATTTTTGTGTTTCAGTCCAGTAATTTACAGCATAAACTATGAAAGAGAGAAAGAATCCATGGCTAAATGTCTAAGGCATGTCAACTATTTCGATATTTGGTAACCACTGACATTTTTCCCTAGGTAAATGCGTATATATTGAACTTTTATATTTTGTCATTGATCAATCAAATCATATTTCATTGTACTAAAAACTGCTAACTTAAGCCTTCAACTTTTAAGTAAGAAAAATCAGGTCAATCCAGTAGCTGATGCTTGTACCACTCTCCCCAATAAGATTGTTGAAGTTGTGGAAGCTCCATCAACAATGTTTCAGCTTCCCCATTGAGATACAGGCTAATTTAATTTTAAACTATTTAGACAGTTTAAGGCTGAAATGCTACAAGATGTCAATGCTACAATTACAAGGTGTTAGATTAATTGGTACACATGATAGAGAAATGAAGAAGATGAATTGATAGAACTCTTTGAGAAATACAACAAATATAATGGAAAACAATACAATGCAAAATGGGGAGGGAGGCTACTAAATATATAGATAAAAGATAAAACCCTAGCTATCAACTAAGAAAGGAAAATACAAAACTACCCCCATAACATACATATAACTCTAACATCCCCCACAAACTCATGATGATGTAGTAGAAATCATCGAGAGTTTGCCAACCAAAAACGAAAGCGCGGAAGCGGATGCGACTTGGTGAAAAGATCCGCAATCAGAAAGATGATGAGATGAATGGTAAGTCGAGGTCCCATGTTGCAAGTGATGACGAGTGACATGACAATCAATCTCAATATGCTTTGTTCTTTTCGTGGAAAACGAGTTGTGAGCAATCAAATAGACTTTGGTTATCACAATGCATGGGAGTAGGTGAGGACAAATGAACACCCATATCTGCAAGAAGCCAACGTAACCAAACTATTTCGGTTGTAGTAGGCCATTGCCGACGATACTCGCCTCTGTGGAGGATCGAGACACAACATTTTGTTTCTTACTCTTCCAAGAAATAAGTGAGTCTCCAAGAAAAATACAAAAACCAAAAGTGGATTTTCGATCGTGAGGATCACCGCCCAATCTGCATCGAATATGCCTCAACTCTAATGAAGATGTAGATGGAAACAAAAGACTCTCGAAAAGAGTGCCACGGAGGTATCGCAAGATACGAGTAATCGCTGCCCAATGAATCGTAGTGGGCAAGTGACAAAACCCGACTCACAATATGAACAAAGATATGCAAGATCCGGGCGCGTAATGGTTAGATAAACCAAATTTCCAACAATAGTGCGATATAAGGTAGGATCGCATAATGGTGTGCCATCGGAAGGAGAATATCGAACATTAAGTTCAAGAGCGTATCAACCGTCCGAGTATCGAAGACGGCGTGCTCGATCAAGTATGTCAAGAATGTACTTGGTCGTGAAAAAGATAACCTCGGGGAGAGCGGGCTACCTCAATACCCAAGAAATATCGCAAAGGTCCCAAATCTTTCATTTCAAAGCGAGAAGCTAACTCGATTTCAACAATGCAATCCCATCAACATCATCACCTATGATGATCATGTCATCAACATATAAGGAAAGAAGAATAATACCGACACGTATACGCTTGAAAGAAAAGGCGTAATCATGGTTCTCGGAACTAAAACCAAGTGAAGTAAGCACGACAGAGAATTTTTCAACCAAGCCCGTGGAGCCTGTTTGAGACCATACAATCTTTCTTAAGCTTGCAAACTTCGCGATTATGAGGAACCCCAGGTGGTGGGATCATGTAAACTTCTTCTTGAAGATCACCATTCAAGAAGCATTTTTGACATCCAATTGAGATATGTGCGATTTGGACGGAAAAAACAAAGAATAAGAGTACTGAATCGTAGTCATTTTTGCAACAGGGGCAAATGTTTCCTCATAATCCATACCATATTGTTGAATAACCTTTAGCAACCAATCGTGCTTTATATCGCTCAACCGAACCATCGATTTAGTTTTAATTTTATAAACCCAACGCGAACCAATTGCCCGCTTACCAGGTGGTAAAGATACCAAATCCCAGTGTTTGTTTTATGCAAAGCGTAAAGTTCTCGGTCGTAGCATCTTTGCCATAAAGGATCGATAATCGCTTTTTATAGGAGCGTGGTTGAAATTTGGTGAATAGAGGATAAAAATGAAGCAAAGGCGGGAGAGTAAGAGGAATAAACAAAGTCGTAATCGAGTGGACTTACGTGTACGTTGGGGATATCGAGGAGGCAAACGATCCACAATTTCGGGAAGCGATTGGGGTGTCGTAGGCGTGAAGACGGAGCAAAGAAAGATATCGATGAGTCTCTATCCGTGTTATCCGAGAATGGATCAATATGAACAAGATCGCTTTTGGAGATCTTATGAGGATTGAGGGAATAGAGAAGAATGGAATATGCTCAAGAAAAAATACATGACGAGACACATATAATTTTTGAGCAACAGGATCAAAGCAACGGTATCCCTTCCGACCTTCTCCATATCCTAAGAAAACACAAATAGGCGACGAGAAGATAATTTGTGCGTTGAACATGAGGGCGAAGGACAAAACATGCACAACCAAAGACTCGTAAAGACGAATAACTAGGGGTGGAACCATAAAGTCTAAAATGGTGATAAATCGGATGTAATGGATGATGGAATCCTATTTATACAACGGATGCAATAAAGAATCTTCCCCCTTAATTCACTGAACCGAACTAGATAGTAAAAGTGAGCGGCGCTTTCAATGATATGCCTATGTTTTCTTTCAAAGAATACCATTTTGTTCGGGAGTATCTCATGCGAAGTTTGATGTAAAGTCCCATCCAAAGCAAGCATTCCACGAAAATTATTAGATGTGTATTCCCACCCAAGTCACATCTAAAGCATTTTATGATAAGCGAGAGAATTGAGTTTTTACAAAAGCTCGAAATGAAGTATATATACTCGAAAATCGAACGATGCTTCATAAAATAAACCCAACAATAACGAGAATAATCATCAATAAAAGAGACATAATATCGAGAACCCCCTTTGTGGGAATGGGAGCAGTCCCCACACACGAAATGAACCAAATCAAATGGCGCAGTAGAATTAGAAACACTTCGTTTAAAAGGTAAAGCGGAAAATTTTGCCGCTTTACAACCACTACAATCGAAATATCATGAGATGACAATTTTCCTAATGAACCTGTAGAAGCGAAAATATTAAACGTGAAGACGAAACATGACCCAAACGAGAATGCCACAAATAAAAGCTGGACGATGAAGGACTCAAACGAAAAGAAGACAAATCAACAAAGAAGGCTGCGATAGAGGGTACTCGAGCTCATCCAAAATGTATAACTCTCCGTGCCTACTACGGCTGTCCCAATCGATCCCGGAATTTGGATCCCGCACACAACAAAAAGTAGAAGAGAATGATCTTAAGTAACTTTGAATCACACAATTGGCTAACAAAAAGATTTAATGCAAGTTTGGGAATATGGTAGACATGTGGAAGAGACAATTGAGGTGTGGCTACGGATCGATTCCCTTAAGGGGTAACAAAGTACCATCAAGATAGAACAACAGCATATGTGGGTGAAATGGAAGTAAAACATGATATATCGGGGGACATATGATGAAAAGCTCCAATCTAATACCCAAATAGAGGAAGATATACCCGAGCGACGAGCTCGGAGTTGACAAACCTGAGGCGATAAAGCATGAGATGAGGCAAGAAATTTACGAAATTGTTCGGCAATTGTATCCATAGAAGGTCGACGGAGGTAAGAGTTCCGGCATCACGAGAATCGATGAGGTGCGAAAAAGAACACGGTGGGGGGCGCCTAAAACCACGTTGATTTGGATGGACAAACCGATGTTGGGGAGGTCGTGGATTTTTCTTGAAAACGTTGTTGGCCACCTTTATTCAACTCGGGACATTGAGCCTTCCAATGTCCTGGTTGTTTACAAGAACTACACTCATTATCGCCGAACCTTTGGGTGAGGTCCGAAAGGAACAAAAGGTGGACGATGGGCACAAAGCAAGAACGGATGAAGGAGGAACATGAAGAACTCCTTTCCCGCCGAGACTTGAGGCGTAATTCCTCTCGCTAACAATTCACTTACAAGAATCAACCGATGGTAGAGGAAGACGGTGCAATATGTTCCCACGAAGGGACTCAAAATCATCCCGAAGAGCCATCAAAATCAACGAATCGTTGCTCCTCTCTACAAGCAATATAGGGGGGCAAATGCGCGAAGTTCACTAGATTGATGAAATGGCTAATTGATCCCAAAGATCGGTCATAGCGAGAATAAAATTCTTGACAAATCATATCTTTTTCTTTGAAGAGATCGAATATCTATTTCAACTGCTTGTTTAGCAAAATTCGATTGAGTATACAACTGTTCCAAATGTTCCCAAACTTCTTTAGCAAGATCATATTTAGCCAATTGCATACCAATAGAGTTCTCCATGCACTTGTTAACCCAGTGATAATTTTGAATTGTTCACTTCCCAAACCTCTAATTCCTCAACATATTTAGTATTATCTTTCTCAACAGTTGCTTTTGTGTTCCGAAATATAACTCCACAATTTTTTTCCTCTCAAAAATTTCTCATGACATAATTCCAATATGAATAATTCTTTCCATTCAAGCGTACACTAATCGATTGCAACGAATCATCTCTTTCACCGGCCCATAATGAATAATGACGAAAAATCAAACCAAAATACCAACCAAACAACTAGATAGATCGATACAAATATCCAACAAATCGAGCCAACTCTACCAAACCCAACAAGTGCTAACAGATCGAAAATCGAATGAAAATAACACAAAGCTGCAACATACTCACTGTGTAATCGCGATATACCCACCGGATCCTCGAACTGACACTGGTACACCCATCGGAAAAAAACCTTGCTCTTGATACCACGTTAGATTAATTGGTACACATGATAGAGAAATGAAGAAGATGAATTGATAGAACTCTTTGAGAAATACAACAAATATAATGGAAAACAATACAATGCAAAATGGGGAGGGAGGCTACTAAATATATAGATAAAAGATAAAACGCTAGCTATCAACTAAGAAAGGGAAAATACAAAACTACCCCCATAACATACATATAACTCTAACACAAGGCTGATCTCCACACATACAGGGATAGCAACAGGGTTGGCATCGATGCGGTGAACTCATAAAGTTGAATGCAGAAACTTTTTTTCACTTTATGAAGTTACAAATTAGTGTTCTAGGACATAGACACATAGTTATCTGATGCCAAAAAAAGTTTATTTAGCACTTGTCACCCAAAACCAAGAAACCTAACCCAGTCTCCTGTTAACACAAAAATCCTTGCATGGTGTTGGATCCCATGGATGGAAATACTTCCATCCAAAAAACGAGTGGGTTTTCCGTGAATTCTTGTTCAACAAGCTCAATTTTATGTATCCTATCCTTCAACCTATAATAGCATAAAGAGCTTTTCATGTCATAAATATTCCATTCATATTTCTTGTTACTCAACTATAATGCCTTTATCACAAACAAACCTCCCATAGATTTTGGCACAAATTCGCAAAACAATTAGCACTTTCACGACTTGCATTGATACTGCATATCAAGCAAAGACCTGAAACAGCCAAGTAATCCTGAAGAAATTAGTATTTTACGAAAGAAAAATTTACCAATGTCATAAACAGTGACGTCATTGAGAAATTTCTTGTCAACCAGACCACCGAAAAACACAATCTTCGAATTCCCGATGTTCACAGCTGTGTGACCACTGCAATTCCAAGGTGAAAAGGAAAAACTAAAACTTTATTGATCGGTTAACAGATAATTCTTTGGAGGAAAAATTAAACTATAAAAATACATATGCACTTGCCTTCGAGGTCGGGGGAGAGGTCCACTGAAATCGGAAGCAGAAGCTCTAACCCAGCAATGGGTCTTCATTTTCTCTCTCTAATCTCTCTCTAAGCTCAATCAACTGTGTTTCAGTATTTGTATAGATCTCTCTCTTCTTCTTGGCAAATTTTTTTTTTCCAAATAACGCTGCTTGTTTCTTACTCTGTTATCACGTTCAATTTAACAGTTTAATTACACAGATTTGGACGAGTTTGATAGTTTCATTCAACCATTAAAAAAAAGTAAATAATCGATGGTTAGTTCTTTTTTTTTTAGTAAATTGGGAACATTGGTGAGAGGATATTGGATAAGTTTCAAAGAAAAAATATACCGGTTCCAACCTCGGTCAAGAGCTATACCACAATAATAGATGGTTAGTTGATAACATAACAATTCAGTCAGGTTGAAATTTGAATCGATTCAAATTTAATGAAAATTAGTTATGTTTTTTTAAGGATAAAGTCCACTTTATCCCTAATAAACCTGTTGGATATCATTTTTCGTACATTAATTGTATGTCCGTCTTACCCACTTTATACTCTCATTTTATCTCATTTTACCCCTTATACTAGTTTTAAAATAAGTATATTTGTATTTTATATAATTCAAACTATTGATTAATACTTAATATCAAATTCATAGACCAAGTACCTTGCATATCCTAACTAATACATAGACCAACTTTTTTTTACCAAAGTAGCATTTTTCAGCAGACTAATTACAAAATATTAGTTAATCACTTAGTTAGTAAACAAATAATTCTTTTATATGTATATAGATATATTGTGTATATGTGTATTGCAAATATAATTTCTTTTTGCTAGAGTTTTTCATAATTCATATTGTATTTTGATTGTTGGGTGTAACATATGAATTAATTCAACGTGTATTGCGCATTTTCTTAATGTTATATTGCTTATGTACATTCAAATCAGTATTTACGGATCCAACGAGTTGGTCGTCCCATCGGGGTTCGAGTGTTCATAATCAAAGTGGGATATGATGAGTCTCTAGTGCCACATTTTTTATTTTTTTTTTGGCTCGACGTATCTTAATTTGGCCAAACCATCCCAAACTCGTAGGACAAATCTCGAATTTGGCCAAATCCATCCCAAACCAGCCACATTCCATTCCTAATAGTGAGCCATCATCAATGGCATACCTAAAAGTGACATTTCAGAAAGTGACAATAATGCTTTCCTGGAAACAAGAACTTCACAAGAACTCAAGAAGTAACAAAGTGGACTACAAAGGACTAAACACATTGCTGGGCTCTTCTCATATATATATGCTTCAAAGAACAAATAAAGAATAGAAAACAAATCATGAAACATATAATGAACTTCACATATCTACACTGATAGAAAATACTTCATTCAGTCCAATAAACACTTACTGCAAACAAAAATCATATTACCTCCAACTGTCAAAAATGTACCAAAAAAAAAAAACCTTTACAGCAAACTGTTTCTTTACACTTCTTAGAAATCTGTTAAGTTCAATAACTTAAAAACAAACTTTTCAAGAGCCCCTTCACCTCCTTTGGAAGTTGAGGAACTTGATACCGTAGGCAAAGACGAGACAGAAAAGAATCGCCCAGCCGACATGCGCTCCAGCAACTGCACCAAGGAAGTCATATTTGAATCCTAGGAAACTATCGAGATATTCGTTCACTGGAACATCACCAAGACCAGGTACTTGAACCGGATCTGTCCTGTCGCCCACCTGAGATGTCACAAGACCATATATAGTCCATGCAACCGGAGAAAGCCAGTAATACCATCTCCACCATATCGGAATATCCTGAAAATAGTCGAGAAATTATGGATATGAATGATACTTTTTTTACAGAACTCTCCATACAATATGAACGAATTTACTGTTGATATTGTATCTGCTAAAATGCACATGGTTTAGTCAAGTTAAAATTTGGCTTTTACAGTAGAATATTTTTAGGCTTTTAGAAATAAATTCAAAAACTATCCTCAGGTCTAGTCTAATTATAAGAAAATCCAGTTATCTTTCAAAATTACAAATAGCCCCTTAAAGTATTACAAACAACCCATTGAGATTTGTATTTGAGGGTGCAATTTGTAAAAAGCAACAAATATCGAGGGGTATTTGTAATTTTGAAAAATAGTAGAATGAACCTCAAAAGGCATTTTTGTGTATTCACATGCCTAAGCCACATATGTTCTTATTCTAACAAGAATGCGAGCAGCATAAACCTCTTTAAATGGGTTATACCTAAGTCCTATATGAAAATCAAATATACTTGTAATACTTTCGATTCGCTTACCGTTCTTGATATGAGGAAACCAGAGAACAAGTTCCAGAAGCTGAGGAAAAACGACATGACAATGGCCGCAATCTGGTAATTTGGAGTGAGTGCTACAAGCATCATGCCGTATGAAGTGAAGTAGACGAAACACATAAATACGAAGAAATAGAACCAAAAGAATCTATCAGCCCGCCATTCGAACCCAATCATCGAGTAGAGGAGAAGACTATAAATGAAGGTTTGAATTGCTATATAAATGGTCTCAATGGCCACCTGTGGGATATCAAAAAATAGATATTAGTACATTATCACTTCTATTTTGGTAAAAAAAAATACAGAAAATGCCACTGAGGTGTAGCCTATAATTACGGAAAATCCAATGATCTTTCAGAAATATAAGTACCTCATTGATGTAAACAAATACCCCTTGAGGTTTGTACCCCCTTCGATGGGTGCAAGTTGCAAAATACAAACAGATGTCAAGGGGTATAAGTAATAAAAAAAAAAAACCAAGAGAAGTTTCAAAATTATTAAAAAAAACTTGAGGTTTGATTCTATTTTTCTCCATTCATAAGAAGAAAAAAAAAATCAAAAGCTCCCTTATTTTTATAGAAATATTACAGTTCACCCCTTAATATTAAGGCAGAATCAAACCTCGGGGAAATTTTTGTAATTTTGAAACTTCTTTGGGTTCTTTTGTTACCCCAAACCTCGGGGGTAGTTTTTGTAATTATTCGATTTTGAAATATAAATAGTTTTTTTTTTTTTTTGTAATTAGGCTAATTTTAGGGGTAGTATTAGTAATTCTCCATTTTGATGATTAAACCAAACCAGGACTGGACTCAGGAGTAGTAATAAGAAAGAGTTTTCGGTTCTTCTTACCTGGGCAAATGCATAAGGCAATGCTGAATACATTCCAGCAGCCTTTTCACGATAAAATACCGTTCTTTCAACTGCTACAACCGACTGGACAGCAGACGTATTTGTGCCTCCAAGAAACATAACAGCAGAGTACATAGCTCCAAGCAGATTCATCAGGTCTTGTTGTCTAGACCTGTACAGTGATAATTGGATTTTGAGATAATAAGACCCCCAAACAAACAGACTCCAAAAAAAGAGAGATATCAAGGGCCAACGCTAATTCTGAGATTTTGCTAGACTTACATTTGCTGCCCTTTGTCCCAAAATATGACTCCAAATATCAGTCCAATAATTGTCGTCATAAAGAACCTGACGGCATTATACTGAGGATTTCTCCAATAAGACAAGTGCTGTTTCCAGAAGCAAGCTTTACATTGAGTAATGAACGACTGAGCGTATTTAGTCGGGAAATATAGGTCCTGAGACCCTGGGGCTGGAGTGCTGAGTTGTTTAATTAGTTCTTCATTTCTCCTGTAAAGTAAAGGTCAGGATGAAAGGATAAAACAGCATGAAAACAAAACAGGTTAATTACAAAAAATAACCTTGAGGATCGATCAGACTCATTATGGAAAGACCAGCTATCTTTCAAAATTACAAATACCCTTGATATTTGTTTCTATTTTACAAATTGCACCCTTTTTCTGGGGCATCAGTTAAGTAAACATAAACCTCAAGGGGGTGTTTGTAATACTTTGAGGGAATATTTGTAATTTTGAAACATAACTGTTTTTTTTTTTTTTTTGTAATTAGGCTAAACCTAAGGGGTAGTTTTTGTAATGCATTATTGAGTTTTTTAGCACACGGACTATAGGCATTTTGCCGGTTTGGTATCTCACATTTGCGATTAACCAATTAAGTACCCCAAACTTTTTGGATTTGAATGCCCCCAAGGAAACTAAAATTTGTCGAAGTTGTGGGGGCTTTCCTTGGAGGCATTTTCGTCATTTCAAGTTGAAATAGGTACCAATTTATCAAATGCAAGAAGTTTAGGTAATGAATTAGAATATGAGGTACAAAACCGGCAAAGTGCCTATAGTTCCTGTACTAAAAATCAATAAACCTTTTGTGATTTACCCCAAAAATTGATTCTTATGCTTTATTTACCTGTACAGATCAGAGTTGGTATAAATTTCTGCAAAGTCCACATTAAGTTGAGCTTCAATGGCAGGAGTGGTGACATCAAGCATCCAAGTGGCAGGATTGTAACCTTCTTTGATCTCAGGAACCCCAGGCACCGACTGCACGATAGTAAAATATTCAGTGCAGAGCAAAAAGGTCGATACTTGATCTCTGTCATACGGAAATAATACTTACTTGAAAGTATTCTACTAATAGACGAGAATGATGACCAAGAGGTCCCGCGTAAATAACTTGTCCTCCTCTCTTCATCAACAATAGCTACACGGCAATTCACGACACAGCTGAGAATTAAAGTGACTCCGCATAAAAATATCCTAAGCAAAAAATAATATTTCTTTTGTTAAGTACCTCATCAAAAGCTTCAAAATATCTATGCTCGGTTGATGGATCGTGCACACAACGGTTCGTCCCGTATCAACAGTATTACGCACAGTTCGCATCACTATTGCAGCAGCTCTAGCATCAAGACCAGATGTTGGTTCGTCCATGAAGATTATGGATGGATTAGCAACCAGTTCGACTGCTATGGTCAGTCTCTTTCTTTGTTCGGTCGATAAACCATCGACTCCAGGAAGTCCAACTAAAGCATCTCTTAAGGGATTCAACTCAATCAGCTCCATCACTTCCTCAACAAACATCTAAAGAAAACAAAATTGTAAAGAGCAGTGTAAACGTTGATCATTTTTCATTTGTTTAGATTTAGGGGTTTTTCGCAAAAAATTCTAATTTTAGAGGAAGTGATTTATTGTAGCAGAAATGAAAACTAGTTGTGAATCAAAAGTTGGTAGTACTTGCAAACAGAAGCTAAAAGTTAAATAAGTTAAAAAGAGCGTGTTTGGTCAATAAGTTGTAAAAGTGTTTTATTTTTTTGTAAAAATCAAACCAAAAGCAGAATCAGAAATCTAAAGCACCACTCCCCCTGCTATTACATTCTAACTATATTATGCCAAACCAGGAGAAGAAGTTGACATTTGATTTGAAAATACTAAAAACTATTATTATTCATTTCAGTTAAAAGCTAATAATCACTTTTTTTAAGTGTTTACAAATACTCCCTTACTTTAATAAAGAGGTAAATAATATACGCAACAGAAACAGGATAATATTATCATTGAAAATCATAAACAAAGATCACAAATCAAGTTCGAGCTAGCATACCTTGCGTGTTTCCTCATTTACATCTGGAGAAAGACGCAACCAGGCCGAGTACACAATCGACTCATAAACAGTAACATGTGGAGAATGGATGTCAGTCTGTTCACAATAACCGCTGACGCGAGCGAAAGTCGATTGATTCTTTGGATAACCAGAAATGCTGATAGTTCCTTCAATGTGTCCACCTGTTTTCCTTCCCGCCAAGACGTCCATCAAGGTTGTCTTACCAGCACCACTAACCCCAACTAATGCTGTTAGAACTCCAGGCCTGAAAGCTCCACTAACATCTCTCAGCAGTTGAAGACGAGTTTCATCGATCCCGGTCTTTTTCATTTCCTAGAGAATAAACAACTATTATATTAACATCTTGATCTACTTACCAGAATATATTGATGTTTAAACAGCTTGAGATCATAAACAAACGATGATTAGAATGTTTTTGAAATTTTAAGGTATTTGCGATAGTATGCTTGGGTTGACACGAGGAAGACACTGTTTAGGAATTTTTGTGAATATTAATTATCTTTCCCTCAAGTATTACGAATATTTTGCACTGATTGATATCATGAATATTAATTATCTTTCCAAGTATTACACTTTACCCCCTTCATAAGCAAAAACATTTCAAACATCTCCTTTACATTTGTAAAAATATTACAGTTATCCTCTTACATTTAGGCAGAATCAACCCTCAAGTTTTTTTTTTTTTTTGTAATTTTGGAACTTCTCTGTGGTTTTTTGTAATTATCCCAAACCTGGGGTAGTTTTTGTAATTATCCCTAATAAATATTCAGCCCAACTCAAAGAACAAAGGAGGGACATGTACTATAAAAGAGTGAATGCTTTTGCATAGACGAGATAAAGAAATGTCTTTCTCAGCAATCACTTAAAAAAATGAGAGTTTTTAGGGATAATTACAAAAAAAAAAACTTGAGGTTCGGTCTAATTGCAAAAGAAACCCACAGGTTTTGAAAATTGCAAAAACTCCCTTGAGGTTTGATCCGTTTTACATTATAATTTTTTTCAAAAATCCCCCTCATATTTATAAAAATATTAACGTTACCCACTTATATTTAAGACAAATCAAACCCGAGGGTACATCTCAGGGCCTTTTTGTAATAGTCCAAACCTCAGGGGCAATTTTCGTAATTATCCCTAGTTTTATCAGAAACCGGTAAGGTTTAGCATGCAAAGTATTAGGCCGGCCCTGTGTCCTTTATGCATCGTGTCTTTAGTTACAGAATGGAGTTGAAGGTATAGAGGCATTTATGAGATGACCAATATGAGTAGCCATTTCTTATATAAAACTGTAGGTACGATTGAAGCACAGTTCACAAACAGCTGCAATTCATTAAATCGTAAACGAAGTGATCTTACAGCAGGCATATCAACATAGTAGTTGACATGATCAAATGCTAGCGACAAGGGCGTGAACGGAAGCACCATTCCTCTTCTCACAGTTGCATTCTGTCCATGGCTGCTCCCTTCAGATTTATTCTTAATAGGCACGTCGCTGCCTGCAAACATTTCGTGTTTCTCGTCAGTTAGAAGGAATCCACAGCCATGGCATATCAATCATTTAGCGCATTATGTAAAAACTATGAGTAACGATAATTTCATGACGGATATATAATGACTTAATATGGTAAAGGTTACACTATACTTCAGGGGCTTTTTGTGAATTTGAAACATCTCTTTTGTTTTGTAATTAGCCCAAACCTCAGAGGTTGTTCTGTAATTATCCCTAAATTTAATGAATATAATGTAGTTAATTTGTTTTCAGACCTTCAATTATGGGAGCTGCGAAGGCCGCACTTCCGTCAGTAGCTGCACTTCCATCAGAAGCAAGATTCTTTTTCTTTTTCTTGTCACCGTCATCCACGATAACAGATTTCGAATCTCCAAACGCTACATAAGTTTTTGCAATAGATGGTCAAACTTAGAACAAGATTTCATAAGTCTCAAGCAGAGAAGCATATGAAAAGCAAACTCTTACGATTCAGGTACGTCAGTGCTACAATGAAACAGATGTTGAAGAGAATCGAGAACGCAAAGAGAGCAGCGACACAAACCCAGTACATATATTCCTCCATAAACATGCCCTCATCCTAAGAAGAACCCTTCCAACTGTGGGTTCAGCAAACCTCGTGATCGGTGTTTGGCTTAAAAGAACAAGAACATGAGATGTTAAGACAACCAATAACGAAGGTAAGTAGAATTCGACTCACTACATAAACATTATACATTTTAATATAAGAACTTACAGTGCTCCATCTTTTATCCAGAAACTCGTTGATGGCTATAGCATTCTGACCATACATCATAGGAGAAATGTAATAGCCCCAGATCATCCAGGGCTCAATGTCATCTGAAAAGCGTATAAAATTTATTAAGAAGTCAACTCTACAATGAAATGTATGCAAAGACATTTTTAGTATAGAGTGTAATATTTGAGTTCAATGGAGGAAATTTTATAGAAATTCAGATACAAGAAATTATGATTATGAAGTGACAAAGAAAATAATAATAAAAGAACTAACTAACCTCTTGCAATAATAAAAAAACCACCAAGAACAAAGACCATTAGCAAAGTGAAGGTACCCAAAGTGTTTG